>CAJQUW010003176.1:0-600000 GCA_907163375.1 Prostheceraeus crozeri
GAAGGCGAGAGATGACAAGGATACTCCCTATAGAAAGATTTGGGATGGTAATCACATTTGCCTACCGGTATCACATTGGTGTACTTACTATAAGAAGGATGGAGATCATTCAATACCCATCAGATGTGATGAGCTCGGAGAAGGTACTTGGGATATCCTTTTCAAAGTGAATGGGCTATATTATGGTCGACACAAGGATAATAAAATAGCCTCTCTCTCCATGCATATGGAATCCATCCTATATATTCCAAAACCACCCAACGTGGACGACATAATTGATCAAATCCTTAACAGCAGTGGTACGAAGCGCAAGTCGGAGAAGAATGCTACATCAAAACGCAAATCAAAGAAGGAGAATTACTAGTCCTTTCCTAACTCTACCCTATGACAATTCGCTTATGTGCTTTGAGTGTCGTAGACGTGGTCTTATTAGATACATTTTACTTCTTCGTTGCCATCATATCATTTGTGTATTTTGTCGTGAAAAGCATCGATGTAATTCTTCATTTTGTAATATGTTATAGAACGTTTCCTTAGATGTGTAAATTTCCGTTTTAGGCTTCTATCATCATTTTTATGGATTGTGAGGGTGAACCTGTACAGGAGCTCAGTGCTATTGCTATGAACAATTGGATATATCAGATTGTTAGTGTCTATCATCAACATGCCAACTGCGATCCCAATGTTGATCAATGGGCGAGAAAACACATTCATGGACTTATGAAATATTTGCAAGACTATGGCTTTTCTTGTGAAAGTGCTCTTCTTATTGACTTTAAACGATGGTTAGCTGCTTTCAATGTTATACGCATCTTTTGTAATAATCCTGGTAAGGAGAGGAAAGTATTTCCCAATCTAATCATTGATGATATTTTGCTCCCGCCTTGGGATAGTAGAGTGAATCAACATTATCATGAAGTCACGAAACGTTTTAAGGATTTGTGTGTTCCTATTTTGTCTGTTCGTTGTAGTAGCTACGTTCATAACCAATGCTTCTTTCCTCCTTACCTCAACACTGCCAAAGTCCTGTATGGTTATCATTGCTCGCTGTATGATAGTTATCAGCTGTATCTATTTTATCTCTTTCAAACCATTGATTTATAATGCATGCTTGTTACCGTTATTCAATAAATGTTACTATGAGAAGAGTTGTTGTTTTCATGCAATGGATGGGTTAGATAAAGGGCGATCATGTCTTTCTCAAACGACTGCGGAACATTACTTTTTCATAGGCAAAGTTTAAAAGGAGCTGTTCAAGATTATGTGATAAAATTTCATAAAGATGAGACCGACATCGAAGCAGTGGTCGATGATGCTAGCACTCTATTTCTAGAGTTAATGAATACATTCTCTGATAGCATTATCATGGCGCGATTAGTTGCGAAAATTAAGTTAAGTCATTTTGGAAAGCAAGAGGTGGAAAGTAGCTCTTTCCATTTTGCTTCTTACTCAATGGAAGTGGTAGATCACCCCGAAGAATTTTTTAAAAGACATATGATAAAAATTGCTGAACGTCTTAACGCATTTAACCATCATGGTAGCAGTCTAGTGATTGAAGCGATTTCAGATATTCACATTCAACTTTCCATAAAGAAAAATTGAAAATGCAGTGGTACTTGATTGTAGCACAACTGGTTTTCGAGCTATGTCTGCTCACTCTCGAAGTATATTCCTTCTGTACATGCGTCTATTATTTAGAAAAGGCTAGCAAATTCATATCTTCAAAAAGACTTGCTATGTACATCAGTAACGGTGAAACTATGTGTTGCGATGTATGTAAGCGAAAGGATGGAAATGAAAAGCGCATCTTCAAGAGATGTAAGCATGCCTTTTGTCAACGCTGTTTCATACGTAATTGCATTCAACTTTACCAATGTAACCACTGTGATATTGCTCATTTCGAGTGTCACTTATGTCGCAATAGTTAGTACCTATGCAAATGTGGTAAAGATAGGTTTTAGCAAAGACTAACACGGAAAATGGCGAAACGTAAAAGTCAAAAGTTTTCTTCAGCCATTCAAGCTCTCCGACGAATGAAAGCAAATCAGCGATACAATGCTATACGACATGCTAACGATAAATTCATTTGTGAAATTATTTCTCATGTGAGGAAGTTGAGGACGAAGAAATTAGCGCCAAAACAACGAAAGTTACTTAAGCGATATATTACGAAATTGCGTTTCATCTCCAATCCTAAAGTTACTCTTCAAAGAAAGAGGAAAACTCTAACACAAAAGGGCGGTTTCCTTTCAGCAATACTTCCAATGATAGCTCCTGCCGTGGGCAACCTATTGGGTAATATCTTTGGCTCTAAGCGTTAATTATGCAAATGTTAAATCTCAAAGTAATAAAATGGATTTCAGACTTCAATGTGATAAAGTTCTGACTGTATCAGGTCCATCTCATGCAGGTAAAACTGTTTTCACGCTGAATTTATTGGATAAAAGAAGGGAGTTGTTTAAGGAACCTATCAATCGAGTGATTTTGTGTTATGGTATTTATCAACCGTCCCTGTTTCAGGAATTGCAAAGTCGCAACTTTATTCGACATGAAGGAATTATTCCAGTGGATAAACTTCAGTCTAATGATGTTGTTGTATTGGATGATTTATTAAAAGAAAGTAAGAATTCCAAAGATATTACAGATATGTTCACTCGTGCAGCACATCATAAAAGGTGTTTTATCATCTATATCACACAAAATTTGTTTTCTGATGGAAAAGAAGCTCGTACACGAAACCTGAATACACACTATTATGCTATTTTCAAGAATCCGCGAGATAAAAGTCAATTTGAAATTTTAGCGCGACAAGTTGCACCCAGAGGATCAAAAGCCTTAATTGAAATTTTTCAAGCAGCTACTGAAAAACCATACGGTTACTTATTCATTGACTTTACGCAAGAGTGTCCGGAAGAATTTAGATTTCGAAGTGATATTTTGAAAACTCCCATGATTATCTACAAACTATGAGTTCTTATTCTCGCATGATTGTTATTCCTCGGGATGAATATGTACAATTGACTGCCATGCAGCAAGTAAAGCAACCTCTTGCAAATCAAATGTATAGGAAAGAAATAGATTATCAGCAAAATGTTCACATCAAAGATCCACATCGTGCTGTATTATTACAATCGGAAACTGTTGAGCAATTAAAAAACTTGAAGAATAAGATGCGTGACTCTGTGCCGACTGCTACACCTTTAGCATCTCGCGCACATGCCATATCTCTTTTCAACAGTATTGAACCCCATCTCAATGTAAATGATAGAGGAGAAATCATTACAGATGAAAATAAAGTGATTGATGCTTCACGTTATGAAGACTTGATTCAGTATGCGACACGTAGAAAGCGCCGTCAGGGCTATGTTCCACCTGGTTGGTCATACTTTCTTAAACTATTGAAAAAGCATAATGTGCCAAAATTTGCTTTAAATAATGAGACATTGAAAGAACTTGATTCAACAGTGGCTACTACTCCAATGCTTCAGGCGATGAAAATGCCAACAAATTGGTTTAAGACGTCACCTGCTACATCCCCTCCCACACTCACTAAGCAAACAAGAGGAAGAACTCGACGTAGATCTACATCGCCACTAAAACTGGTAAAAGGAAAACGTAAAACAGCTCCTCCTAGGAAATACATGTTCTCAGACTATTAATATGAAGCAGATGTGTTGTTTGCCATGTAATGAGCCGCCAGAGGTGAATGTCGTTGTCACTTGCACTTGCTGCGCCAGCTCTCATAATGAAACCCCTAAGCAATGTGAACACGATCGCAAAACCGCTAAAGCTAAATGCTGCAGTTGTTGTAAATGTAGAAAGGCAAGAAAACAAAAAGATGAGAAGGAGGAAAAAGAGTCAGCCGTCATCGACTGAACGTTTGAAGTCAATCTATTATGATGTAAAACATCCGGCAGGATTTGCATCTATCAAGAAATTATCAAAAGCGAGTGGTCTTCCACAATCACAAGTGAAACGATGGTTAAAGGGTCAGGCTACCTATACACTCCACAAACAAGCGAAAAGGAAGTACCGCACCCGCCATTATATTGTTCATGACATCGATGAACAGTGGCAAGCAGATTTGTGTGATGTTGCCTCCATTTCAAAACATAACTCGGGCAATAATTTTATTTTAACCGTCATTGATATTTTCTCGCGTTATGCGTGGGCTCAACCTTTAAAAACTAAAGAAGGGAAAGGAGTAGCAAAAGCATTCCAAACAATTTTTCGAGAAGGTCGCATTCCAAAAAAGAATTCAGAGTGATCAAGGAAAAGAGTTTGAAAATCAGCATGTGGCAAGATTATTTGAGAGGCATGACATTGAGTTGTTTAGTGTAAAGAGCGCTTATAAAGCTGCACTCGTTGAACGTTTTAATCGCACATTAAAAAATCGCTTGTGGCGACATTTTACTGCCAACTTGACACAAAATTGGACAAAGGTTCTACAAGATACACTCCATGCCTACAATCACTCTATCCATCGTTCTATTGGACTCAGACCAGTAGATGTAAATGCTGACAATGTAGATAAAGTGCGCGAATCATTCCAACGTAAACGCACTCATGTGAAAAGTGATGTGAAAATTGGTGATAAAGTTCGTATCTCAAAAGTGAAAAGTGTTTTTGCTAAAGGGTACCTCCCGAATTGGACAGAGGAGGTATTTACAGTATCAAGGATTAATCAAAAAGACTCTCCGACCACCTACAAGTCGAAAGATTACGATAATGAAGAAATTGAGGGTAGCTTTTACCGCGATGAGATTGAGGTAGTCACTGAAAGTGAAACATATTTGGTAGAGAAAATCATTCGATGTAAAAAACGGCAAGGTGAAGAATGGTGTCTTGTTAAATGGACTGGTTATCCTTCAAGTATGAACTCTTGGATGCGTCGTGCCGACATCTTTCATCTAAGTGATCGACAGTGATTCATGCAAAGTTGTAACTAACAATGTTTAGGGTTTGAGCTATGAATCCAACTGCCTCATTTTATTCACGACCCTCCTATGTAAGTGGTGGAGGACAAATTTACATCGGTGCTCGCCGCCAACGTGGAGGTAGCATACTTGGTGCACTGAAATCTGTTGTAGCACCTCTCATATCCAATGTCGGTAGATCTTTAAAACGAAATGTTTTAAGTAATGCCGTTGGCTTTGCTGGTGATGTTGCTAGTGATCTTTCCAGAGGTAGAAGTTTTAAGAGCAGTTTGTCGAATCGTGGGAAGGAACGCGGTTTAAAAACATTGAAGCAGACCATTGCTGGTGTTAATCAAGGAAAGAAATCACCTAAACGAATGAAAAAAGGAAGGAGGAAACATCGCGGAGCTGGTAAGGTGCGATCTTCAGTCAAAAGGCATTCACGCAAACGTCGCAGAGGCTCTAATCATTCATCAGGCGCTAAACGACGACGCTGCTATAACTTCTAATCATGGAGTGTAAAACTTCCGGTTTTTGTTTGTTCGATCAACAAGCCATACAGACAGATATTCTTAGTTCAAGTATTGTAGATTATCATCCTCGAACAGTTGAGAATGCTGGCCCCATTGAATTTGTTATTCCTGGTGGTAGTGATGACTACATAGATTTGAGTTATGCGATGCTTGATTTGAGGTTTAGAATTCAGCAAGCAGATGGAACTGCTATTGACGATGCACATAAAGTTGGACTGAACAATTTACCATTGACTACATTACTTCGTGATGTTTCTCTAACGATTGGAGAGCAGCAGGTGGAAGGTGGTCAAAGCGATTATCCCTATAAATCATATTTCAATCATGTATCACAGTTTCATCCAGCAGCACAAAAAAGTCATATGGAAGCCATGGGATGGTACAGAGATGAAGCAGGAAAATTTGATGTTGAAACAAACAGTGGCTTTGTAAAGCGATCTGCTATGATTAAAGATAGTAGAGTATGTCAGCTATATGGTCCGCTGAATTTAGACTTCTTTAGACAGTCAAAGTTTTTACTCTGTAATACCAGCATGCGACTCAAGCTGACATTGAATAAGCCTGAATTTGCGCTGAATGCATTTGCTAAAGTTGACAATTTTAGAATTCATGTGGAAGATATTGCACTTTACATTCGTCGAGTAGTACCGAATCCAAGTGTCATTAGAGGACATGCTGAAGGTCTTAACCGTCAAAATGCCATTTACCCCGTTCAGCATACAAAGCTTCTCACCTTTACAATTCCGAAAGATCAAAAGAGTTTCATGAAAGATGGCCTCTTTCCATCGGAAGCACCGAAGCTCCTCATGGTGGCAATGGTTGAAAATGATGCATTTAATGGTAATATAAAGAAGAATCCTTTCAATTTGAAACACAATCAGTTAAGTGAAATTGCTTTACGTGTAAATGGTGTGAGTCATCCTGGTCCACCCTACAAACCAGATTTTGCTGCGGATCAATTTATGCGCAGTTATGTTGATTTTATGGATGTCTTTGGCTTTTACAATACGGATGATACCAACGGACTGACTATGAAAGAGTTTAAGAGTGGATATACTATTTATGCATTTGATTTGACTGCTGACAGCGATATTAGTGCACCCTATCGTCAAGCGAACGTGCCTCATAATATTCGTTTGGATTTGACGTTCAAAAGAACACTACCTGAGACGATCAATGTATTAATTTATGCAGTCTTCGATTCAAATATTGAAATTACAAAGTATCGTGACGTGATTCTTCAGTATAATCGTTAATGAGTTGGTTGACTGCTGACGATATTAAGACTAAAGTACAGCGTAATGCAGACGAAGCGACGTTGAAAGCTTTCGATAATGTCTATTCACTCGATACCTTACCACCTGCAGTAAATCACTATCCCATCTTTATTGTGCTAAACACTCATTCGCAGAATTTAGGCGGTGAGCATTGGAAAGCGATCTTTATTGGAGAAGACCGACGTGGTGAACTATTTGACTCTCTTGCTCAACCTCCAAATATACCAACACAGCAGTGGTTGAGAAAACATACGCGTCAATATCAGCGAAATGAACGCATACTACAACATCCACTTTCATCAACGTGTGGTGCTTTTGTACTGTACTTCATCTTAAAACGTTTACATGTATCTCGATTTGCATCTATTATTCAAAACTTTTCATGTAATCCATCCTCTAATGAAAAAATGATTTGTAAGTTCTATCATGATTTGAAATAAAAACATCATGTTGGAAAAATTGTTTTTTATTTTACAATCCGCTGGGTACGTACATACTCAATGAGATAGTCTAGGATCACATTTGCTTGTACATGAGATTTTAGTCCAGTAATGATCACTTTACTATTATGAAAGATTGCCACATGTACAGGTAACCAACAACTAATGAGAGCTGCAGGAAAAAGTTCGGGTTCATAACACAAATTGTAACTGCTGGTACGAATCTTCAAAAATGATACACTTTCACTCAATTGAGTAGAGATCACCATATTGTCCACAGTCAGATTCGACATCACACACCTCTCCCTCTTCCATATCCGACGTAGTAGTCTTTGTAGCTCTAAGCGCATTGACTGCGCCGATGAATGAGAAAGGGCGCCGAGAATCTGTACAGTTCCATTTGGGAAGAGTTGAAGATTCCGTGAATTGTTCATCTTCACCACTAACATTTGAGGGCGGCCCGGGTAATACTTGCTGTTTGGAAGCTGTTGGTGTAATGTTGTGAGATCGATTTTGGTGTAGAGTCTGAAGCGACGGAGAATGTTGACGATGGTGTAGCGATGGCGCTTCATGATGAAAGAATGAGTAAATTGAGCGATGTACCTTCCTTTTATACTTTCCCCAACTACCTTGATGAAATGTGAAGTTAGTATGAAGTTGGGAATGATAGAGTTGAATTTGCCGATTGTTGACGGGCAGCCAGATGCGATTTCCAATACGTGAATGTCTTTTCATATAGAAGTATTTCAAGTCCTTCATGATATGATGTAGAGATTGAAAATGACGATAAGATAAAGCAAACTCTCTTCTCACATTTCCAGTTGAATCTTTGAAATAGACGTTTCGATCATGATCCGTTTCAATACGTTGTAGGGAATCTAATTTCCAACTCATGATGTGTGGTAGTCATGTCTGATTAAGATTTGCATAGTAGGGCGATGAACTCACGACGAATAAATGTCATGATGGAGCGATGTATATATCTTCTATACTTCTCCCAATTGTATTTGCGAAATGAGAAACAGTTTGCGGAATGAGAATGATAGATTTGAATTTCATTTCTGTAATGTTGAAGCCAAACTTGATCACCCAAGGAGATGAATCTTAATGTTTCAAAATATTCCAAATCCCTCATGATATCATTGAGGTTGACAAATTGTCGCCATGTTAATGTAATTCCTCTTGATGTATGACCATGAGAATTTTTGAAATGTACGTTTCCATCACGATCAACTCTGATATATTGTAGAGAGTCCAAAATCCAAGTCTTCATGATGTTATGCAAAGTTGCAGATTAGCAATATAAAAATGTCGTTTTATCATATTTTGCTTAGCAATGCGGCTACAAAGAGATTTACTAGTAATCGAGCTGCACTCTTTTCTACTCCCATTGATCATGCACAACAGCTAAATGGAAATTGGGAAGTGGGTGTCACTCAACTTGTTTATAGCAACTGTGTCTATACTTTTGATCATGAGGTGATGACTATTAATATGAGGCGTACAGCTGCTTATCAATGTGAAAAGGGGTGCCGAGTATACATTCCACAGTGGCCAAAGAAAGATCTCTTATCATGTAAAAAGTTTATATATGATTTCTTGAATAAAGCGAGTAAACATATTGTCCAATTTACTCCGCACAATGATGATTATAATTATGTACATCATGTAGTTGAGAAAGATTGGATTGTTGGTTTAAGTCCAAGTTTAAGAAATGATTTAGGTTACCTCGCTAGCGCCTTAACAAGCTATGATAATTTTAACGTTAATTACCACATAAGTGGTCATAAACAGTTAATATATCGAGAGGAAGCTTATTATGTAGATCTTATTCCAAGAAATGAGAAGACGTTGGTGAAGAAGATTGTGATTAAGCCAAGAAAGACAAACATGACTCCTGAAACATTATTGAAGAAATTTAATTATCTCCTTCGAGTTGATGGCAAACAAGTGGCAACATTGACTTATATTAAATCATCTAATCATATTGCAATAAGCAAATTAAATGATGATGATCTAGTATTAGTTTGTTCAAAAGATTTTCATCAGTTCTTACGACATCGTTCTGCAGCTGTTCATGGAAAATCTGATATGCAACATTTACCATGTGAAAGGTCAAATCAATTTGATACAGAATGGACCGTATCTTTATACAGAAAGTGTGTAGAGCATTTAGGTGGTATCTTACATGAAACAAGAGTGTTGATGCCTCGCATTATTACTTCGGTTAAATTGGTTGTAGATTATTTAAATGAAGTGATTAATGACCAACATATTTCATTTTCTGAAAAAGAAGGTACTTTGTCTCTCACTATAAGTGGAAAAGGTATTGAACTAATTATGGATAAAACTCTAATGGACATTTTGGGTTTTGATCAAAATATCTTTAAAAGTGGTAATGTAACCAAAGCTAGTGCAGACATGTCGCTATCGCGTCGTATTAACTATTTTCAGATATATTCCAATATTGGTGAAGATGTACGTGTGGGAGATGTTGAAGCTCCATTGCTAGCAATGATACCATACCAGCCAAAAAGCTGCAGTATTTTGTCTGAGCATACTTTCAAGAAAGTGCATTATACAAAGCTGAAATCAAACTACATACCACAAATTGATATTGCCATTTATGACGATGCTGGTGCGTTGATTCCTTTTCATAAAGATGCTGTGACAAGTATCACACTCCATATTCGAATGAAGAATTAATGCGAAAGTGTGGAAATATATGTTTCCAATGTGAATGATATGGAAAGTGAACATAAGGACTCGTTTCTGTTTTACTTACCCAGTAATGCTTCTATGAATAAATTTCCCAAAAATAAACCATCAGACTATCGAGTAGAATTAAATCGCCCACTGCATTTAGAAGGTGAATGGGAGGTTGGCGTTTCTAGTATTTGCTATGATAGCAATATTCAGAATGTGAATGATTTGGAAGAAATGATATTGACTCCTCGCACCCATGATGGAATAACGATGAATAATGCATTTCAGTTCCCATACAATTTAACATCAGATGGAAAGTGGAACTATGAATGGATTCAGATAAAATCAGATTCTTATGAACCATTTGGGAATGAGAAAATTATTAAGGCGTTCAATGGTGGTAATACTTCCATCATGAAGAATAAGGATCAGAAAGTTTATGAGTTTACTATCTATCATTGGAGTGGGAGACAGTTCCTTCGCTTTCATTCTTTTACTAAAGGTCTTACACTGAGGTTGGATAATGAATTCTATCCACATCTCGGTTTTGGCCATGGACTACATCTAACATCAATTGCTACTGCAAATGTTAAAAAAGTTTATTCAAATCGAATCAACAAATTTCATTATAGATTTAAAATATTTGATGAAGATGACACACACAGATTTGATTCACAGATTAAATGAAATGACATGAATGTCACTTTGCTTATATACTTTCATTCTCTTCATTCATTGGATGTTCATTCTGATTGGCTGCTTGTGTATACTTAAGAATTAGAAAAATGTTAAAGTTATCATTATTCAAAGTCATTATTCACAGTCAACATGACAAGTCCTCCAACAACACCAAATACCGCATTGGAGTTCTCCTCTCCATGCACATCAGCAAAGGTGCTCGTTACACCAAATGCACCAAGAAAGGCGAAGGTGGAGAAGGTGTACCGACTGGACAATATACGAAAGTTATCATTATCGGAGGACGATGAAGAGGAGTTGCCCGACCTAACAGGCATACGGTGGAAATATTTACAATATGATGCCGAAGGGGTGATGGAGATGACCAGCAAGTCGCACTTGCATCAAATATGGGAGTGGTACACCCCTAACTCCCAACCGCGAACCGTGGCGGAGTGGGCGTACATTGACAAAGTGAGGGACGCTGCAGAAGAACGTTTAAAGCAGCTCAACTGTTTTTGTGATCTATGTGAAGTCAGACTCTGGGACGATATTGACGATGAAGACCTTTTGAAATACATGCCATAATAAATGTTTATTTCGTATTATCTTTGCTTTCATACTGACTTACTTGAATGGGGCTTTAGTGAATAATTTAACCATGTATACTTTTTCATTTGGAAATAGTAGCGCGCTTAGTTTAACTTGCAAATCTTATAACATTTCATATGGGTGATGATGGTAGATGATGGTAGATGAAATAGTGTTAAATAAAATTAAGATAGCTTACATGATTCTGGGATAGCAATCGACTGCGATCCATGTGTAAAGAGCTTGTTAGACTACGGAAGAGAGAAGTGTGTTATGTTGCGTGTGGCGCGTGAGTGTCCTCCCTTTCATTCCATTCATCAATTCATCTCATTGATAGAGACAGGTAGAACTCATGGCTCTCATAACGTATGCAATGGAAAGTTTATAAGGCAACCTTCGACAGTTGGCTAAATGTCGCCCTGGCGCGAATGCATACTACGTTGAGACAGAGGCAATCACTTGCAAACATGACGCAGAGAGGTTTAACAAGATTGACCATTGCCGAATGTCCCTTGCGGTATACATAGCTACGGGTTTCACCGCCGCCCTTTACAGGAACGCCCGTCGAAAGGAAGTATTACACCGAACTTCATTTGCAACGTTCAAGTTGACTGATAGCAGATTCAACTTAATGATAGTATTCGCCAGTCCGAAGACTGCCCAGGGCAAACCGCGTGGAGGTTCTATCATGTCTTGCCCCATGGTGGCCCTTAAGAGAGCCGGTGGTTCGTTCTCGGGGTGTGAATTAAGTTGACTATTGGCTGGAGTAGTCAAGGGGTATGACGGTTAGGTTCTCATAGACCCTATACCGCCTAAGCCGTGCTGGTGCATCTGGCACCTTTCGGATGCGAGTGGTATTCGGAGTCCACACCTCATCCGTCCAAATGATCTTCCTAATCTTCCCCTTCTTCTCATCCTCTTCATCCCACTCGTCGAGGATGACGAACTCGGGAATGGCGTTGTCTTCATCGATGAAGACGGGAATGCTGTTGGCAGATGTGGCTTCCATCGTGACTTGAAATTGAATGAGAAGCGCTACAATCTTCTGGCTTATATAGGGTTTTCAACAATGAATTGCTCAACAGCGAATCAAAATGCTTCAGGGATAGCAATCGACTGCATAACGTTCAAGTTGACTGATAGCAGATTCAACTTAATGATAGTATTCGCCAGTCCGAAGACTGCCCAGGGCAAACCGCGAGGAGGTTCTATCAAATCTTGCCCCATGGTGGCCCTTAAGAGAGCCGGTGGTTCGTTCTCGGGATGATTGAAAAAATATGGGACTCAAGCTTGCCGCTTCGCCTCCGGCTCGTTGACGGAAGCAGGTGGGCGCTTCTCTTTGATATCTGTAAAGAAAGAAGTTGTTAGTTATCATCTTGAACTCTAAGTTACTTGTTTTAACTTACAGATCTTCTCTGGACGTGGTTCGAACAGGAATCTTGTGATTGCCTCCTTATGGTCGAATGTAAAATGAAGGCATTCGATACCTTTTTTAGCCCTGCTGTAACACATTTCGTCTCTGCCACGTTCACAGAGGAGCGGTCTTGCGGGCACACGTCCTTTCTTATCTAGGGGAATGTGTAGGCGACTTGATCGTCGAGTACTGCTACTCATCACTTGTTGGTGCAGCTCCTGATTAGTCGCCACCACCTTCCCCAACTGCTTTCGCAGCCCTTCCACCTCCTCCCTCATCTTTCTCAACTCCTTCTCTTGACTCTCTCTCTCGATCAGGAGCTGTTCTTCTCTAGCCTTACTAGCGAGGTGCGAGAACCTCTCGCGATCGAGCTCTCCTTCTTTCTCAAAAAGACTAGCTTGAGTCTTCTTGAGGTCCTGAGTGACTCGCGAGAGGTTCTCGGAACTCGCTTTATAGAAGAAACAGTCCCTCTTCCACACCTCCAACTCATTCTTCAACTTGTCATAGTTATCGACCAGTGGTGGGCGCATAATGAAGTTGCGACATTGAGCCGCAATCCCACCACTGCTCGATAACTTAGCCGGCTGCACCTCGCTATCGAGGTCAACTTCCCTCACCGCCTCTACCTCGCTATCGAGGTAGACACTCTCGACTAGGTCAGCCTTCGTCGAGCCTTTTTCCTCCTCCTCCTCTTCCTCACTGTCGCTGCTACTAGTAGCCGACTCATCGCTAGAGGAGGAGGAGGATTTACTCGACTTCGGAGAAGACTCAATCGGGGTGGGTGAGAGAGCCTTTGCTGGCACACTAGATGAGGGAGCCTCTGCTGACGCGATAGACTCGACAGCACACTGAGTCTCCACAATCGGGGTGGGTGAGAGAGCCTTTGCTGGTGCACTAGATAAGGGAGGCTTTGGTGACGCGATAGCCTCGACAGCGCACTGAGTCTCCAGAGCTTTTAACTCTGAGCTGAAGAGACTTTGCTTCGCCTCCTCAGTCAGCTCTGGTTGACTGCAACTGCTATGCTTCGCATGCCACTCCGGTAACGTCTCGACAAGGCGAGATGCATTATGGCTGCTGCAAAAGTATCGAATGCCCCCTACCATTCGCTTATTTACACAAGAGTGTTTCTTGAAGGCATCACTGCGAAAAATCTTTGTACAAACGCAGAGCTTGAAAGCCGTCTTGGCATTATTGTAGTTAACCATTTTCTGAAGTGAAAAGGGGAAAACAATGATTATAATTCCGTAAACGTTTGATAGCAAACGATTGATTCCTAGTTTATAAAAACGGAAAAGAATGATTTTACACTTAGTGAGATGATAGATTTGAGTGTAGTGAGTGGCACTAGATCCCGTCGACAGCCCGAAGGTCTTGTACTGATCACTAGGGAAGTGAGAGATCTTCCCCGATACCCGCTATTTACAGCTTAAGACATCATTGTCACTGCCCCGAAGTGGTAACAGCAACGCCGAGTCAAAGGTAGTGAACAGTAGCTGGGATCTAACCCCTCAAAGCTGCCTTAGACTTAGTTAAATTTGAAATCTGATAGTAGATAGATTTGAACTCAGCATACTTGAAAACCCCAAACCCCAGAAAAACTCCAAAACTAGTGAATTTAAATTTTTCAACTTTTTAGCACTACTTATGAAATTTTATAAGTAGTCTGTCACTTAGGCCAGGTCAATAGCGACCGAACCTTTTTTGAATCAAGTCAAACGGACTTGTAGAAGCAAAGTTACGAGCCTTTAAAGTTTTGGAGTCTTTTATGGCCTGGAGACGAAGGCCATCTCCTGGCGAACCTCTAAGTCTGACGGCTTAGCTGATATCAGCAATGAAATTTTCTAAGTCGGTTTCTTACAGAAACTTGGAATTTGGAATGTCCGAAGCTATCATCGGAGCTCAGAGAGACGACCTACCTCTGACAATCGTTCTCCTCTAAATGACAAGTCTCCGTCGGTTCCCAGCTTATATAGTGTGTGGCGATCAGCTGATGACGTAATACCCATCATCCAAACACTAAAAATCCCGTCTATCTCCGGTTCTAGTGCTCCGATTGAGCTGGAAATACACCATTTTCATGTAGAATTTGACGCTGAATCCGAATCTGGCCTCCGTTTTCCCATCCAATGCTTCGTTTTGGCTCTACAGTAGGCAGCCATCGCAAAAATTCTAACTCGTTTTTCCGAAAAATGTTGAAAATTTTTCTCGCCGATTGACTTGAAACTCTCCGATTGACATGAAACTCACCATACAGATAAAGAATTTCACGCTGATTCCAAATCTGAAATCCGTTTTCCCATCCGATGCTTCGTTTTGAAGCTACAGCCCAAAACGTCCCAAATTCTAACTCTGTCGTTTTTCGCCAATGTCCCAAAATCTTAAATGGCGTCTCACATCTAAATGAAGACAGATATGAATAAGCCGATTCTTTCACTGAATTTGTCTCACTCTTAGCTTTCAAACGAGCTATGGCACGACAAAATCCGTCCACTGGAAGCCAAAATCGAAGCAAGCTGTCCGGAGGGGGGGGACGTCAGTGAAATTTCAAAATTTGATGAAAAATGTTTTGGTGACGGTCCCAGGTCGAAATTCCACACTTTGGAAAATTTTCAAAATTTTACCCATACAAAGTCACTCTGACACTTAGGATTTTTTCAGGTGAGCGAGCTCCGACCTAAAATCTTGTAACCGCTCTAACTTTTGAACGAAGACAGATAGGAACAAGCCGATTCTTTCACTGAATTTGTCTCACTCATAGCTTTCAAACGAGCTATCGCACGACAAAATCCGTCCACTGGAAGCCAAAATCGAAGCAAGCTGTCCAGAGGGGGGGGGACGTCAGCCGAAAATTTTTTCTCTCCGATTGACTTGAAACTCACCATAGCGATGCAGAATTTCACGCTGAATCCGAATCTGACCTCCGTTTTCTCATCCGATGCTTCGTTTTGACGCTACACACCAAAACGTCCCAAATTCTAACTCTGTCGTTTTTCGAAAAATGTTGAAAATTTTTTCTCACCGATTGCCTTGAAACTCACCATACCGATGCAGAATTTCACGCTGAATACGAATCCGACCTCCGTTTTCTCATCCGACCACTCCTTCCACTCGAAACAACCCATTTTACAACCCAACATTCAGCAGATTGCACGAAAAACATCACACACTATAGCCTCAAGACTAATCCTGGCGGTCGCCCAAGTCCACCACGACACTCTATCGTTCCAGAGGGGGGGGGACGTCAGCGAACATTTTGTGAACCCACCTGGTCGGCACACCACGACAGACTACAACCTCTGTCGTTCCAGAGGGGGGGGACTCAGACCCGAAGCACCACGGCGGCCGACCACGACACTCTGCCGTTCCAGAGGGGGGGGCGCGCCGGTCGAGTGTTTGTCACTTGCTTACTACTGCCGTTCGCGAGCCTCGGACCCCTGGTTCGATGATGACTACAAGAGAGTGAAACGACATGCCAGACGTCTTGAGAGACGAGTCAAACGTCTCATCATCAGCGATCCTGTTTCAGCTCAGCTTGCTTCTGCTGAGCTAAAAGCTGTCCGTCTATCATACAAGAAACTTACTATTCAAAAGCGGGAGACTTTCTGGAAGGCCAAGACAGAATGTGAGAAAGGCAATCCTCGATTGGTGTGGAAATCTATCAACTCCCTCATGGGTCGTCTCCACGCCAACCCTGGTGTGAACATCTCAGCCGACTTATTCCATCAGGACATCGTCGAGAAAGTACGGTGCATTCACGACAGGACTCTGAATCACCCACCTCCTAATTTCTCTCAGGCTCCATCTGACTGCTCCTTCAGTGTTTTTCAACTCCTCACCGTTCATGATGTCATACTAGTCATAGCTTTACTTCCCAACAAGCACAATTCCCGTGACTGCCTGCCCACTGATCTCCTCAAGTGCAACATTGACATCCTGGCACCGTTCATTACCATTCTTTTCAACATGTCCCTTACATGTGAGACATTTCCCCGTCTCTGGAAGGAAGCTGTCATCAATCCAGTTCTTAAGAAAGGTAACCTCGATTCCTTTGAAGTATCTTCTTACAGACCGATTTCCAAGTTATGTACCCTCTCAAAAGTACTCGAGCGCATTGTGACCCGTCAGCTTCTACGTCATCTCAGCGATCATAGCCTTCTCCCGAGTCTCCAATCAGCTTACCGTTCCTTTCACTCGACTGAAACAGCCCTCCTCAAAGTATCCTCCGACATTTTGTTAGCCATGGATAATGGCGACCTATCCCTCATTGCCCTCCTCGACCTCAGTTCTGCATTTGACTCAGTCCACCATGACATACTTCTCCGTCGCCTCGAAGTCTCGTTTGGCCTGCATGGACAGGTCGTTTCCTGGTTCGCATCATTTATTACGGATCGATCCTATTCTGTAGTGTGTGACTCCTCCACTTCATCTCCAGTTTCGTCGTCTCATGGGGTCCCTCAAGGCTCCGTGCTTGGCCCTATCTTGTTTCTCCTGTGCACGTCTGATCTTCCTAATATCATCACATCTCATGGTCTTTCCTACCATATGTATGCTGATGATATCCAAATCTACGGCTCCTGTCATCCATCCCAGATCCACGTCCTCTCCAACTAGATGTCCAACTGCTTATCTGCTGTTCACGACTGGCTAGCGAGCAATCGTCTTTTGCTAAACGCCAGTAAGACTGAAATCATGTGGCTCACCTCTAAAAGACGCCGCAATCTTGTTCCACAGTCTCCTCTTATTATCGGACAACAAGACTCCATCACTCCGACTAACAAAATCCGCAATCTCGGGGTCATTCTTGATCCCTGTCTGTCCAAGCAACATCGCATTTCTAGCACGGCCTCCAAATGTTTTGGTGCACTTCGCCAGCTTCGCTCACTCCGTCGCTTCCTTCCTCTACCGGTTTTAAACACTCTCATGGTTTCCCTCGTTCATTCCCGGCTCGATTTTTGCTCCAGTCTACTTTATGGCCTACCAGACAATTCCCTCTGCAAGCTCCAATCAATTCTTAATGCAGGTGCGCGAATTCTGTTCAATACCAGCTCCCGCGACCACGTGACCCCTCTACTACGATCCCTTCAGTGGTTACCGATTCGCTATAGGATTACCTATTGCCTGGCAGTTTTCGCCTTCAAATGCATTCGCGGTTCAGCTCCTTCCTACATGTGCTCCATGCTTCAATCTGTGTCCTGCAATCCCACACGCTGTAATCTCCGATCCGCTTCCAATGATGACCTGTTGATCCCCTCCTCCCGCCTGAGGACCGTCGGAGCTCGTGCCTTTCCGATTGCGGCTGCTCGTATCTGGAATAACCTGCCAACAAGCCTTAAGACAACTTCATCCATTTCATCCTTCAAGAGACACCTGAAGGTTGAACTCCTGCGCATTGCCTACTTATCTTGAGCTTTGCTCCTTCTTCTGCTTCCCTTGTCCTGTTGACCCTTAATCTTTGACTTTCGATGACTGTTTCACTGTAGAAAGTGCCCTTGAAGTCTTCGGACATAAATGTCACTTGAATCTGTTCGTATAATAAATAAATAAATAAATAAACAATGACTGCTACAATGAGACACAGTATATTAAACCAACCACAGTATATTAAATTTGTATCGTCGGGATCGCTTCCAGAGTGATCATCTTGAACGATAAAAAATCGTCGAACATAATTTTGTTGCAAATGCCAATTCTGATGTCAGAATCATAATCAGCGCTAACCAGTGATCAAAATGCTTACCATTGTCTTGACATTTTGTGCCGAAATAACGGCCCAGTAAAGAAACGTATTTTGTGAAAGTCGATCTTTTTGTTTTGCTACCGGACAGTCAGTCGGTTGACGTGCCGATTCATGCGCAGCTGCGCAGCATTCACCGGCTTCTTTCCAAACCCGATAATCAATCGAGTCATAAAAATCTGACAATGTGATTCCAAGTGTTTCAAACGAGCGCGGTCATTGTCAACAATGCAAGTGTGCATGTCGGACATCAAATCAGTCTCTTTTATTCCCACCTGTCAACACTCATCATTTAGGGAATATAAAACATCAAGACTTTATATATACTTGAAATTTTATATATATATATTTTTATATATTTAGTATATATTTCAAATGCTTTTATGAACAGTTAAAAAAGTTTAATACATGAAATGGGGCTCATTTTAATCGACATCATCTTCCGATCTTCAATACAGCCTCAGAATGGACTAATTTTGAAAGTTAAGAAAAAAGAATACATCCTTCCTAGTAAATAAAAACGATGACGTCCTCGTGGCTTGCACTGTTTGCCGTCCGACACAACACAGCGCGAATTTCAGCAGTGACAGTGCGGTTGAAAAGATAAATCTAGGAAAATTAACCACTTAATAACTGTGTATTAAACTGTTACACTTTAACACCTGCATTGAACTCCCAATTATGATTGCTCTTATATCGAATTTGATGCTTTTATTAACTCAGCGAATTTAGAAAAAATCCCTGAAAACTCACCTTTGCCGATTCTCAGGTCCATCAAATATAATTAAAGTTATCATGACATTATTGCTTTTATTTTTAGTACGATGCATACATGTATATGTACTGTCTTTCATTACTCAACAGCACCGCTGTTCATTGATAGCTTCCTTTCCCTTGAAACTGAATTGGACACCTGAAGAACATCACTCTAAAAAGTTCTGGTATAATATGTTCACCAGAGACATTCTTCATCTATTGAAAATGACTGTAGATTGATTCCATTGCAACAAGCACAACTGATAAAATTGTGTAGTGGAACGATTTTATCGTCACGATCACGATGAATCGTCACAATGTGAACAGCAGAGCCCAACGATAAATTGTTGATCTGAGAAAATGAAATATCGTCACAATTTTATCGTTATCGTGCTAGTGTGAACGCACCTTTACGCGTGTGAAGTATTTCGGTCATTCTTGGTAGTTGCTATAGTTTCTAGCATGCCATTTCATATCGCCAGATTAGCGACCATTATGATCTGCTATGAAGCGGTTTACTATCTATTGAGCAAAACTCCTATTTTTCAGTACAGTTTTTCCTACACGACAACGGCAACTACCGAATCAAGAGCGGCACTTTAATTTCTAAAACGTTAAAAGATAAGATATTACGTCATTTCACAATTGAAAGCGACAACAATAAATAAACTGCAACAAAATAGTTCAATTGTGTCTCTATCAGATTAGTGAGCGGTATTTCACGTGAAGAATAAATGATATCTATTCGGTTTGATCCAAAGCCCTATATAGATGTCTTCACATCTGCTAAATTAACTTATCAATATGGAGCGCCAGCGAATACCTTCTGATGTTAAACGCAGAATCATTATGGCTCACGAAGCCGGAGATGATTATATTGAAGCCGCTCGAGTTCTCGGTGTAAAACGGGGTACTGCGTATTCAATAGTACATCGTTGTATACTTGAAGGAGTCATTGAGCGTCCCAGAGGAGGAAGACGACACCAAAAGATGGACGAAGATATGGCAAATACTGTGGTAGAGATTGTTGAATCCCAACCGGAATTCACGTTAGCCCAAATCAAAGCTGATCTACAAGCGCGGATGCCGGACAAGCCAGCTGTCTCAATTCAAACTATCAGCACATGTCTGAGAAATCGTCTTATCTTCTTAAAGAAAATGGAGACTGTTCAAGTCAACCGCAATAGCCATGACGTCAAAGTGGAAAGGGCCGAGTATGCGAACTGGTATCTGCACACGATCAACGCAAACCATCCGCCAACATTTATTTTTGTGGACGAATCCGGCTTTAATTTATGGATCAGTCGCATACGAGGTCGTGCCAGACGGGGAGAGCGAGCTGTCAGGATTGTTCATGGACAGCGCGGGCGGAATTTTACTCTCATCTTGGCGGTCTCTAATGAAGGTGTCGTCCATCATGAATTCTACGAAGACGGAACCTCCTGTGAGAGATTTAACTCCTGGCTGGCGTCCGTTGCGGCTGGGGCTGGACCTCGTGTATTCGTCATGGATAATGCTCCGTGCCACAATAGAGCCCGTGAAGTCTGTTTGCGAGAGGGACACTCTATTAGGTACTTACCGCCCTACTCTCCATTTCTCAATATCGCAGAGAACGCGTTTTCCATGTGGAAAGCGGCTTTCAAGAGAGAAGTAGCTGAGATTCGTGAGCAGTTACACAACTACACTGGACAACAGCGGAATTTGACCTTACTGCAAACTCGCCTCCAAAACATGAGTGCCATCACTGCAAATAAGATGGGAAGGTCTTCCAGACGTATGGGCAGATTGATGCCTAGACTAATTAATCGCGAGGATGTCTTACAAAACCATCAATGAATATTACGGTACTTGTTTTGTTTCATAATGGAATAAAAAATTTCAAGATTATCAAAACTTTTTCGTACTGACTTACCTTTTCGCAAAAAAAGTTTTTAATGACTTACTGTATTACCTTTATGAATTAAAATAATTATCAAACTTTTCCTTTTGACATATTTTACCTTTTCGAATTAAAAAATTATCAAAACTTTTTGTATTGACTTACCTGTTAAATAAAATATAATTGAATATGAAAAGCCGTTTATGATTTCAGGTTGCCGCTCATTAAACTTATAAATCCATTAATAAACTCAACTTATTATCACTACCGATTAAAAACAATATCATTCAATTGAAACGCTGCTGATTAACAGAAATACCGTTGTTGCATCTTAAAACATATTCTTTAATCTGACAGTCGCATTGTCGAACTGGAAAACCTGTATTTATTTCAACGACAGATTCACCCATAGAAATCTGACTTATCGCATGACGCAAGTTAGCGGGACTTGACTGGACAATATATCAATCGTGCCTGGGTTTTTTGAAAGCATCAATGAGTTTACGGCAAAGGCCGCAAGGCGGCTGAGGCTGTGAGGATCATTGATGTTTGAAAAGGCTAGGCATGATTGCTATTGTAGTGAATGCGTGCTGTGTAGAAGTATGCACATATAGAAGTCTGTGGAAGCATCTGGTCACATGCAAAGACAGTGGTCGTTTATTCAGAAGTCGGCAACAACTACGATTGCTGCCGGGTCTGGGACGGCATCAATGAAACACCCTTTCCAATTCAAGTATCAACTAACTAAATCTGATAGTAAATTTACTCAATTCAGTTGTCTTTAACACTAAAGAAGTTACATCATTAACAGAGAATCACAGATCTAACTTAAAAAATCTCAGTTCACTGTTGTTTAGTTGTACAATTGACTTATCAATTTCCTCAGTTCAAGTATAAAATATCTCATTTCGAATTTAGGTTAAACAGTCATTTCTCACAAAGCAGTCAACTTTGTAAAATCAAGAGCTATAAACTAAGTTCAACAATCAATACAACTACAAATATGATAACTTTCTGAATAATATCAACTTTTCCATTAAAGATGCCACGCACGTGATAGCTTAATTGACAGACAGTTAGATCGCTACTGTTTACGTGCAACGTGAGGCAATCGTATTAACGGCGTTTTGTATCTTTCGAACGAATGGGCGGAACAATCCACTTCTTCTGTTGCAGAAACCAAAGTGAGGAATATTTAACATCACATTTTGACTCTCATAACTGTTTAACAGAAGACATTAATTAAGAGTAACTCTTAATTTTGAAATATGTGATTCATTTGGATACTTCATGTCATCTCCAGGTCTTTTGATGGCAATATTTATTCAATGAAGCTTACTTACTTACTTGCTTACCTGTTTTTCGTCCTTGTCAACAAAGTTCTTGCTGACAAAGTCAGACTTTAATCGGAGCGTTGTGATCCTTTAGTCCGGATGCCCTTCCTGACGACTTCCAATGACACTTACGGGGCTCGACTTCTGGACCGAAAGATCGTTAGGCCAAGCACTTAACCACTATGCCATAGAGAGCACTCAAGATTTAACAAAGCTCAAGATTTAATTTGGTTTATATCTAATTTGACGGCACAATAAAAAAAATGAAATAGAAATCACAAACAAACTCAAATGCGAATAATGAATTGGCCTATTGCTTGAGCCATGATTAGGTTATTGGTGTTACAATGATTAGGTAGTATGCATTAATCTTAAACTTTTCTGTTTTTATAAAGAAAGGGATTTTCTTTTCATTGGACTTTCTTGGTCACTCCTTTTTAATTTTACGATCAACAAAATAGTGAATTAAGGAATGTACAAGCAGCACAGAATTCTTGGCTGTTGGCCTTCAAGTGGTGCGGTGGTGTAAGCCTACACGTAAAATTATATAGGGTTTACCGAGAAAGTTGGTAATTTTTACTTTTCTCTTGGAAAAACAATTGGATAAACTCCTGAAAACCTGATCGCCTCGCAACTCATATTTTTATGATAATGCTAATTGTAAAGTAAGAGTGTTGCTTGATGACTTGAGAAAATAATTAATTACTCTTGAACTGAGATAGAAGAATGCAGAATCAGTGAATTTCATGACATTTATCAATTATCTCAAGTCAAAAATGAAGATTGCATTCGTCCTGAGATATTTTACTTTTGAATTGACAATTTTTGCTCATGGATTGGAAAAGGTGTAATACCGCATAGGATTTACTACAATAGCTGTTCGTTTAACGTCAATTTCAACTGCTCAGTCAGGCACCGTTCAGGTCAATGTTTCTAGATCTTAGGAAAAATCAGATTACTGTCAAAAATTCTGTCAAGATCGCTCTGTGAGCTGGAAAATGTGTTTGTTTATATACAATAATAAATATCGCTGTCATGACGCTTTCATTAACTTTTACAGAAAGTTCGGCAAACCACTTGCACCCAGAAATGTCTCATTTCAACAAAGTGCGGGATCAATCTGCCTTAAAAGTGCGATCACAATCATAAAAATGGCAAATCTCATTTTGAGTGATCAAATGAATGTTAGATACAAAATTTTCAAAACTAAATTATTCTCTCCCGAAGTATTTATCCCACAATAAAAGAAGGTTAAAATATAGGTACAGAGTTACCAACGTTTCGGGTCCTTTCTCAAGGCAGTTGACTATAAAAAATTTTATATATAGTGTAGTTGACCATAACATTTTGCAGTCAACTGCCTTGAGAAAGGATCAGGACCCGACCTGTGGGCAACTCTGTACCTATATTTTAACTTTCTTTAATGTGGCATAAATACTTCGGGAGAGAATAATTTAGTTTTGAAAATTTCGTGGATATGGTCCTCCCGCCCACTGCCATTACTTATGTTAGATCATTGCGTCATCAAGTGTACGAAACTTGGGAGCATCTGTATCTACATAAACAAATGTGATTTTGCGATGTTTGACCCTCCGCAACATGCAAGACGACTGAAGTTATAGCTCAAGAATTGTCGTTTGACTGATGTTGGGTGACAATAGCCTATACAAATTAAAAATAAAAAGAAGCTCGTGCGGGTATTTAGGAAGAAAATGTCAGTAGCTCTCGTACTATGAGGTGCTAGACGGAAAATTGAAAGCTGCTGCGGTTTATTAGATGATCTAAGATCGTTATCTCCTCCGGCATAAATTTGAAATTTTTTGTAATCCAGAAGCATAGAATTTTCAGAAATAGGCAACATTGACTTTTCAACTTTTAAGCTGCATAATCTCGGTAATTCATCACTATTTGGATATATGTGTATGACCTACAACCCTTCGGACAGCATTGTATACAACGATATTCAAGAATTTTAAGTTGATCGCATTCTTAAAATGCTGTCATTAAATTAATGTGTTTCATGTGCTTATTATTCAATAGTACTTAGTAGTGTTCACAATGTATTATAGTTGCTTTAAGAACGAGAGATGAAAGTGGATTAACAATCCTTGACCCAGGACCGACTTGACCCACGGCAAATGTGACCCACGAACAATTCAACCGACCAACTTTTTTTTTACAAAACCATGAACTGCAACCCAGCTGACCCATGACACACGATCCACTTCTAACTGTTACGAAGTACCATTTGATGATGCTATTTCTTTTCACAGATTTAGTTACCAACTTTTTGGGAAAATGCACAACACGCTGAATCCGGAGCACTTTTTATAGCGACTTTATGCTTTTAATAGATCTCTCACTTTAAATAGCAACTTTATTCCTCATACTCTTATTTCGTCCTGCACTTAATGCTCCACTTCCTTTCAAATGTCTCTTTTTGTCAGGTTCTTATGATACCAGCAACGTAACCAGGGGGGATGGTGCTAAGCCGCCATTGGAATGAGGAATTTTGGAAAAAGTGGACATACAAGTGAAATTTTATCGCTTAGCAATTTTGAAATGAATTTTGAATACTTGTAGCACTAAAATTAAAACATAACCACCAATTATTACACCATCTACAATATCAGCCAGACACGTTTGCGATAAGAGTATTGCATCAAAGTTGAGTCTGAAAATTTTTCGACTCTCAACGGAAATTGCTGAAAGCAATATTGCATCACATCACTTCATCTGCTAATTAGATGAATAGGACTACTTGTTTAATTGAAATTTGAGCACAGTGTGCAATTATGAATAATGTAAAAAACATTACTGGCATGATTCCTATGGTCATGAAGGGTAGGTTCGTGCTTCCATACACGTGACTTCTATTGCACTACTTAGTTGGAAATGCAGCGGAGTGAACGTGTGCGCATTATATAAGTAATAACAATTTTTATTACTACAATTCAAATAGAAGCAAGCTCAAATTCCAAAAGGGTCACAAACAGTGATAAAAATGCTGCGGAAAATTTAACGGTCCATTCCAATGATTCCATCCAACGGTGCATTGATGTTCATAGACTTATATTCAACAGAATCAAACATTGTAGTACATTTTTGACATATTACTCGTATTTTAGCACTCTTTCATTTTTATAGAAAGCAAACTGATTCTACAATATTAAATGAGTTTGTGTAATTTTGCATTCTCCCTATAGATGATTAGTATACATAAAGCAACTTTCTAATTGAATTGCTCAAAAGAAGGAATTCAATCAGTATAAGCTACAAGTAAACAATTCATTAAACGAAACTCATGCCAACTATGACTTTTAAATCAATGTTACTTGTATTCCATTTGAATCAATTCGTTTTCACTACGATTCGCTTCGAAGTCAAGCTTGAATCCGGATGGAATTTTTAGGTTAATGCAAATTAAATTTTTTCTGGGTTTTGTGATATTTGCTGAATTTTTCCATCTTTTACATTTGTTTCACTTTGATCTTTGAATAGCCGCACTTGTCTTACAAAAGAGAAGCAAACGTTGTGCAATAAATATCGCAGCATGTTTCAAATAACGGATGCATGCTAGTAGGAATTATGGAAAAAGGATAAATTAAGATTATGAATTATAGTCGAATTCACTTAAATATTAGCTTAGGTGCTGCAGAATCGATGAAAAATCATTCAGGGGGAATCGGAGACAAACTTAAGCATGACAATGCCAGCAAAATATATGTGCTTATAAAATCATGCTTCAATAATGTTATCAGTAGAGCTCGACAAAATATTTTATTTTTCAAGTAGAAAAAATTTTTCATTTAGTTGGCAAAATTCGTAAAATAGCTTTTTTAAGTTTCTTTCTTTAAGTAATGATGTGATGGATCAGTAAACATTTTAAAGCGATATTTACTTATAATGTGAATATTGCTGTGAATATTCTTCTTTGTGAGCCTCAGTCTCCGGTCGGATATCATCATTTTGTATTTACTGAAGGTCTGCGAAAGTCTACATCCGCGGACAGAAGAGCAAAATTGAAATGTCATTGGGGATCATGGGGTCATACAGTCAGGAGCGTTAGTACAGCCTCCACGTTTTTTTTCGTCACATCTGATATGATTTTAAAGGCTGGATTCTTTGTCAACATGGCGTCCAACCTCGTCCGCAGCTTTTCTCCAGTGGCACCCGAAGTATTGTTCAGTCGTTTCCTCGCATCTACCATTATTTGGCATGCATCAACCAAAGTCAAGCCTTGAGTATCCAGTTGTAGAAAAGGGAGATTGCTGTGAATGTATGATAAGTAGGGAAAAGCAAATATGCTCTTAAAAGTCCCCCAAATATGCTCTCAAGTTTTAAAAGCATATTCCTAAAAAGTGTGAAATATGCTTTTATATTCTCTTTCAAAATGTTTACTTTTAAGCGCCATTACTGTGGTTTTAATACATCTTGTCAGCATAGATAATCTCAAATATAAAATCAATCTCAGAAAATCTCAATAATAAATCAAATCATGAATTGAATTAAACAAACTTTTGGTGCATGAATTGTGCTACAAAATAATAGAATCTTAAGTACTTCAATTGATTTCATGACAAGACAGGAATACTAACATCCAGTTAGTTAGAAAGTCGTTTAGAGTTGTAAGAAATTACAAAGTGCTTCATCAAATTTTCATCAGTAAAGTTGCAGCGATTACTTCTGAAGAATGACTTGAATTCACTGAAGCTCCTCTCAACTTCCACGCTTGTCATCGGCGCATATTTGTACTTGCAAACATCGTTCAAAGCATGCGCTTCTTTCCATTTTAGAGAAAATGTTATAAAATGTTATAAAAATGATTGCAAATATAAGCAAATATGCTCTCATTCCCGTATTGTGGTGAAATATGCTTTGATTCCGAAAATAGCTGAAATATGCATTTATATGCTTTTATATGCTTAAAGCATATTTGCTTTTCCCTAATGATAAGAATTCATGATGAGGAATGGAATTATAATTGGCTGACATCTGAATGATTGAAATCCATTTAACCGCCAGTCCGAATATCGCATGCATAGTTACATATAAAAGCCTCGAATCATCTGCTATTTGATTGAATTTGGTCAAAGTCATGAAGATATTGATGTTAAGTTCTTATACGGAAAAATAGTTGTTTTATTTCTTAAGTAGTCAAAATAGCAGAA
Source organism: Prostheceraeus crozeri (assembly GCA_907163375.1). NCBI lineage: Eukaryota > Metazoa > Platyhelminthes > Polycladida > Euryleptidae > Prostheceraeus > Prostheceraeus crozeri. The sequence goes on from CAJQUW010003176.1 coordinate 27,430, forward strand.
AAACTAGTTTTTAATTGAAAAGCTATTATGTAGAGATTTAGTTATCAGTATGCTACTTTAATCAGAAAGTGGTTGGACTTGTGAAATAATTACGGTGTACTGGCAAGTTTTCTGGATCATTCCGGCATGAAAACAAAGGGCTTCTCGCGTTAATCAGATAGAGATTTCATTTTTGTCGATCAGAATTGATAGAATATTAAGAGTATTTATAAAAAGCTACTTCGGCAAAATTTCTGAATGTTGGATTCGGATATTCTAAAATTGGATTAAAACTAAGTAGTCCCTCTCAATAATGAATGCGCATACATGGAGACATTAATTTCCTATCGCACAAATGAAAGATGATTTTTATCAAACGTGATTGATGATCCTGATAGTGCGCAGGTGCAAAATTGATTGATCTACGCTTGGTTCTGAATTATTGATGTAACGGCTGTCCGTGTTCATTTTTAGTCAAACTTACATTGTAAATTTAAGGACAAAATGAATAATAGCCTATAGCCTATTATGCACAATAGGGGTAGTCCTAGCCTTTTCCAACTTTGAAGACGTCTATTTTTTTATTGGAGTGTTGACGAAAGTTTGTGTATTCAGGATTTAACAATACTTATAGCTTGTTAAAATACACGCATTTATTTAGTAACAATTCCATAGACAATTATGATCTTTTCACTGTCCAAGTAATACACGAATCTCGAAGTCCTGGTTATAGCGGCCTATACGTAATTGCTTTGTAGGTATGCTGTACTTTGTCGAAGAGCAGGCCTCATTACTAAAAAAATCTTATTGAAACTCTGCACCTCCACGCTAAGTTGTGATTATCATTTTGATATTCATAGTAAGTTAAGATCATTTCAATAACATCAATCATATTCAATAGTTAATTTCCAAAACAAGTTGGCTGAAAACCTTTCGATTGTTCGCACGATTACATACTGCATAATGGATTAGTCAATTGTTGTAAAATCAAAATTATATATCAAGTTCATATAATAATAATAAGCGTGTGTATGAATTCATGTGTTTAGAATGCTTTAATGAAAATAACCGATTTCATAATGCCATCTGCTTTCTAAACAGGATAGCCTGATGATAAACTAGCAGGAATAAACTGATGCATCATAGCATGATATCCTCTGGAGCAGTTGGATTTTCTTAAATATGTCAAAATGCACATGTATACGCACATGATGGCGCGTTGGCCTATTCCAGACACATTTTCAAAATGTATGAGCTTCAAAATCAATTTTTACTTTCAAATATTTACGTACGCGCAAAATCATGCATTCAAATACCTATTTGTGAAATTATGATTAACCTTATTACCTGAATTATTCTCAAATACAAAATTTTTGAAAACATTTTCAAATGCAATTTTCGAGCGTTCTAGACAATGTTGAACTTGGTACAATAAGAATTGCGTTGATCTCCTCTTCCGTTTGGTTCCGTTGACAACTTTTGGTTTTGCTTGGCAACGTTGACCCTAGAAACATCGGGTCGAACTGTGTTGAGAGAACGACAGCGATATTTAGAGGGTTCAGGATTGAAGTTTTGCGGGAATGAAGCATTCTAAAGGCGGCCTTCTTGACATGCTTTTTAAAGATCTCATTTTGTATAATCTTTCTGCATATGTCTGTCGATGGAGAAACTGCCTTAAAAAAGGAAACATAGCTTTCATTCAACTTTCAAAGCTATACCATGTCGACTACCGCTTTCACACATGTTCCCTTTGAAATATTGATTGGATTGTAGAAACAAATGGAGAGGAACAGAATTCATAATGCACGGGAATTTCAAGTAGTTAAGCAATGTCTTTCCAAATATGACTGCAAATTGCTTACCATTATCTAGCAAGGCTGTGTTCCTTTTGGCAAGAAATGTTGAAATAGAATGTCAAAAGTGACTTTTGATGAATATCATATAAATCTTCATGCGAATAATTTGATATCAATTTTATAAAATTTGATTATCTGGAATGCAGAATATCTAAATGTTTCAAAATCTCCAAAATTAGAATGAAGCTTCTGCTGAAAACGATTAACATCTTCGTGATTCCTGAATAATTATCACTCACTCAACCCGTGAATGTCGTAGATGTTCGTTGGAGTGATACGGTGGATACACAACCAATGTTTTCCACCCTGACCGGTCTTTGCGCAAGTGCAGCAGCTGGCAAACCGGTCGCTTCGTCTATTCTCTCACGTTTTCTATCCAAGATTTCCTCGGCCTTAATCTTTGTTGTTGTCTTCTACGATTCCTTATAGGATGGTCTTTACAAGGAGTCATGGCGACAGACATGTCCAAACCAGGCGATTTTTCTTCGTTTAACAGTGGAAAGAAAGGGCTCTTGCTCTCTGATGTGCTTGATGACTTGCACATCATCAAACGACATGATATTCGTTCGTTTTCCGGTCGATGTTCGATATTCCTAAAAGCTTCCAGAAGCACTTGTGCTCCAAAGCGTCTATTCTTCTTTCCAGATCTACTGTGAGTGTCCAGCTCTCGCATCCGTATAATTGAATGGAGACTACCAAGGAGTCATCTAAGAGTCACTTGACAGGGAAGCTGATAGATTTGCTTTTCCAGATAATTCCCACTCCTGTCATGGCAGATGTTGCGAGACTGATTCTTCTTTTCACCTCCTTAATGGATCTACCATCAGTTGTCAACTTAGAGCCAAGATATGTAAAACTCGTAACCTCCTCTAGTACCTGACCGCTCAATATAGTTGAAATCGTTGGTCGCTGTTGAGACGTTCACCATAAGCGCACTCTTTTCCGTGCTTATTTCCATACCATATGCTCATCCCGCTTTTTCCAGTCTAAGTGATGATCTCCTGAAGCTCTGCTTCGCTGTTTCCCAAGAGATAGATGCCATCTGCATGCCTCAGATTGCTGAGTGGGCGTTCTCCAATGAGACTGACGTATGGAAGTCTTCTAGAGTCTCTCGCATGATGCTTTCCATGAAAGATATTAAGTAGGACTGGCGACAGAGGGCAACCCTTACATTTTTCAAAGTTAATTGAAATCATTGTCTTAGATTGCGTTATTTTTGATCTACCAGTGGCAAGTTGCCTGTGATAATGATCACGCTTAAGAAAATACTCTTGAGGTTGAGCATGAAAGTAATAGCAACCCATCCAATTGTTAATTTAGTAAACATTACCTCTCCAAAGCTGTCATGACACGAAGGATCTGTAAAATACCATCATTCCTTTTGCATTGCTGTCATGATCATTCAATTCCGTGGTAATTTCTTCAAAACTGCAAAAATTTTGCATATCTCACATTTGGTAATGATAGTCAACTGTATTCACCTCGAGTTCATTTAATAAAATCGAAAGTGTATACACATTGGGGATTTAATAAATGCGGAGTTACCACTCTACCTAATATACTTACTCTATGGCATGTGTCGAATATGATTCGCGGTGGCTCATGTTTAAGACTTATCTTAACTTTACTTTCATTGCTATTAATACCATGTCGTGATTGCTCCCGATATCTGCACCCCGGAAAGTTCTAGTCTATGTTTGGTTTATGCTTGATTTAAACTTCTGTGGCATTAGGATGAAGTCGATCTGGTTGTGAGTTGCACCATGAGGTGACTGCCAAGTTCTCCTTCTTGAGATCTTGTGTGGGGAGAGGCTATTGGCTAAAGTCAAATCATGACTGCTTGCAAATTCCAAAAGACGAAGGCCACGGTCGTTGGTTTCGCCAACCCCAAAGCGTACCACGGTTCCTGCACATTGGTCATTTGCATCCATGCCAACTTCGGCGTTCCAATCTCCTGTAACGATAGCTGTGTATTTCTTCGGCATCTTCTTCATAACTGTTTCTAGCTCTTCATAGAAAGTGTCTAAATCTTCATCATCGTGATCTTTTGTCTCGACATCTGTCATTAAGTTGATTAAATCAAGAATGTGTGCCAAAAACTGATGAATTCAATGAGTGGTCGCGTGAAGCCCGTGATTCAGTCAAAGGGCATCAACACGAAATTTCGACACCTGTTGTGATCTCATAGTTGTTAATGCTCGAATTATGCAGCTATGAGTACTTCTATGTCGTTAAGTTATGCAACTATCACTTTAAAGATGAATTAACACCTTGTATTCCTATTTTTGCAATATCAGGGGTGCTGCAAACTTGCTGTCACATACTGTAGAATTCCACCAGCTACTTTTTGATGATTATTTCAGATGCTCATGTAGCCATCGATTCAGGTCAATAATACTAGATCCACAGAGATACATGTAAACAGCCTTGTCTGCGTGTTTGGCTCTATAGATGACTTTCCTCAATACTGATGGTCACGGCCAGAACTAGTCTCGAGTGGCAAGAAGATAAAATTTCCATTGAACGCAATCCAAATTCAAGCCTGATTTTTGACGAACTGGAAAATTGAAGCCACATTAAACGTACACGATCAGAACATTTAGAGCAGGAAGAATTGAGTGGTGCGAATATTCCATTTAAAGAATTTATCACTAAGAAAAATTGAGTTAAAGATGGGTACTTTTCACATGACAGGCCTGCTGAAGGTCGTGGGTTCTCTGATAAGAGCTACTTCTGCAATGCGCGCGCTTGACCAAGCACACAAACCAAATACAGACGAATATCTATGTCAATCTCTACCGCATGTTACCTCTGCATACAATGGCTGGTGCAAGATTATGTAGGCTCTAGAATGACCCCACATTCATTTGCGTGTGGGCGAGCGGACATGATCCTATTTTAGCCATAGTATGCAATGGCAGCAAGCGATAGAGATTGGCGTATACTGTATGTAGATGTTTGTCTCTTTTTGGTTTGTGTGATTTGGCAAGCATGCGCATTGCAGAAGTAGCTCCTATCAGCGAATCCATGAACCAAGTGAAAGTGCGCAATCTTTGACTCAATTCTGCTCTGGGACAAATTCGTCAAATAGAAATCTGATTCACACCGTTCGACTCTTCAAGATCTAAATTTTCTGACTGTGTACGCTAAATGCTGTATCAATTTTCTGGCTCGTCAGAATTCAGGCTTGAATTTGCATTACTTTCACTGGAAAATTAATCTTCTTGCCACTCGAGCAAACAGGCAGACAAGTCCCAGTGACTAACCCACGCGCAAATATGGTCATCTAATTGGCTAGATCTGAAGAGAAATCCAATAACTGAAGCATGCAATAGTTTTACAAGTTTTCCCGACCTACTTCAATTCTAACGCATGCAAGTTCAAGATAAGTCATGAAAAAAACCAATTTCAATCTTGCGTCATCTGAGTTTTAATGCAAATGAACACAAGTTGGTGTTAATGTTTTCAAGTTCAAATAGATTCTTGCATTTAAGGTGAAATGCATGAAATTGAGATGACTGAATGACAACAATCGTGAATCTTTACAAAGCACACTGACAAAGTATCGAAACCTAATCATTGGCAACCACTGGAAGCATTCATTCTGTAACGCGTAACCACAGTGTCATATTGCTTTCAATGCACATGTACGTTCTGGCCCTCTAATATTATGCAGTGGTGGATTTTTAGGATTTTGAATATCTTCCCGTCTTGCTAATAAAGGCAGTATTTCAAAATCTGAATTCCTAGCTTTATTGCAATCTGCCAGGCTTCTAAGTTGTGTATTGTGAATGTCAGATTTCTATGGGTCTCCCTGATGCATGTTTAATTGTATTTCATTTTTTGGCAACATAGGAGAGGATGAAAGACATGCATTGTGATTTATAATTTTGTGATGCATTAAAACACAATTAATAGAGAATTTTAGAAATTAATGCGAAATTGTATAACTATATTTCAAGCCATTTTCTTGACTAAATCATGAAAATTTTCAAGAAGATGAATGAATAACTAAATGATTTAGGTGACGACAGAATCAAGTATATCAAAACTGTACATAGTTCTTCTTCAACTCTGTGACACAAAGCAAAAGTGATTTTCAGATGTATGTGCAACTGAAATTCAAAGTAATAATGAGCAATTTGCAATGTTGTATTTAATTACACTCATGAGTATGACTTTGTGCGGAGCATTGATGATGTGATCTGAACGTAAATGGAAGCAGATCGGCATATACATGCTGCAATATGCATTTTACTCGGTCTTCCCACTGCAAAATAAATTAGCAATAAAGCTAAGAAAAATAAGATTAAATAAAATAAAATAAGACAAATAAATAGTCACGAATATATGATACTTCGAAGGAAATTATATCCGGAATAAGAATTTTAAATGACATATTAAAAGTTTGCAACATCAGGAGGAAATAGCACAGCACATTCCGATTCGCATAGCAATATTTTTCGGCATGAATATTCGCCATTAGGCCTACTTATTGAATTGCTTTTAAAATAGGATTCGTCACAGAAAATAATTAAGTATAATTTATTACATTACAAGACTACAACTACATAACTCCACCATGATTAACCCTACGGCAAAGATTTGTTATTTGTCTTCTTGTTTTAATTGCTGAGGAAGAGTTGACATGCTAAATGATTAATTTTCACAAGAAAGATCTGCACAAGTATACAAATATCAATATAACCTTCAAAGAGTATGGCATAATTTTATAAAACATGTAATTATGAAATGAAGGAAAAACTATTGCTGACTAACAGACGGTTAGGGATGTAAAGGAGCTCTTATTTCTACATCATCCGGAGCAGAAGCTGCAAAATTCCGTGAATCCGGAATCGGATCTTCTGAAATTTTATTTGTCCGCAGCCGGATCTCTGAATTTTGAGTCTATTCAGAGCCGGAGATGGGATGAGAATCTTTCTCCTACCATATCTTTAACTAGCTATGATTAGTCTGCATATGAGATTGAATACCTAGCGCATTCTCAGATGTTATCGTCTTATAAGAGGAGCTGGGAGTTATATCCATGGCGAAAAGTGGTTCAATCGACAACGAATTGGTACACAAGCGAGACTAAAATCTTCACATGCTTCTAGCAAATAATTTGGTCACATTAGCTGTTCCCTAGATGAAGTCAACACGTTCCCTAATAACAAAGAACAAAGTCTCTAAATAATCCTGGGTGAACCGTGTCACACAAACAAAGTCGAAATTGCTTTCGAATGATTTCTGTGATTTCTATCTTGCCCTCATTTCTGGAATTGAAGAAATATTAAAACATCAGACCTACGCTTACAACATGCCATATTTTAGGTAAGCTTGGGCTGCGCATACATGTAGATGGACTTGTCGCCTTTACACAGCACTCGTCGGTAAATTAGCTTTGTACAAGAACATAGAAGGCTATCCGAAGCATCCATGAGTGAGCTTGCCGGTAACGATCGAGGCCGAATATAGGCTATGCGCACCGGTACATTTTTACAGAATGTTTCAAAAATACAGAATAATACTTTTCGGTGGACTGCCATGTGCTCCCCTTTGCTAGTTTTACATGCGATAGGCCTATTTAAGTGACTGAAAATAGCTAAATTGTGATACGCATGTCCTGTTGGTATATTTAAGCAACACTACAGATTATCTGAGAGACTAAGCACCATTCCAGTCCCAGCGATTGGAAAAGACTATATAATGTAAAAGCATATGCCGGTCCGATTGTCTGTCAGGCACTGAAATATTTGGGATCGCAACGTAGAAATTCCGTATAGGATATTTCACAATTCATTTAACCGGAGATTGAATATTTCCACAAGCACATCCAAGAGCTCCGGATATCCGCAGTCCGGTGTTGGAACTCCGCTACATTCCTGTACATTCGATCATTGATCAATGTCGAATAATAATGCATTCACATCACATATAATTAAAATCTTTATTCGTCACAGCATTGCTTTCATACATTCTTTGTTAGGGAAGTTTGATATGCAAGACTGACGACAAGACATGATATTTTCTCCAAAGTAAAAGAATCACATCATGTATCATGCAGCTATACTAAAAATGACTTTGACGTATTGAAGGTACACATTTCAGTCTCCAAGGAACGTTTTGGTGCCAGGTGGCTCAATTATGAATCCTAAACAATTATCAATGATTTCCATCAATGATAGATAGCGGAAATGTTTTGCTTGCTTCCGACAAATTAATCTGATAACGACATCAATATCCGATACATCAATATCTTTTCGCAGATTCATTACCAATATCATTTTCGCATTTTATAAAATCCTTCCTAGCAAAATGAATGAAAAGCTAAGTAATCAATAATTGCATAGCAATTGCCTTAAATTGCAAACAATCACTTGCTAAATGACGCAGTTAGACTACAAATTTAATGTCAAATAATACGCTGCAATTATGATTTTGGATTGAGCTTCAGTCTGAACGAAAAACTGCGTCGGAAAATGTTGCTTGTTGACAAGATTCGCAAAGATTGGAAGATAAAGTAAGGATGGAATTAAACATAATATACATCGGACAAAGTGCCATAAAAATATAACAATTAGATACTGAGTTGCATCCACAGCAGAAAATGGGAATAGAACTGAAAAGCTACCAGTTCATCTAGCATCAGAAAGAGTAATACACCTAGTTCACATGCCCTCAACATCGACACGACTCGATATTTAACCTTGCAGCCATTCCCGGAGTAAATTTGAGAGGCGCAATTAGCATATTAAGTGAATTCTGCTTAATATGCTAATTGCATAAGCAAAAAAGTCACAACGAAAACTCAATTCATGTATATAAAGTGCATTAATTATTGCCAAAAATACAATGTCAATATAATCCACGACATATTGATAATATAATGAACAAAAAACCAACTGCACATAGTTACTACGTGCGCCGCTATTGACTACGAAACGAAATTTCAGTAAAAAGGCGCGGGTAATTACAGAAGACATTGAAAGGAGGAATAATAGCTTTATATCAATTTGAAAAAGAATACTGAAAATGTCGAAAAATAAACGCTTCACGGAGAAGGTCACATGCTGTAAATTAAAAACAAGCATCATAGTCAGATATAGGCCCCTACGTGTTAGGTGAGTATCGGAAAAAGGCATTTTCATTGTACAAGCCATATACACAATGGAAGAAGAAAAGCAATGAGCTTAAAAAGAAAAAATGAGAAGCAGTCAGTTTCACAAATAGTTAGAAGTTTGTTAAAACAGCAACCTTTTATAGTAAACAATAAGCTTTTAACTATAATTGAATGAATTTGTTACCTGTATAATGCTAAGTATTTTTCTTTGTTATATGTTGGCCCAGCAAGGGCCTAGTCATTAAAAGGTCTGATGGGTGCGTTCTCCAGTAGCCAGATTCGTCTCCTCTAAGTTCTATCACCTTCCGGATGCGATTAGGCATACTGTCGATCAAATTTCTGATCATCTGATTCCAACCGATTCAAATCATTGCCAAGACAAATTCGTCGTTTCAAGATAGACCAGACATGCTCGATTGGATTCAAGTCAGGAGACCTTGCCAGTCTAAGGTTCGTATTCCTGCCTGTCTTTTGTGCAATTGAGTTGCCCTGGCACGATGGCATGGAGCATTGTTATCCATGACCTGAGTTGCCTTGAGTTGCCCTCCATGAGAATCCAATCAGATGACGGATCACCTAAATTGATTGCTAAAGGATACACATGTTCTTCGATCACTCGAACCTGTTGGAAGTTCAAGTTTTCCCTCATAACACGCAGTGAACTGCGACCATCACTCAAAATGGCTCCCCAGATGAGCAATTTCCTGCAATCGTCCTGTCTCCTCGATGTAAAACAAACGATCAGGAATGTCTTGCCCAGACTTCATCCAAAGGCATAGACGTTCATCTTTGAATTTTAATCGGACAGCTGCCTCATCCGACCAAACAACATGTGACGACTGATTCCGCCAGTGGCAACGTTTCATTGACCACTGTAGTCTCAGTTTCTTGTGTCACTCGGATTGATTCAGCTTCGACGCTCTCTTACGACATGAGTAGCTTAACTCCTTAAGTCGTCTCCAAACAGTTGTCCTGGAAAGATCTGAACAAGCTGAAAGCTCAGATAAAGAGGTAGAGGGATCACTATCGGCCACACTGGTGATGCAGCGATTTGACCTGCGAGAAGTCAGCCTTGGTCGGCCAGAAGACCTTCCATCATGCTGCTGACAGCCTCTTCTCAACCAAAAGTAAATAGTAGATAGCCCTTCAGGTAAGCTTTCAGTACAGCAATTCGCATGGTACTGAGAGAACAAAACAAATTAAATGAATGAATTCGATGTCTTTCGATTACACTTTATTGTCCTCGTCTGCAATCATTCCAGGCAATGCACAGGCGCCGGTAGACAGCTGCATAGTAAAGAAATCCATCTGTGTGAGAAAATGTGTGACCTGTCAGTTATGCATGCGTGAGAGTGATGAGTCCCGCTTTCTGGTTAGCGATGAAAATGAGATTTGAATTTCAAGCAAATTGCAAAAGACTGCAACATTATTTAGTCTACTGAATGCTATATTTGGAGTATAGTCATGACATTTTCACAGGAGCAATTTCAGAACATGAGCTTTCTAAACATTTAAAGTTTGTTGAATTTGGAAGCGACTTTCTTTACGTAATTTACGTTTACCCATTCCAATTCTTTATGAAGCAATCTGTAAATGCTATGAAAGCATCATGAAACATGCGAGAACAGCTGCTATATCGACATGTGCATGCATTTGGAAAATAGGTCTCCATGTACATGCGAAGGCTATGACGCAAAATTCGAGAGGTTGATGCGTCAATATCCGCCGATAATAAGTCTTGGGTTTGTAATGTTTTCCACCTTTTATCAAGTTCTAATCGCTGAATTTCTAAAATACTTTCTTCTGAAGTCGAAGAAGGTCAACATGAGCCTGTTAACATCTTCACCATATTCCATATTGGACTTGAAGAATATCATTTTGTCGCTACAGCAGCTAGAACGAGTTTCTGCAGGTAAGGAGAATGATGTACACGAATCTGCGTGTCTGACAGATTATACTCGATTCTTCTTCCTGTCAGGTAAAATCAAACAAAACGCATTTAAATCTAATCGGAAGCAGACTAAGGTTTCTAGGAAAAGTGAAATTTTCCTTGTTCTCCCTTTTTAAGTGAAAAGTCCTAAGCCTAAAGCCATAATTTTCGGCATGGAATTTCTTCTGGTCTCTAACATGTGTATGTCTTATAATCATGCCTCTAATCGGTGATGTATGCGAGAATGTGATTTAAATGTAACTATAATTGGCCAAGCTGCTGTGCTTGCCGACATAAGAGGGTTTGTTAAATCTAAATGTGTCTAGCTTCATAGAAAAAGATACAGTTAGATATAATTGTGTGGAATGAAGACATTCCATGCTAATAATTGCGGCTTAGTATTATTCTCTTAATCAGTGACAGTATTGAGAGTCTCAATTTCATAGAAGACCTCAGTCTGCTTCCCAGTGGATTTACTCGTGTTTTCTTTGATCTTGTCTGACAAAAAGAGGAACCTAGTAGAACTAGGCAGACGCACAGATTCGTGGTAGCCATAGGGTAGCCTACACATCCCTCACCGATAGTCTCATTTTCGGTCTCGTTCTCTACAGAAACTTGCGCTAGCTGCTGGACTATGATCAGAGTACCGGGAAGTTGGCTACACCATGCATCTGTTTTAGGGACTGACTCTAGTGACAATGATATCGAAAGCCAGGTGGTCGATGAATCAGATAAATAATTTAAGCTGTCGCCTGTGTCTTAAATTTTTTTGATTTATCAAATGAAGACAGGAAAATACGATGAATAGAGAATAGCTTCAATAAAGAATAGTTCTTCTTTGGGAAACAGTGATTGATGGAACACACTATTTACTTTGACTGGTGTTGATAAGTAGTACCGGTGAATCACGATTTCGGCAACTACCTGTTGGTAAACGTAATTTGTGTGATACTGAAACGCAGAACTTTGCTTCTGGTTTTTAACTTAATAGAAATTTCGTGTGGAACCATTTTTATTTAATTTGTATTCGTATATTGAAAATACTATCTGCCACTTTATTATAAACGAAAAAGAAAGGTTTTTGAAATATGTTAGCCTGCATCTGGGCTAGGGTTGCTAATGGGCCTCAAATTTCAGGCACAGACAGGGTCAGTTCAGAAAAACCAGGCCAAGGCCTGATGTATCGGGAATATTCAAGCTTAGGCTCGGCCCCGCCCGCTCACTGAAGTCGACTCGGACTGAAATTAACATTAGTGACATTAGTGAAAGGATGTGTCGCACTATGTCTACAACGTACATTGCAAGCATATATTTGTGGTCAATTTTCTCAGTTTGATAGTTGAATCTGTGAACTTGATGTATTTGAATTAGATTATTGTCACAAGGAAAAATGGGCTGCAATATACACTACATGCATCATTGGTAGTAGGTAGCCAAATCTAATTCAAAAGTCTATCCGATTCGCCTTATCTCAAATTAAAAGAGCATGTGCGTATTAGCAGTATGTAAATAATACATGTAAATCTACTTGCATTTCTAACAACGATTATTTTTAAAAACTACTTTTTTATGACAGTACATTCAATGTCATAGAATTATCGCCTTTTAGATTAAATTGCGGTTTCTCAAAACTAACGTCAGTCAAGCAAAACAAAGTCACAACGTCATAAATGTGCCTTTGCAAAGCAGGATCATGTGGTGGCAGAAATGCATGTAGATTTATGCCTAAGCTTGCATAAATCTGTATCAAATTGCCTCTACAGGAACCTTAGAACGTGAGCCGCAAGATGAGAGTGTTTAACCGTGTTTTTGATGCTTGAATTTCTATGCGCATTCACGAGAGAATGTTTGTAAATAAATAATACACGTATTTCATTTGTTTATGGAAAATATGTAGATTTGTGACCAACTTACATAAACCTCTGTCAAATTGCACTCTACACTCTACTGTACAGTTACCTTAGAATGTGCTCTACAAGATTTAGGTGCGTGAACGTGATTCTGGCATAATACCTTGAACACCTATGCGCTTTCATAAGACGGCAAAAACAGTCGTTTATCTATGGCAAAAATTCGCATGTTTTTTCTGACTTAACTTGTTCAAATTTTCATCAGTTCCACAGATAGCTGCAAGTGCTTCAAACTAGTGACTCAGAAATCTCCTCATTTTGAAAAGTGACAATCAGGAGTATTGTCTAATATAATCTCATTATAATCTCCCACCAGTATTGATAAGAGCTGGATAACACTTAGATTAAAAGCAAAAGAAAGTTGCAACGCATCATTTTGATTGACGGTCAATAAGTGTATCTGCTATCTCATTGGAGTATAAGTATTTACTAGGGCCCAATGCTTGTCTCTATATTCCGAAAAGACTAGCGACTTCAACTGGAAAATTCAAGATGTTCTTCTTACTAGATCCTCCTAGATTTTTTATATGTTTGCAATTAATTTTTCTTTTCACTTATTTTCTCTACTGAAGCTATTGCAATTTGTGGCGGGTTGAAGTCTAATCCACTGTAGATTGCCTAGAATAAATCTATAGATGCATCCTTTAAAATGTAATGAATACCGATGACTATCATTTGGAGTCGATATAATTTTTCATATATTGTATTCTGACACAAGAGGTATATTCAAATTTGCGCTTATGAGATCGCATTATTTCTACATCATGATGAGGGCTCTACGCTCATTTCGAGTGATTCATGAGCATGTGTGTAACTGGGTTGTGTGGGATGACACTGTTCACAACACCATATGATTTGCATTAAGATGTTTCTCAATAATAATGCTCTGTTTACTGACTTCACATCACATCACATCGTCAAAAGTAAATGGAAATGACTATTCATGCCCTCTGGGCCATCCCCTTCTAAAATATCAGGACCAAGCCTGGCCCGTGGACTACTCGATTCGATTACAAGGCTGAGTCAGATTCCTTTGCAAAGGTACGTTTCGTCAGTCTAGGTAATTCTTGATCTCTCCGGTAAGCCGTTGTACGTTTGCCCTTCACCCTTGAAGCCTCAAAGTGCAGAAAATTCTAGCCACTCCACAATCTATCCTCGGCTGTCATCTTAGGCTACGCCACTGCAAGCCTTACTCCTGGCCCTCTGATGACAACTGACGAATATTGTATTTATTCATTTTGTGACAGATCCCAAGCTAGGTCGACCAACCTACACTACCAACACTATTATTTACAGCGTATTATCCAGCTTGTTGTTTTTTTGGATTTGGTCTACTGGAAGATCAAATTTGTGACCTATTTTGCAAAGCAATCTTTCAAAAATCTGAAAATGGTCACTTTTTGCAGTTATCTTGTAGGATGAAATGTGACGAAGAGCCTTGCTTTTTAATTTGAGTACCTTTTTTAAAATGGGTCTATAAATCAAATAATGTGATCGTCTATTAGAGTAGTGAAATTCAAATATTGTGCAAGTACTACTTTTTAAACTTTTAATAGTAACGGTGCGTTTAAGTAGTCATTTTTTGTCTTTTATAAATCATTCGAAAGTTCTGGGCATCTGCAAGTCGTCTTTCTTCATAATCATGTTTGAACACATTTAACCGTCTATTGTCATTTCACACAGATACATTGGAAGGGTTCACTTTTGGAGGAAATGTTTCACATTTCATACGTACAGTATATACTGTAGCTGTATTCTTTGCACCAATCAATCTCATCAATCTCTTAATGGACGCCTAAATGACTTCTGAGTACTTCCAACCAGCTTGGCATTGTAGATACCGGTCATTAAGTTGATTTATAGCCAAAAGTCGGTAAAATGTCAAAAATTTCTTAACTCGGTCAAGCAGTGTTTTGAATTTTGAATTGAATAAGAGCAAAATGAGCGAGTTAGATCAATTAGATACCAGCATCAGAAAATTCGCACATGAAATGTGATGCACCGCGAATTTGATATGATTCGGAGTGACTTCATGTAAACTCATGTGACCTTAGAAGTGAAAGAGGGAGTCAAATCGCCCCCGGGATATTGATTCGCTCCAATTCACGGTACGAATTCATATTCCACGTTAATTGCATAATCCCACTGATAGAAAGAAGCCTTTAGTTTAGATGTATGTAAACCACATGCCATGTATCCCTAGCAATACCTTGCGGTAGTAGGAAAAACAAGAAGTTTCATGTCCGTCAAAATCTTGGAAGACACTTCAGGAGACACTTCACATTGGAAAGGAAATTATTAGTCAATTGTCAATGTCACAATAGCCACCAATATTTTGGAAAGTACTTATAATGTCTTATCAAGCTTTATTCACTACTTACATATATGTATACTGCATATATAAATATATAACTATATACAATATTCATATTTTTTCTGGAAAGTAGGCCTACTTATCATATTTTGAAAGCTTTCGTATGAATGAAAGTAAACCGTGGAAACTATTCATAATATGGTCTTGTCGACGAATACTCTCCACTCGATTGAACGTCGCACTTTTTTGGCCTCTTGCATATATCCAAGAATGGTCAATATGCATCTAGCGCCCAAAATTTTACTGTGACATGCCTGGTCAGCGTACACTCCTGTTTTCATTGAGAATAAGGTATGGTGACTGGGTATCAATCACAACCTCACATATGCATGGTTTCGCATGGTCTTGCATGGTTTACAATTTTGTTGATTTGAATTGAGTTATGAAAGGTTAAATACTCTTATGTTAAGTATCTGAAATTAATTGACGCATGAATACATAAACTAGAATCAGCCTTGTAAATACAACGTAACAAAAGTTCAGCTATTGCCTGCTCTACAGAATTGCATAACATAGCATTAAATAGGAATCTGATTCAGTTCATTATATAGGATTTGCGAAAATCGCATCATCGTTGCTGATTAAGAGGAATTCAAACTAATTAGGGAAGAATTATCATTCATTACATTGTTTCTTGTCAAGCTAAGTAAAAGTCTACTCAAATTTCAAGCTTCCTTTACAATATTCTTCTCCATGAGCATGTCAACAAAACAATATTCTTGAAAAACGTTACAAATAGCGTTCTCAAACAAGCAAGCTTTTCACATCGGTGATCTCTAACCTTTCACGCATGGCCACATTATTATAATATTTTCCCATGATCCGCCACGGATTGGCATGCTCGGCCCTTCCTGTCCGGTTGCAGTTATTGTAGTTATTAATTGGAAACGAAACAGCGCTTTCAGTGACCAATTACAACAATTAGAACCGTAAACCTCTTCCTGATTGGTTCTTACAATAAAAAAATGAACTATGTTGACTTTACAAACAACATACAGTGATGCGTTTAGAAAGTTTGAGATTTCTTTTTTCACAAGCCCTGAAATATAGCTCATGAAATGGATGCAGTGTTCTCGACAAAGCATGCTTCGAATGTCAAGAACAAACTTCATGCTCAGTGTGTACTAACACCAACTGTAGCTTCAGCAAATTTCCTTTTAATGTAAATCAATTTCCTTTGGCATATATTCGTACACAAGAAAGTCTATCAAGCAAGAAAATACTTGTGGACGCCGAAAGGCCGAAGTCACTCCACAACAGCTTTCATCAATTTATAAAGTAAATGGTCACGTCATACAAGCACAGATCCATCAATCCAATCTGAAACATTTCAAGATTGTCCATGGACGGTGTGGCAATTTAACGCCCATTAAGGCAGTGTTGAAATCTACCATCATTCTATTTTTCTTCACATCGAAGTCTGCCTAAAGATTCGCCACATGACAGTCCAGTTGAGGTCGCGTCCATTGTTTTCGCCGGAAGGACTACACAGAACTAACGACCAACTCCTCTTTCATAATATTGCTGATATAATCAGAAAATATTTGCATCGCAGCGTTCAGCTACAAGTTTGACATATAGCAGTGAGCAGAGACATTGCAGTTTATATTCATATACCAGTACAGTAGTATACCAGTATTTTGATTTTACATGCCAGTAATAATTAATAAGTTCAGCTTTTTGAAAGCACAATGCACATAAAATAGAAGTGCCATTCATTTCTGAGCAATGCAAGTCTTCCATATTTCCTCTTCTAACCTCTGTTGAGTTTTACTTCGATCAAATTGATCCAATTTTCTCTTTAGTCACAAACAACATCAAATAAAGTCAATTCATCACTATGAGTCATAATGTGACAATTCAAATTAAGAAATGTATCAAAACAAAAAGGGCTACCTTGTGAACATCATTACCTTCTTGTTTTGAAATTGGTAGACATTAATGAAACCTTCATATGTTCTCCCACTCGCAAACTTTGCTTCTAATTTAGGTTCGTTTAGCTGAAGTCCTTAATGACTAACCAAAAACTACATTGCCTTCTTTCTTTATGCGGCAAGCCGATATCGTAAAAATACCGTACAATAATTTTGGTAGATGACACGTCATAGGATGTTGTCAGATTTCTAATTCGATGGCGACACGTTATAGAATTATTAATTAAATATGACTATCATCGCTTTACGCACGTACCAGCGAGAAAGATTTTCTTAACATTAAGACGCTGCAAGCAGGATGAAATGTCTCTGTTTCTGCCAGCGTTTATTGAAAACAGGATTTGTTAATTGAGTCTGATCAATTGATGTATTTTGTTGTTATTTGTTATCAGAAAGGATTTTGCGCATCTATTGGCGAAGGTACGAGTGTTATTCGAGGTTCAAACCTTGATATATTCACACATCTTGTCGAAATTTGCAATTTTTAGGAAGCTTTATTCTGATTGATTTGTACTCCCTTCAAGCAGTCCCTGAGAAACATGATCCTGATGCAGTTTTTCTGATAGAAACAGCTCCAATATGCTGAAACATGTCATTTTTTGATTATTTAGTCATTTTAAAACATTATGCAACTTCAAGGTTGCAATTCCAAAATTGTAATACGATCTCTTAAAACTTGCTTGAATGTTCAATTAGAGGATTCTATATTTCACTACTTTTTCCATGTTCGACATAAGTGCATAAGATCGTTATGCTTATCGTCTACACAAGGTGAAAACATAAAATTGGAATTTGAATGTACATAAGATGTAGTCAGAATTATGCAACACAGTGAGACATGTGCAACAATCCTAGAAAAGTACAAAACGTTAAATAAATTTGCAACTAAAAATACATGATCATGGTTCAGCTGTCGATTTTGTGATTACGTGAACTGGTTGCAACGAATTTTATATTGGCGAAACGGGTAACATTATAAGACAGCGTTGTAGAATCCACAAAGAACAAATCAATCCCAGAATACCGCAAAATTAGTCTAAGTAAACATTTCGATGAATGCAGTCATGGACGTTTTACCATTTTCCCTTTATACAAAATCCATTCTGCCACAGATATTTTTATGAAAACCGAAGAAAGATATTTCATTGACTTATTTCATCTTAAACTGAATGCCAAGTAATTTGTGAATTTCTATGAGAATTTTAGCGGTATAAATGATTTTCCAAAATATTTTGATATTACTATTATGCACCTGAAGATTGCATGGAACACATGAAAGTGCTTGTGCTAGAAATTATAGTTTTTTTTAAATTTTCAAATTTTGCAATTGTTATTTTGGATCCAAATATCTAATAATGTCTAATAATTTTTCAAGTCATATATTACATATATTTTTTTTGAAAAAATTAAAAAGAATCGTCATTGTCACACAAACCGAAGTTGTCGCGGAGATGTCCTTGTATTCTATGTTAATACTGTCAGTGTCATACCGGCAAGAATCAATCACAGTCTGATGGACAATCAAAGTTTGATGGAATTTTGATAATTTGTACTTTTCTGAAGGCATTCATGGGCAAGCAAAAATGATGAAAGGCTGCTTTCGTTGTTCAACAGATGCATAGAGATTCTTTACCCATTTAACAAGTTCCTTCAGCTACATTGAAAAATTCCCGGTAATCGCACCTTTCGTAACAGTGTGTGGAGCTCTGTATCTCTTAACTCGCTGTACTGAGTTCTACTACAGTCACATCAAAAGTGGTGTCAGCAAACACATTCTGCTTTTTAGTCCGGCAGCCAGAACGAGTTTCTGCAGGGAACGAGGCCGAAAGTGAGACTTTCACAGAATGATGTACACCCTATGCCTACTATGAATCGGCACGTCTGCCGAGTTCTGGTGAGTTCCTCTTCTTGTCAGACACGATCAAAGAAAAGCACGTGTAAATCCAATAGGACGCAGATTGCAGTTTTTAGATAAAATGAAATTTTCCATGTTTTCTCTGATTAAACGAAAAGTACTAAGCACAGAGTCATAATTTTTGACATGCAATGTCTTCAGGTCATTTCCTTTCATGTTCATGCACTCCTGTCTATAAAGCTAAACACATTTAGATTTGGCGAGCCTCTTAATGTTGGCAAACACAAACATTTTGAGCAACTTTATCCACATTTAACCACATTCTCGCATACATTCCCGATTAGATGCATGATAAAGGTACATGCACATCATAGGAAATGACCTGAAGACATCACATGTCAAAAATTATGACTCTGGGCTTAGTACTTTTTGTTTAATCAGAGAAAACGTAGAAAATTTCATTTTAGCCAAAAATTGCAATCTGCGTCCCATTGGATTTATATGTGTTTTTCTTTGATCGTGTCTGACAAGAAGAGGAACTCACTAGAACTCGGCAGACGTGCCGATTCATAGTAGGCATAGGGTGTACATCATTCTGTGAAAGTCTCACTTTCGGCCTCGTTCCCTGCAGAAATTCGTTCTGGCTGCCGGACTATTTACTCTTGTACACCCTGTGTATACAGTTCCTCTTCAATGCATCCTTTTCTCCTTTTCGTATTCCGACTCATCAACAATGTACACAATGTCTGCATTTAATTACTAAAATATCTGGAGGTATATCGCAAACTCAGGAATCTACATGTATTTATGCTAACCGCCCCCAAATAGAACCCGGCGGAAAAAGACAGCATGTAACATCGTAATTTCTTATTTCCTGACATACATCTATCTCAACACACCACATTTGCTTTAGTAAGAAAGTAATCTAGTAAGCAATCCTATACATATGCCTCAAATTATTATCAAAAACAATTATTCGAATACTTTTAAGAAAAGAGATTTACCATTAAGACCTAGGGCTTGATTTAATCTAGGATTTTTTTCATTTATTAACAACGCTTCTATTACACGAGTTCAAATTCACTACGTCATGTGTATTTAACAAAAAAACAATTACTAATGTCATTACTACAGTTTGGACATATGGTCAGATGGCTACTTACGGCTGAGTTACCTCTTATATGTTCTTCTATTCTATGATGTCATCTGCGTTTCGTTTGTCCCAGGTATTGGGTATCAGGATCAACCCGACATTAAAAATTTATAAACAACGCATGATCGTATCAGCTTATTTGTTTTATCTTTCAGACTAAAATACTGTCCTGTTTTACAAGTATTGAATATTATTTTAACATCATGGTCCAATTTCCTAAATACTTTAGCAAGTTTGCGTCGGAATTTTATGGATGTTTTACCTACAAACGGAAGTATCATAAACTTGGTATCCTCTCATTCAGCTTTCTTCGTTACTTCGTTATCCGCATTACTATATTTTATTTCCAGGAACTGCTTTATTAACGAGTTGATGAAGTCAATGGGACATTGAATCGAAGACGAAGGCAGCACTACGGAGATATTTTGAAAGAATTTTGGGGACAATGTCTATCTGCAGACCTTCTAGTATTTATATAATGGAAACAACCGCTAGCATCGCAGGCATGTTTTCACATAAACTTGATCTATTCAGAGACACCGATTTTCTGCTGCTCGAGAATATGAATTTTGCCTGCTCAAACCTGAAATTCTACTTTTTTCTACTCAGAAGAAATACCCTAAATCAGCTGCTTAAAATCGAGTATGTTCGACATGTAGAACTACCACAGCCCCATTTTGTGCTACACATGCATATATAGATGCTTTTATGGAATGACAATTCTGAGTGACATACTGGTATTTGATTGTTCATATCTATAATGTTATGATGAAGCTACTGTATTTTGTGAACGTACCACTTGCATAAGCGCATTTAAAGTCAAATTCTTGAAATAATTCATGACTTGAATACATTTATACATGACATGCAATTTGTATAAGCCTGCTTGTGAAATCTTTAAGAATAAATAATGAATTGATTTTGGTTTATCTGTTTATTAAAGTTTGCCAACATGATTTCAAATAATTTGAATTCTCTCACAAGCTATAAAAAAATTCCAATGCATCGCTTATTGTTCAAGTTTAAAACTACGGATGTCATCATGTATAGGAATGAAGCTGACTGCCATTTTAATGAAAAAAAGCTTATTACAATTATGTATGCACATTACACACGTATTCAGAAGTCTCAGAAAAATAATATAGAACAAATTATATAACGAATCCATACTGAGCGAATTATTTTCTTAGATCCTGTTGTAAAAGCAGACGCTGTAAGATGCTCAATGGGCTACCTATTCCGAAGATCAGTGGCGACGAGATTGTGTATGCTGAACGATCTCCCTACATCAGCACTAAGAGCTGAATATTTATTAGTGGCAAATATGTCTAATCATGACGTACATCGAACAAGGATATTTTTCACCTATGGACATGATGTCTGTGTTAGAATTGTTAAGCAAAGGAGCTATAGGCCTATATCGCTTATGAAAGTCAATTAAAGATCTCTTCATCTCTCCTCCATCTGCTTCTAACAGTAATAGTGAATTCTTGCATTCTTAAGAGCAACCTACAATAGCATTATATCATGAACTTTAAGGGCTGAAATGTCAGATACCCGCGGCTGCTTTTAATCCACATTTAATTATTCACAGAATGCGATGTTAGTAATTCATGTGCATTACATAAGTTTAGAAAATTGTGAAAAATTGCATTTAACAAATTTTCACATAAACTTTTTCCTTTGATTTTAATCAATAACATAAATAACTTGATATTTACAAATATGAGTGCTACCGGATGCATGGTTCAATAGCTACATGTAGAGGAGTAATTAGCAAAAAACAGAAGAAGCCATGTTCCCATCAACACAACGCATTTCTGTTTCTCTGAAGGCTCATTCGAAAGCCGATGCATTTGCCAGCCTTCTTTTCTTTCTTCTTTGACGTGCTGTATCCGAAACATCGTTCACTCACCATCAGTGAGCACCTCCGAATGGAAGACATCACAAATTATCTGACTAGTCCTGCTAAGGAGTAGAAAAAACGTGCAAAATTTGTGATCCTACAGAGGTAATCCTGTCTCCTTTATGCAATAAAATAAATATCTAGTTTTCTTGTTGTAGTTTTTGATACAAATAAGATGACAAATTAAATATTTCGACCTCTTTTCTATTTATTCCCTAATATTCAGTATGAATTTCCATGTGATTTGTGTGATGCAAGTTATATAGGCTGAAAATCAAGACACTTTATTCGAGCGAGAGGATTGAGGAGCACAGACAATCATCGTCATCGATTTGGAAACATTGACAGCAACATCATGGGTATAATGACATCAATACGATGTCCTCCTGCACAAAATCTTGCAGATTAAGCTGAAAGGACCATCAGTTAATGGACAATGTGACTCAAAGAGACGAGACTCCCTGAAGAATTTTCCTTTTTTTATTTCCTTTGTTTAGTGGTTGCAGTTTATATGACATATTTGCTATTCTCCTATTATGCATTCTAGAGTCTATTATCATTTGCTGCAGTGAATGTTTTGCGGTACACTGGCTGTAATGGTCGCTGCTACCGGCCCCTGAATTAAAAATCACTATCTATGAATGTAGCCAGCAATTTCCACAGACTTTTATGTTTACATGTCATTCACTATAATAGCAATTATGCTTAGCTTTTTCAATCATCAATTAGCTCTTCAGCCTCGACCGACCATAGTGTCCTCGGCTGCGCGTGTCATTGATGCTTTCAAAAACTCATTTCAAAGTGCTTCCAAGTTTCCAAGAGCGTATAAAACATGATGGGAATTTGGAAGTTCCTCACTCAGTTTGTCAATATGCAAAGTTGGCGCAAGTTTTGTTCTCCGAGATTTCTGGATACCGAATATTACCTGCAAGAAACCTGCTGAAAACTTTACGCCAACGGCTCCTTCGCTATTTCCTGTGATAACTTCTCATGCACGATAGATTGTTAGTTCATTCATAAAAATTTCAATTACAACGATGAAAATATCCCATGCTTTATATATCTCTCGACCAAATTGTCAATTCTTATTGTCAGAAGTGCATATCCCCAAAGTGATAATTACTTTTCTCACTTCGATATAAAATGTCAAAGAGTTGTTTCTCAAAGTGCATCATTGTACATCTCAATCTAGGAGTTGTTTTCACATTTTGATTTGAGGAGGCTTTTCACACGAGACATTTCAATGTGAATCAGACTGAGTGCCACAGAATTCCATCAACTTGTAACTAGTGATGGGCGCAATTATGAATTTTCAATAATCGATAAATCCAGAGGCTCTCAAAGAGGGCGAACGAGACGTCCCCTTGTGAGGAAAATGAAATTTGGAAGTGACAACGAATCTTAATGAAGTTTGATATCGATAAAACAAAAAGACCCTTCAAAATAAAGACGCTTATTTGTCTAGCAGTTCCAATCAAAAAGTTGCGATGCTATTTTTCCACAATTAAAAACGGCAACAATGAAGCACTATACACTGAAAAAAGTACCTGCTATCACAGGCCTAAATTCTGCCATTTTATCCAATATCAGGAGTCATCAAAAGATGTTGGGAGGTGTGAACTAGGCCTGCTGATGATTCCTGATATTGAATGAAATGGCAGCTATTCAGGCGTGTTCCCATTTTTTAGCTGAGGATGCAACTCAATGTTCAATTATCATATTAACGAAACGTACTTTCTGTTGAAAAATATACGTTCTATCGGCAATCCATGAGAGCATAGTTAAGCATATGGCAAACGGACATAATTTGCAATAGGAAACAAGCTCAGTAAAAGTTTGCATTTTGGTGTTATCCACTGATTTTGGATCGCCTATGAGGAATAGAAGAAGAATTTAGAATTTAACATAAAAATCTAATAAAAAATTTTCGAAATGATAAAATGTATCTTATGTTTTATGTTATTCTCACAAGAACGTATGCTGAAAAGTGTCTAAATATATAATGTCATTGCAATTGACTCAAAATTAATCGGGACAAAAGCGCAGATAAAGTAAAAGAACATGAACGCTTTACACTATCTATATTTGCATTTCATTTTCAAGATAGAAACATAATCCAAGTATTCAATTAATTATTATATTGACTGACTAAAATATGAAAAAATGTTGGATAGAAATGTAAAAAATATAAAAAAAGTAAAATATTAGAAATATTAGAAATATAATTATACAAAAATTATAATTATATAATAATTATATATAAAAAAGTAAATATAAAAAAGTGTGTTTTGCTGCCACTGCCTATTGCTTGAACATGATTCTAAACTATTTTTAAAATCTTCACCACAATATGAATGTCTCACTTATCAGCAACTGACTATCAGCTATCGTAGCACGAAGTTCTCTTTTGACTCAACAGGAACAAAAAGTTTGCTTTACTATTATTTCAATACAGAGTTCATTCTCCTTTAGACTATTCAGAGTTCTAATGATTCAATGCCTCCGGCTTTCACGAGGTCGAAAAGATGTTTCCATGCGCCTTGCTCTTGGCACCACCATGAAAAATGGCTTGCCGGCTGGGAATCGAACCCAATCTTCGAATTGCTAACGCGGCATGAATATCACCAAGACCAGCGAAGCACACCCTCCATGATCGTGTCAAGAGCAAGTAAAGCTTTCAGCGCGCATTATGACGGTACCTTCCTGGTTTGTTTATATAACAATAGCAACCGCTTCCAGGCGACCTAGGACAATCGATCTAATGATTCAATGCCTCCGGCTTTCGACCTCGTGAAAGCCGGAGGCATTGAATCATTAGATCGATTGTCCGAGGTCGCCTGGAAGCGGCTGCTATTGTTATTCAGAGTTGATTTCCAAAACTGGTAGAACATAAGAAACCGATTCTAATTTGCATGCTCACATTCATCTTAGTCAAATCCTATAAAGAAAAGAAGATTCCCCGAAGTCTGGTTCAAAGCAGGCTAAATTGACTGCAAAGGTCTGTCGCAGTACATTGAATACGCGTATCTAAAGAAAATGACAACGATTAAGTCAATAAAAACACCTTTGATTTCCCGAACGCACTGTCCTGACTCACGAATGGAACCGAAGTCCGCGGTGGAGGTCCTCTGACGGTTGATGGCAACCCAACTAAAGGATTGCCATCTACCGTTAGAACCAAACAAAATGATCTAACTACTGGTCTGACTACTCATGATATGCAATTGATTGCAATTACAAATTGCCCTGTCTTTCTTCAATTACATTTCAATTATTTTAGATAACTCCCGGTTCTTAATTTAGATTTTGAAATTAACTTTCGTCATACATTTCTTCAAAGGAGTTCCCGATAATTGTACCCCTGCTACACATCTAAGTACATGTATAATATCGCAATGTCGCATTATTAGCAACGCATTGTCGACGGGCAAAGCATAGTAATTCAATGCATGCTGAATTAACTTGCATGCTGAATAAATATTTAGCAGTGCTGACTGCAAAGTATTTGCAATTGACTTTCAATTACATGGCCATATGTGTAATTGATCACAATTACAAATTGCTCATCAGAAAATGTAATTTATTAAGAGTACTAGTTGCAGTAATTCTAATTTCAATTACGCAACTGTGATTGCAGTTACAATTACAGCACAAGAATATTGTAGGAATATTATTCAGATCAATTATCATTCAGTGTATTCAGAATGTGCTGCACTTACTGGAAGACAGTTCTATTGGTAAAAGCAAATTCACAAATATTATCTAGGCTTCATATTCGCACAGGGTCAGTTTTTACTGATGTATTTAGACATCATTTGATCAATAAAATTAAAGTGATTTATTTTCAAATGTTTTTAAAATGTTATTAAAATGTTATTATTGACGTAAGAAATTAAGATACTTTATTCATGGACTTCTCGATTTATCCATACATGGTATAACAAAGATATACATGTACATCGGGAAGTTTGTGATCATGATGCACGGAGCATTTCAACTTCTTGCTTTTTTTACAGGAATAATACCCATCTGAAGATGTCTCTATGACGATAATATGAGGGCACGTCCGAAGATTTCGTCATCAAAGCCCGATTCAGACAGGTATTCAGATTCGTATTACAACCCGAATGAATATCTGTGTCCATAGGGCTTTAAATTCAGTTGTACTTTCATTTTAACCGCATTAAATCACGCGCGAATGGACAATAATAATAATAATCAACTTTATTTCCTAATACAGAGCGGTACTAGGTTGCAATAGATAATTTTCAAACCATACAGAGAGAAACACATACAGAAAGAAATGACACAAGTTCATTAGACGATAAAAGCGCAATATCTAAGGGGATTCCATTTTTTGATGTTGCGTGTGTGAATAAAAGTGTTTTTCATTGAACATGACTGAGTGAATTTTAAACTGCGCAGAAGATAGGCCTGTAGGTATAATTATTTAGACTTCTAAATAAGAAAATGGAGAACGTGAATTCTTTAGATTATTGAACTCTCGTAGAAATTCCTTAGTGTTTGTAAAGAATTATAGAAGTAAATAATGAGAAAAATAATGGCGGCTTAATAAACTGTCAATGAAGAATTCATTCATTGGCAACAAAGTAGCTTTACACACATACAAGATGTGAAACCAATTCAATTCGTGCATTGCTCCCATGTAAGGTGTTGAAAATCAACAACCGATGTTACACTTGTAATGAAAAGGATTAAAGGGAACTATAAAATAGTTTTTATGTTAAACGCTTATATTTCATTTACTTACAGATGTAATTTCAAGCAACCTCACCGAATCTATATGAAAACAAAGAAACAATGAACAACGATACAAGTAAGAAGGCTGTATTTCAAAATAACCAATTACCTTTACTCATTGTGAGAAATTATTTCTTGCAATAAGGAAATTTCTTGTAATTATTTGAAATAATGATCCACGCATATTCAATGATTTGTGAATTTAATCAGAAAAAATGGGTAAAGAATCAGCATGCATAATGTTTGTCGAAATAATTTTTACAAAACAGTTGCATATACATGCATATACCGACGAAAAACTACTGGCGATGATCACAGAAAATTGAAGTGATGGATCTAATACCCACGATTCGAATTGATTTTTATGCTTCAAGGATACCCCTATACCGTTACCATAGCGGTTTCCTCAAAGAGGACAGTCAGTCATACATGTAGTTGACAAATATTTTGTCCTTTTCATAGACATTTCTTCGCTTCTAAGAATTCAGTCAGCTGATACGAAATCTAATCGAAAGAAGTGTGCGAATCACCCTAATGCATGAATCATACTTACTATTCAATATTATTTATTTATATATATATAATATATATTTATACATTATTTTATATTTATATTTTGTTAATAAATAAAATTATTCAATAAAAAAATATTTTTATTTATATAATTATTATATATTATTTATATTAATATATATATTTATATTTATTAATTTATATATATATATATATTATTATTTATATTATCCCCGAGCCGGCGCCTATGAAAGTAGAAGTTTGCTGCAAAACCTTTTCAGGCTTAGCTTCGTGATTCAAAATTCAAAAAAAAATCTTCGTCCGCAACAAACCGCATGCTATGACGAGCTATGGAGGCGATTCATAGGACGCATAGCAGCGTCTGCTACTGCCAGCAATGACTTATGTGCATAAAATTGTTCAAATTTGGGGACAGTAGCTAGGATGTAATATGCTTGTGTCCTATATGCTTGTCATGATCATTCTCCTACCTATCTGGATTTGACACTGGGCAGAAGTTTGACGTGCAAGAGACATCTTCAGAAGCTCGCAATGAAAATCAGGACTAGAAATAATATCCTTCAAATGCTTATGGGATCACGATGGGGTGATGGAGCTACCACCTTGCGAACTGCAGGATTTGTCCTCTGTTATTCAGCGGCTGAGTACTGCGCACCCGTGTGACGAAGTTCTGCTCATTGCAAAGTCATCGATGCACAACCAAACTTTAACATGAGAATAATTACCGGATCAATTAGACCACAACTGAAATTGAATGGCTTCCAACTATATGTAACATTGCTCCTCCTCACATCCGACGAGAGTTGAATGCAAAAAGACTGCTCGATTCCGTAATGGCCATACCAGAGCTGCCAATCAACAATGATCTTTTGGATCATCCCTATCTGCGACTCCACCCTCGTCACCCTATCTGGCGAGGCCCACCTGAGAAGAACTTCGACCTCAATAGATCATGGCGGGAATGGTGGGAGAAATTCCCAATCCGTAACAGAGAACTGATAAGTGATCCAACGCGTCCCCTTCCAGGCTTCCAACTATCTCGTGGCCTGTGGTACGCCCTCAACAGGTATCGAACCGACGCTGGCCTTTGCGCTAGCATGCAGCATAAGTGGGACAGACGTGACTCCCCTAATTGCGATTGCGTCCTTCCCCAAACAATGCTTCATATAGTTGAAGAGTGTCCGCTATACTCATCACCTGCAGTCCTTGACCTACAAGACTCACATACTGAAAACCGCTGCGAAGACAAGAACAAGGAATAACCTCTTGAGTATGCTTGCTGGTACATCGTGAGGCGCAAGCGCCAACACTCTCCGAACGTCAGCTCTAGCACTATGCTACTATACTGCGGAGTACTGCTCATCAATGTGGAAGGACTCATCCCTTGTTCATGCTGTTGACACTCAACTCAATCAGACAATGCGTATTGTAAGTGGACCATCAGGTGTACTCAGACTGATTGGCTCACAGTCTTGTGCAACATGGAACCACCTGCCATCAGGTGTGAAACTGGAACTTCAAAGCTCCTGGAAAAAGTGAAACTGAATACGACCCGTCCCCTGAACGACGACCTGGAAAACCCCCTAACTTGCAACTAAGCTCTCACCACCCTGTTTGGAGAAAGAAGCTATCTGGAACGTATCCCTTCCGTGACATGCGTGAGAAATGGAGAAACTCCGAGGTTGACAGCAAATGGCTCATAGACGACCCAACTGTCAGAGTTCTCGGCTTCGACCTACCTCGGGCTCAGTGGACTTCCTCAACCGTCTGCGAACTAACGCCGGCCCTTGTCGTAGCTCTCTGCACCAGTGGGGCGCGATGGAGTCTCCCCTGTATGATTGTGAAGAGATCCAAACAATGACCCACATAGTGGAGGCCTGTCCAATGACAGCTTTTTGCGGCAACATCGGCGGCCTCAGAGAAGTTCATTCCGCCAATGGTGATGCCATTACCTGGCTTAGAGACGTGTGACTTCTTCCTTAATCCTCATGCATTCAGTCAGAATCCTATTTGTTGTCCTTTTGCATACGAATAATGTATATATATATATATATATATATATATATATATATATATATTTATATAAATATATATTACCTGGTGGTATTAAGGAATAAGGAACTATCATCTAAGGTAATTATAATAACAATAATGATAAGGCAAAGACTACAGTAATTTTTTGATGCAAAAATAGTTATGGAATTTTAATTAACAACAATGTAGAGTTAACATTTAAAAACAACATATAAAAGATACAAAAGCAAAAAGACATCCGGACAGTTAAGAAAAAGGGAAGCTTGAAGTTAAGGGAAGATGTCGCTTTTAGACAGGTCAGAGGTCAAAAATAGTGTTCGGTGCATGATCTTTTGGGAGGCAACCTAGGAGGCTGTTTGCGTTGCCGATTTGAACGGCGACGCTCAGGGATTGCTGGAGGTAAGTAGCCGCCCTTCTCTCGCCGGTCGATGCAATGAGCCGCCTGCCAACAGATCTTATAAAGTTTGCAGCACTTTCACCATAGGCCCCCATAGGCTCTATGCAAATCGGGGTGAAAATAAAGCGGTCTCCAATTTCGTCATATTTGTTGAGTTTGCGAGTTTCAGCGATATTCCCAACGGCTCCTGATGTCTTTGAGGCGGCTACGATGTAGGAATCAGCAAGTGTGTGGCTACAGGTAAAGTCCCACACAAGGGCCCGGCCTCTTTCCCAATTCAAAAGGGTCATCCCATCGGGCCTCTTGTTGTCACTCCGAAATATGCCCATTGGTTCAGTGGAATTCGGCACACCTGCAGAAACTAACGCTCTTGAGATCAGGTTGTTCACTGAAGCATGTCGAAAATAGCGACCAGACGACTTCTTACATACAAGCGCGTGTTGACCGAAAATGTCTAGCTGATCACCACAAATGCATCGCTGTGCAGAACAAACAGGGGTACCAAGCCGTAAAGCGCATGCAATAGTGAACTGATCGTCGTTCAGTTGAAGTCCCAAAGATCGTATGGGGTATGCATTCAGCCATTGACCAGCTTCTATGGTCGATACTGATAACAATCTAGCTTTTCCGTAATCATTTTCAATTGAAATCAACTTTCCAAGGCAAACTTCACTCATGGGTTGATCCCAACTCTTTTGACTGGATTGAACTTTTGGCAATTCCCTTGTACAAGAAAAGTGCTTCCATAAAGAGATAGCTTTGTCTACGTTCACATCAGAAAATTGAACACAAGTTTTGTTGAGTATGCTACTCACGACATCGAAAGAACCAAAAGCTGAGGCCAAATAGGCAGGAATTGAAAGCTGTTTGGTTCCGCGAATACCGAGACCACCGTAATTGATAGGTAGGGAAGATTGCTTCCAAGCATGCTCATCAATGGATGTATTCAAAAGATCAGAGAGATTGCTTCTGATTAAACAATCGATCTTTGTGAGAATTTCACTTTCATAGCAATAACTTGTTCTCAAACAGTAAAGTAATTTTGGTATGGCGATGGCATTTTTGAGTAAAAAGAATGCCACGTGCTTTTCTAGCTTACCAAGTCTTTCACTCAAAAGTTTCAGCATGTGATATTTCTTCTCTAATATTTTGTTAATTGATTCTTTACAGAGAGATCCGCCAAGCAATTCCGTCTTCAAATTCGATGCATTTCAAATTTGGGATTGCATCGGAAAATTCTTTCATAACCGACGTCCGTTTGATCGAGTCAGTTTCAAGAATTAGCAGTTCGCACTTGGAGTCGTTTACTTGCAGACCAAGCTGCTCCATTTTATTGGCGATGACTTTGAAGTCGTTCAAAACAGTTGTTGGATTGCCAGCTAAAGTACCGTCATCAAGGTACCACACATTTATCTCAGACTGAAGATCAATAATGACAGAATTTATAGCAAGACTGAATAAAAGTGGACCCAAAGGATCTCCTTGTTGAACACCTTCTAATGATGGGATGACGGACGATGAAAAATATAAATTGGACGGCAATCGGTAACATAGATCAATGTAATTGTAAATCTTGGGAATGTGTTCTTTGACCGATTTCAGCAAGACATCACGACGAACTGAGTTGAAGGCATTTTTCAAATCAACTTTTACTAGAACCTTATCCGAATTACGAAATTGCTGAACATAATTTTGGCATGCATGAACTGCAGCCTCGCAGCCAAGCTGGACTCCAAAGCCTACTTGAGCTGGGTATAAAACTGTCCGTGCATCAGATCCAACACACATGCAACAGATCTTTGAAACTATTCTCCTCAATGTGTTTCCAACAGCAATCGGTCTGATTCCACCATCTTTCTTCTTCAAAGTGACGAGACGTGCTCCACAAAGGGTTGGCTGTATTTCACTTGGAATGGAACCTTTAAGAATATGTTGAAAAGTTCACTGAGGGCATTCAAGAGCTGAACAGAGGAGTGGTTTGTTTGATCTTTCAGCATGTCTTTGAGATGTTGTGGACGGAGGCCATCAGGACCAGCAGAGGACGAACATTTAAAACTTTGGATTGCCTTAAAAACACAGTCAGAACTGATTTGCAAATCTTCTGATGGATGGTAATCGTCAAAAGAAGTAGACGGATGCGGATTTGGCTGTCTTTCTTGCAATTGCTTCAAAGTTTCTTCATTAAATGGGGCAATGGAATCGTCTGAGCATATCAATCGAACAGCGCAAGTTACGTCAAATTCGTCCAATTTGGCTCCAACTAAAGAAGCGAAATCGACTGTCTTGCGTTGTTTTCTCCTGTTCTTTTGCATTGGACTTTCATGTTGTGGTAGTGGTTCAGCTCTTCTCTGAAGATTAAGTTTGACAATTGACGCCAGACTAGGAGCATTTTTACCTCTTCTACTTGGATAAGCAAACACTCGATGTGCAAATTGAAGCAGTGCGGACCATGATGAACATGAATTACTCAAGTTGACTTCACGTATAATCTTAGTAAACTCTTCAGCCACTTGGCATCGAGCACCTTTTGGTATTCGTTTCAACAGGCGACTGTTTGCAATCTTCAAGTCAATCGCGGTTGAAGATGTTTCATTGGTTGATGAATCGGGATTGGATATTCGTGCGTCATTTTCACTGACTTGATTTCGATGAGTTGTTTCATTGACAATTTTACTTCTCTTCAATACAGTGTCATTAGTCAAATTTGATGAGTCAGGACTAGTTGATGAGTTGTAGTATTGCCTTGCATCTTCTATCACTGAATTGATTACAGAATTCAAGTTTGGCATCCTATCATTATTACTTCCACTATTCATTTTTGATTATTCACTCGTAATAATGAAAATATTTACGCCCGTGCAGTAATCTGCTTTACAGGTATGTTTATAGTACAAAAATAGTTATTTGTAGCACTGGGCTGTGTCCTTGGGAAATCATAGTTAAAGGAAAATAAACAGGAACTATCATCTGTTTCAGACAATGCTGTTCTTCGCTGGCTTCAACATCATGCCCTGTTGTAATGATCATTTTGCATGCGAATATATATTCCAAGCAAAAAGGACGCTTCCGACGCCACAGACCTGGCAATTCATGTTTAGGTCGGACTTAACATGTGTCAAGGCATGAGCATTTATGTATGAATGAGCAATTAATAATCATCAGCAGCATCTTAACAATACCAAAGGACGTTCGTATATGGCAATATGTCAACACAGCCATAGTGGCAGTTTTTGTCAGTGAGCATCACATGTCATAAGAAACATTATATTGAAAAAAGTACAAATGGAGAAATGATTTTGAGCCAAAAAATCTTGCAGCACTGTGCTTTTAACCCTATCCGTAGAGTCTGTCAGCCAGAACGAGTTTCAGCAGGGAACAAGGCCGAAAATGACACTTCCATAGAATGATGTACATCTTCTGCCTACTACGAATCTACGCGTCTGCCGACTTCTAGTTAGCTCCTCTTCTTATCAGATACGATCAAAGAAAAACAGATGTTAATTACATGGAACGCAGATTATAGTTTTTGACTAAAATGAATATTTCTTTGTTTTCTCTGATTAAGCGAAACCTACTAAGCCCAGAGGCATAATTTTTTGACACGGAATGTCTTCAAGTCATTTTCTTTGACGTGCATGTGTTATTATTATGCTTCTGATCGACAATGTATGCTAGATTGTGGTAAAATGTACATTATATTGTTCAAAATTCTTGTGTCTGCCGACAGAAGGAGGCTTGCCAAATCTAAATGAGTATGGTTTCATAGACAGAGGTGAATGAACATGATAGAAATTGACCTGAAGACATTCCATGTAAAAAATTATGGCTCTAGACTTAGCACTTTTCGCTTAATCAGAGATGACATAGAAAGTTACTTTTTCCAAAAATTGCAATCTGAGTCGCATTGGATTAGCATGTGTTTTTCTTTGATACCGCTTGACAAGAGGAGAAACTAAGCAGAACTTGGCAGACGCGCATATTTTCGTGGTAGGCATAGGGTGTACATCATTCTGTGAAAGTCTCACTTTTGGCATCGTTCCCTGCAGAAACTCTCTCTGGCTGCCGGACTAGTATACTGAACTCTGAAACGCCTCGATGTCCAGGGTTGGGGCGATTCGGTCCCTCCTTAACTCTTTCATTCTTAAATTATTTTCAATTTTTTTTGAAAATCAGCTTTAAAATAATTTGTTGGCGTTCTAGGCATCGTACGAGGTTGGGAGTGGTACTATTGGAATCGCGTTGATCTCATATTTATTTGGCTATAATTTTTGCCGCTATGGGATCAATAATGCTGCCCACTGTTGTCCCAAAAGATGCGGGTCGAAATGTTGGCAAATGGACACAATGTGAATGATAGGGTTGACTTCTAAAGCAATGCTTCGAATCACATGAAATTAGTGTGTGAATGCTCTAACGGTAGTATTCATTTCCTCAACCTAGCTCATCATAATAACATAAATTCATAATTTAAAATTATCATTCTTAACCGAATTTTGAAGATTTGACATTCTACCGAATTCTGGCTATAAATCTCCTCAATGATTCCTTTTTTCGATGTCAACCTGGTTGTGTGTGCTAAGAAGTTACTTATGACTACAAAAAGTGATAGATAAGATTTAGGCATGTGCATGGAATCTTACTCAAACATGTGTGCATGAAATGTGGAAGATCTTCCATTGAAAGCAAAAATATTCCAATGTGTCTGTGAAATTGTATTCTGTCGTTCCAAGTGACTTCACATATGATTATAAAAAAGACAAAGTACTTGCAGATGCCTGAAGAACTCAAATGATAGGGAAATTCATGAAAAGTGACAAAATCGGGCCATTTCTAAAAGAATTTTGAGTACTTGAGATACATGCATGTGTATGTTTGGAAGGTATTTCAAATCTGTTTCTTATGACTATAACAATGTTTTGTTCTGATACTCTATTTGTTTTACAGCCTTCGGTAAAACTTAAGAAAACTGAATAAATTCAAAGGTAAAACTATCTTCAGAATTATTTGCTTACTTTTCCTTTAATATTTCTCTCTTCTTTCTTCTGTCACCTTTTTGATATCGTCCTTGTCTAATTCAGTTGACGTGAAAAGAAAGCCGAAACTTCCAAAGCTCATGTCTCCATATGCATTTATGTGCAGTTGAAAAGCTAAACTTAATTTGTCAATTATTAACACAAAAACATCAATCGTGAAAGTTTCTACAGGAGAAAATATTATTTCAGTTGATGATTGTGAGTTCAGTGATGAATGACTGTCTGCGATCACAGCGGTTTTGAATTCAATAATGGTTTGACCTCGTAGACTAACAGACAACATACTGCAATTAATATTCATCAGATAAAAACTGAGAACTAAGTACTATCCACCACTTACTTCCGAGAAGAATTTTCAACCTTTCCCGAGCAATCCAATCTAATGATGTCTATATTTCAGAAACAAGAGTCGACTAGAGCTATCGTAGAAATTCTAATGGCACTTAAAAGCCAGGTGTAGTCTTTTTTTAAAAAAAAGTAAAATCTGCGCAGAGTACATCATTATTTTTTGCGTTATTTGCATCACACCATTAGTGGACAAAATAAGGGACAAAGCATGTGGTATATTTATGAAATTTTTGGACCTCTTCGTGTGGTCTTTTAAACTATTTTGAACTTCTGACATTATTTTGAGCCTTCCTTTGGACCTTTTGAACTTTTTGTGTACTTTTTCAACTACTCGCACTTGTACCCTTTATTTGAGCCTTGTTCAAAGATCAAACCAATTTGTGCATCATGCTTAGGCTAACCAGAAATTCCCTTGCGATCATACAAGAAAATCATTTGTCGTTCAAAAGTGCTTCATTATCAAGAGAAAAGCAAAACATGTATTCAAACCTGTATGCAGGTGAAGCACGCAGATCATTGTAAATGTTTCTCTTCTAGTGCATTTAATTGGTGATATTAAAATTCCAACACTGCAAAATAGAATCATATATGAGTTATCTGAATGCTTATTTCTGAATAATAATGACAATATGATGATCAACAAAAGTAGTAATAAAACGGCGAACACTCGACCGGCGCCCCCCCCTCTGGAACGGCAGAGTGTCGTGGTCGGCCGCCGTGGTGCTTCGAGTCTGAATCCCCCCCTCTGGAACGACAGAGTGTCGTGGTGGTCTTGGGCGACCGCCAGGATTAGTCTTGATGCTATAGTGTGTGATGTTTTTCGTGCAATCTGCTGAATGTTTGGTTGTAAAATGGGTTGTTTCGAGTGGAAGGAGTGCTCGGATGTGAAAACGGAGGCCAGATTTGGATTCAGCGTGAAATTCTGCATCGGTATGGTGAGTTTGAACGCAATCGGAGAGAAAAAATTTTCGCTGACGTCCCCCCCCCTCGGGAGAGCTAGCTTCGATCTTGGCTTCTAGTGGACGGATTTTGTCGTGCCATAGCTCGTTTGAAAGGTAAGAGTGAGACAAATTCAGTGAAACAAACGGCTTGTTCATATCTGTCTTCGTTCGGATGTGAGACGCCATTTAAGATTTTGGGACATTGGCGAAAAACGACAGAGTTAGAATTTGGGACGTTTTGGGCTGTAGCTTCAAAACGAAGCATCGGATTGGAAAACGGATTTCAGATTTGGAATCAGCGTGAAATTCTCTATCTGTATAGTGAGTTTCAAGGCAATCGGCGAGAAAAAATTTTCAACATTTTTCGAAAAAACGACAGAGTTAGAATTTGGGACGTTTTGGACTGTAGCGCCCAAACGAAGCATCGGATGGGAAAACGGAGGCCAGATTCGGATTCAGCGTGAAATTCTGCATCGGTATGGTGAATTTGAACGCAATCGGAGAGAAAAAATTTTCGCTGACGTCCCCCCCCCCTCGGGAGAGCTAGCTTCGATCTTGGCTTCTAGTGGACGGATTTTGTCGTGCAATAGCTCGTTTGAAAGGTAAGAGTGAGACAAATTCAGTGAAACAAACGGCTTGTTCATATCTGTCTTCGTTTAGATGTGAGACGCCATTTAAGATTTTGGGACATTGGCGAAAAACGACAGAGTTAGAATTTGGGACGTTTTGGGCTGTAGCTTCAAAACGAAGCATCGGAACGGAAAACGGATCAGCGTGAAATTCTCTATCAGCATGGTAAGTTTCAAGTCAATCGGAGAGTTTCAAGTCAATCGGCGAAAAAAAAATTTCAACATTTTTCGAAAAAACGACCGAGTTAGAATTTTTGCGATGGCTGCCTACTGTAGAGCCAAAACGAAGCATCGGATGGGAAAACGGAGGCCAGATTCGGATGCAGCGTCAAATTCTACATGAAAATGGTGTATTTCCAGCTCAATCGGAGCACTAGAACCGGAGATAGACGGGTTTTTAGTGTTTGGATGATGGGTATTACGTCATCAGCTGATCGCCACACACTATATAAGCTGGGAACCGACAGAGACTTGTCATTCAGACGAGAGCGATTGTCAGAGGTAGGTCGTCTCTCTGAGCTCCGATCATAGCTTCGGACATTCCAAATCCCGGGTTTCTGTAAGAAACCGACTTAGAAAATTTCATTGCTGATATCAGCTAAGGCGTCAGACTTAGAGGTTCGCCAGGAGATGGCTTTCGTCTCCAGGCCATGAAAGACTCCAAAACTTTAAAGGCTTGTAACTTTGCTTCTACAAGTCCGTTTGACTTTATTCAAAAAAGGTTTGGTCGCTATTGACCTGGTCTAAGTGATAAACTACTTATAAAATTTCATAAGTAGTGCTAAAAAGTTGAAAAATTTAAATTCACTAGTTTTGGAGGTTTTCTGGGGTTTTCGACCCTGCTGAAGTCAATGAAAGCATTTTTAATGATGTCTGAGCCAGTCTTCTCATGTTATAAGCGGCTTTTCACTGAAAGCGAGCACGACATGGAGAGTTTTGCTGTAATATTCCACTGACAGGGTGTTCATTCGGGACGGCGGACGATGCCGTAGTGATAAGTGTGGCAAGGGAGTGTGTCATAGTTAAGACCGTAACCGCTGGGACAACTCATGTCTCATGTTGGGCATTTGACACAGTTCTCAACGTAGCACTTTGAACGCCAATCGGTTGAGTCTTAGCTATCTTGTCATGGGTGGCCTCTAAACATCTCCATTGCAAAACGCTGGTGAATCAAGCTCTCTACGGCTTGCTATCAAGCTACTATCAAAGTCTGTCAACCTCTTACCAACTCTACAGGTTTTCATGTCTGAGCCAGACTTCTCATGGTATAAGCAGCTTTTCACTGAAAGCGAGCAAGACATGGAGAGTTTTGCTGTAATATTCCACTGACAGGGTGTTCCTTCGGGACGGCGGACGATGCCGTAGTGATAAGTGTGGCAAGGGAGTGTGTCATAGTTTAGACCGTAACCGCTGGGACAACTCATGTCTCATGTTGGGCATTTGACACAGTTCTCAACGTAGCACTTTGAACGCCAATCGGTTGAGTCTTAGCTATCTTGTCATGGGTGGCCTCTAAACATCTCCATTGCAAAACGCTGGTGAATCAAGCTCTCTACGGCTTGCTATCAAGCTACTATCAAAGTCTGTCAACCTCTTACCAACTCTACAGGTTTTCATGTCTGAGCCAGACTTCTCATGGTATAAGCAGCTTTTCACTGAAAGCGAGCAAGACATGGAGAGTTTTGCTGTAATATTCCACTGACAGGGTGTTCCTTCGGGACGGCGGACGATGCCGTAGTGATAAGTGTGGCAAGGGAGTGTGTCATAGTTTAAACCGTAACCGCTGGGACAACTCATGTCTCATGTTGGGCATTTGACACAGTTCTCAACGTAGCACTTTGAACGCCAATCGGTTGAGTCTTAGCTATCTTGTCATGGGTGGCCTCTAAACATCTCCATTGCAAAACGCTGGTGAATCAAGCTCTCTACGGCTTGCTATCAAGCTGATCAAAGCAATAACTTGGGATGTTTCCTCAAGGTTTTCAAGTATGCTGAGTTCAAATCTGCTATCAGATTTCAAATTTAACTAAGTCTAAGGCAGCTTTGAGGGGTTAGATCCCAGCTACTGTTCACTACCTTTGACTCGGCGTTGCTGTTACCACTTCGGGGCAGTGACAATGATGTCTTCAGCTGTAAATAGTGGGTATCGGGGAAGATCTCTCACTTCCCTAGTGATCAGTACAAGGCCTTCGGGCTGTTGACGGGATCGAGTGCCACTCACTATACTCAAATCTATCATTCCTCACTAAGTGTAAAATCATTGTTTTCAGTTTTTCGCTTCAGAAATGCCGAAATACAATAATGTCAAGACCTGTTTCAAACTATGTCAATGCCGGAAGGTATTCCGAGCTGACGCCTTCAAGAAACACGCTTGCACTAACAAGAAACAGATAGGGATCGGTCGCTACTATTGCGGAGCCCACAAAGTCAGTCGCTTAAGTGAGCGGTTGGAGGATTGGCACTCACAACACAGCGAGTGTCAAACAGGCGAAGTAGGCGAAGAAGAACGGAGTTCACTCTTCGCCACTGAGCTCCGTTCTTTGGAGCTACAATCTGCCAACGAGCAAGAACGGAGCTCACTCTTCACCACTGAGACGACTGAGCTACAATCCGCCATTGAAGCGATTTCCGCTGTATCCTCGCTTAGTAGCGAGAGCTCGCTGTCCAGCAGCGATAGTGAGGAGGAGGAGGAGGAGGGAGAGCTACAGTCGCAACCTATCGAGAACGTCGACCTCGATCGCGAGACCCCTACAGCCGTGACTGCGAGCGGAATTGCAACACAATGTCGCAATTTTGTCAAGCGCCCCCCGATGATCGCCGAACGGGATAGACTAAAGAAAGAGGTGGAGAAGTTGAAGGAGGAAGCCTTCTCATACAAGGCAAAGTATGAGGACCTAAAGAACGTGGCCGGAGAGATGAAGAAGGTGAAGGAGAGATTAAGCGAGCGCGATGGCGAGTTGGAGCAGGAGAGGCTCAAGACTCTCGAGGGGAAAGCCAGAGAAGAGGCTTTGCTAGCAGAGAGGGAAAGTAGGGAGAAGGAGATACGAAGGTTGAAGGAGGAAGTGGAGAGACTCCCTGTGCAGATGGCTAAGGTGGTCGAGACGAACCACGAGCTGCACCGTTCGACGCAGCTGGTGGATCGCGATCGAAGGGTGCGTTCCAGCCGTCTGCACATCCCTATTAGAAAGGGGAGAGTAGCAGAAACTCCTCTCTTGTACGAGCGTGGAAGAGGGGAGAAATGCTACTCTCGGGTGAAGAAAGGGGTGGAGTGTCTACACTTCACCTTCGATCATCGTAATCCGATCTCGAATTTCCTTTATGAGGAAGCGTCCGAGAAGATCTGTAAGTACAAATGACTAAATTAAAATGTAAGATGATAACTCACTACTTCTTTCTTTACAGACATCCAAGAGAAGCGACCACCCGCCCCGATGCCGGAGCCACAGTCGAAACAGCAAGCCTGAGTCCCTACCACACACCCCGAGAACTAACCACCAGCTCTCTTAAGGGCCACCATGGGCAAGACATGATAGAACCTCCACGCGGTTTGCCCTGGGCAGTCTTTAGACTGGCGAATACTATCATTAAGTTGAATCTGCTATCAGTCAACTTGAACGTTGCAAATGAAGCTCGGTGTAATACTTCCTTTCGACGGGCGTTCCTGTAAAGGGCGGCGGTGAAACCCGTAGCTATGTATACCGCAAGGGACATTCGGCAATGGTCAATCTTGTTAAACCTCTCTGCGTCATGTTTGCAAGTGATTGCCTCTGTCTCAACGTAGTATGCATTCGCGCCAGGGCGACATTTAGCCAACTGTCGAAGGTTGCCTAAAACTTTCCATTGCATACGTTATGAGAACCATGAGTTCTACCTTTCTCTATCAATGAGACGAATTGATGAATGGAATGAAATGGGAGGACACTCACGCGCCACACGCAACATAACACACTTCTCTCTTCCGTAGTCTAACAAGCTCTTTACACATGGATCGCAGTCGATTGCTATCCCTGTATCAGAAGTGTAAGCTATCTTAATTTTATTTAACACTATTTCATCTACCATCATCACCCATATGAAATGTTATACGATTTACAAGTTAGACTAAGCGTGTTACTATTTCCAAATGAAAAAGTATACATGGTTAAATGATCCACTGAAGCCCCATTCAAGTAAGTCAGTATGAAAGCAAAGATAATATGAAATAAAAATTTATTATGGCATGTATTTCAAAAGGTCTTCATCGTCAATATCGTCCCAGAGTCTGACTTCACATAGATAACAAAAACAGTTCACTTGCTTTAATCGTTCTTCCACTTCAAGCCTCACTTTGTCGATATACTCCCACTCCGCCATAGTTCGTGGCTGGGAGTTAGGGGTGTACCACTCCCATAATTGGCGGAGGAATTTGGTGCTGGTGATCTCCATCACATCGTCAGTATCGTACTGGAGATACTTCCACCTCACGCCTGTTAAGTCGGGACACTCCTTCTCACATACACTCTCCTCTTCGTCATCCGCTGGTAATGACAACTTTCTGATATTGTCCAGTCGGTACACCTTCTCTACCTTTCCCTTCGTTGGAGCGTTTGGTGCAACGAGCGCCTTTGGTGTTGAGCATGGAGAAGAGAATTTTGTGTTTGGTGTTGTCGGAGGGCTTGTCATGTTGACTGAATAATAACTTTGAAATGTTTTCTAATTCTTAAGTATCAACAAGCAACCAATCAGAATGAACAGCCAATGAATGATGAATATGAAAGTATATATGTAAAGTGACATTCGTGTCATTTCACTCTGTCTTTGAGACGTATAAGTGAAGTGTTCTCTGGCGAATTCTATATTTGAGGCGTGCAAGTGAATTCCAAATTTGAGTGAAGTCTCTATCTTCTTGAAGTATCAAGCTTAAACATAATTTCGTTCAAATGGTAAGTTGAAAATTTCTTCACTCATCTCCCTCAAACGTGTGGCTAATAGCATCTTCCTCAATTTCAGGCATCAACTTCATCACCAACGCCCTCCCTACTCGAGGAAAGTTTAGAGTTGTTGAGTCAAGGTAGGTTGTAACAATACACTGAGACTTGAACAGAGATGATAGAATGATTTCTCTTTCAGGTGATACCAGTCCCATCTCGAGCAAGTCCACGTCAACATTGTCGCGGGAATGCAACGATCGGGAATGTGCTGACTGTGGACACATCTTCACGAGGAAGCGTGATCTCGTCCGACACATCAAGCGAGGTGTTTGTAGACCTAAGTCAGCATCAATCTCCGAAGGTGGGGATGATTCTGTTAACGATGTCTCCTTTTCTTGCGATTTATGCATTCAGTCTTTTGAGTCACATTTTGAACTATCTTCACATAGACTTCGACATACACACAGTGACGATAGTTATACTAACAGCACCTCCTCTATCCGACTCTCTGAAGTGTCGATAAATAATTTAGTGAGGAACTACCAGATGGAATCCTCAGAAACCATTACTGACTTTGAAGAATGGTTTCATCAAAATTCATCTTTGATTGGTGCGCTCTTCAACAATTTAGTCAATTTTAGAATGAAGGCGCTCATCTATCTCAAAATAAAATATGTAAAAATCGACCACCATACTGGTCAAATAGTAGAGAGGTTGGAGTCTCACATACCCTCCTCTCCTGCAACCGAAGTTGTAGACTGTGAGTCTTGGATAAATTTTCATATCCAAGGGTTAAAATTAAATATAGATAAATTTAACGAGCGTGATAGTGGTCTCGTTTTTGGTGGTATTGAGACCGCCATGATTAAAATCACTTTATTAGAGAACTACTCTGGACGAGGCTCCTTTAAACTTCCGAAAAATTTAAGAAATAAAGCAGCAGTCATTTCTGTAGATTGCGAATCGCAATGTTTTAAGTATGCCGTCCTCTCCATTCTCCACTATAATGATGTACAGTATAGCCGATACCGTAAGAGTAAGTATCAACAGTGGGAGAATGAATTAAAGTTTGATGACTGCAATAGTGAAGATATGAAAATTAAAGATATAGAAAAATTTGAAAAATTGAACAACATCAAAATAGTTCTCCATGTTTGGGAAAAAGGATTGAAGGGCGTCCGTTACAACTCGCGTTCGAGTTGTTATGACCACGTTGTTAACCTTTTATTAGTAAGACAGGATGACAGTGAGGAATGGCAC
Source organism: Prostheceraeus crozeri (assembly GCA_907163375.1). NCBI lineage: Eukaryota > Metazoa > Platyhelminthes > Polycladida > Euryleptidae > Prostheceraeus > Prostheceraeus crozeri. Next base: position 70,297 of record CAJQUW010003176.1, read on the forward strand.
TACTGCGGTATTCCCAAAATTTCTCGCTTATACCACCACCTAAGAAATTCTAGCTCAGAGATTTATTACTGTGACAGATGCATTCGCAACTTTAGGAGTAAAAATAGATTTGAAACTCATTACGAATGGTGTAAGCGAGGTAAACTACAAATGGAGCGCATGCCCAAAGATAAGGAGTTTTCATATAGAGAGAATGGCGATGAACTAAGTCCTCTTCGTGTCATCTATGCTGACATCGAATGCTATATCGATGATATCATCCACAAGCCAGCAGCCATATCCTGCTATGAAGTATGGCATGACCATTTCCAAAATAGAAAAAATAAAATGCACGTCTGGCAAGGTGAGGATTGTATTTACCAATTCCTACAATTCCTCGAACAGGCTGTAAAATTTCAACAAAAGTATGATGGTGAACTCTATCGCAGATCATTGCATATGACAGCAGATGATCAAGCAAAATTTGATAGTTGCAACGTTTGCCCCAAATGTAGTAAAACATTTGATGATGATAAGATTAAGAAAGTGCGCGACCATGATCACATCACTGGTAAATTTAGAAACGCACTATGTTCAAAATGCAATTTTTCACTTAGGATGAAACGGCGTACATTACCCGTCATTTTCCATACTTTCAAGGGCTACGACAGCCATATGATAATAAAAGGAGGTTTAGGTCAAATGAAAGAGTGGAAGCTTGATGTAATAGCACAAACGAGAGAGAAGTTTATGGCCATGACAGCAAAAGTGCCTGTCGATAAAACTAAAGAAAATAAAACGGTCTATTTTGATATAAAATTTTTAGATTCCTAACAATTTATGACTGCATCACTGGCCTCTCTCGTACAAAATCTAAAGTCTCTTCCACTAACACAAAATCTTAAGAAACAATATCCAAATCTAACCGATGAAGTCATCACACGGAAAGGAGTCTTTCCATATGCATATTTTGATGCGATTAGTAAACTCAGCGAGACATCTCTTCCGCCCATAGATAAATTTAAAAATGATTTGACCGGCGCAGAATGTAAGACCGAAGATTATGATCATGCACAAGATGCATGGATAAAATTTGACTGCCATACATTTGGCGAATATATGATTGCCTATCTTAAGTTAGATGTATTTTTGCTGGCTGATGTATTTCAGGAGTTTCGACGAGTGGCATTAGAAGAAGATAAGTTAGATCCCGTCCACTTTGTCAGTCTGCCAGCCATGTCATTTAAGTCTGCTTTTAAAATGACTGGTGAGACCATTCATCTCTTACAAGATCCAGAGATGTATAATTTATTTGAGCGAGGAATTCGCGGTGGTCTCACATTTATAAATAAACATAGATTAAAATCAAAATTAGTAGGCGATGATCACACTCATCTTAAGTATTATGACCAAAATAATTTATATGGTAGTTCACTATCCAAACCACTCCCTCACTCTGAGTTTAGCTGGTTAGATGATAGTGATATTCAGCATCTCTCCAACCCTTCTAACATACTAGCAATTCCAGATGAAGGTGATTGGGGATATTATTTTGAGATAGATCTTATTTATCCAAATAATATTAAACATAAAACCGTAGATTTTCCACTCGCACCCGAATCAGGTGAAGTGAGTAAAGATATGTTTTCCGACTTTATGAAACAATTTCATAAAGATTTAGAATCATGCGGTCAACCCGACTATAAGCCTTGCCGCAAACTTTTACTCACCCAGTATGATAAGGAAAACTATCTAGTCCACTTTAGCATCTTAAAATTTTATTTAGAAATGGGCATGATTTTAAAAAGAGTTCACCGCATTATTAAATTTAGACAGAAAGCCTTCCTCAAACCATATATTGATAGCAACAGTCAGAAACGTGCACTAGCCCAAAATAATTTTGAAAAAGATTTTTATAAGTATAAGAATAATAGTCTATTTGGTAAGACGATGGAGGATGTTAGAAAACGTGTAAACTATAAACTAGTCAATGATGTTACAAAATTTAAGAAATTGGTCTCATCACCTCTATTCATTGATAGAGACATTATCGATGAGGACCTTGTAGGTTTTAAAATGATAAAATCTGAAGTTGAGTTGTGCAAGCCCATCTATATTGGTCAAGCTGTACTAGATTACTCTAAGCTTGAAATGTACCAATTCTTTTATAAAATACTAAAACCATGTCCTCTCGTAAAAGAGGTTCGTTTGTTGGGTGGTGATACAGATAGTTTCTTCTTAGGTATTACCACTCAAAAAGATTTAAATTTCAATGAAGTAGGAAAATCTTTAGAAAGATATTTTGACACATCAAATTATCCTACTGATCACCCACTCTACTCCATCAAAAATAAGGCAAAACTTGGCTGCTTTAAGGATGAGACAGCAGGGAAGGAAATAGATGAAATGATTCTCCTCCGTCCAAAAATGCACAGTATGAAATTAAAGGATAGCGACGATAGTATTAAGCGCGCTAAAGGCATATCAAGATCATTGGTGTCTAACATGAAACATAAAAATTTCAGGAAAGCCTATAGAAGTAAAAATATAACGTTTGTCAATATGACAATCTTAAAATCTAAGTCGCATGAGATCAAAACTCATACTTTTAGGAAACGGGCGCTTTTAGCATGGGAGGATAAGAGGTGCTGGTTAGAACACAACATATCTCTTCCACAATGACATCCTGATAAAGACATACCACCACCCAAAAGAATTAAACTCACACTACCACATTCAGGAGACGTCTTAGCATAATCATCCTTAACTTAGTATTTTGATGTTGATTTCTGTAGATAAACACTGTTGTTTTATGTATCGCATTAGATCGGTTCTTCCTTGTGAATATATGCCTACAGTCAGCCCATTCCCCCTATATCTGTGAAAAGACTTTTTCATATACATATTTTTATTTCAATAAACATATCACAATGACTTCACTTTGTTTTCCGAAACACTAAAGTTACGAGGGATTTAGTATCTTTCACATGGATGCACTCTTGTAAACCATTGATAATTTTGATAGCAATAGAGGGTATAGTTTGTTTGACGACGGGATGATAGAAAATAGATTCAAACATCTTCTCGACTATTCCATATGAAGCGTCTTTATCATGAATGAAATCACGTAAAATGTATTCTTTTTTCTCACCAACAGAAATAGGTAGAATCAAATCACTTTGAATGTAAAGGTGCTGTTCATGTTTATCAAGTGTCATTGGTGTTTCTATACCAATCGTATGCGCAGCAGCAAACACAGTTTGTAGCATTGAAAAACCAAAGAGTTTTTTCAAATTTTTACTCAATTGACATTGAATGTCATCACCCAGTTTCAGAACAACGCGTTGATTTTCAATTGAAAACGAAATGTGGTGTGTCTTTACATCATAGTTACTTTTCATCACATGCTTCAACTTCTGTTGTATATAAGGATTTACTACATGAATGAAGCTTTCAACTGTATGATATAGACGCGGCATTATATTGATAGCAACTTTAGATTCTTCACAAGACTGGTAAATTTTCTTGATGCGATCACCATAGATGTCCACCCACCATTCATCATTAACTGAATCAGCTTTAGTGTGATATTCATGAGAAGCATACACCACACCGCTTCCAATAATAGGTGTATAATGTCTTACAAAATGACGCAAGGTTGGAGAGAAATAAACTGTAAGTTTGTCATTATATTTCTGAATGACCAACTTATTTTTGTCCACCATAATTTTCTCTCCATACTTCTTACCCACAGTCTCATTCCATCGTTTTACTAACTCAATAAGTGATAAAGGTTGAACACCACGCTTTTTCAAAATGATGCGTTCTTCGCATTCTACAACATCTTCATCAAATATTTTAAATCTATAATGAAATTTGTTGATTCGATTTGAATAAACTTTTTTAACATTTGCAGTAGCAATTGACGTTAGATGTAGTCCATGGCCAAAACCGAGATGCGGATAGAATTCATTATCCAACCTCAGTGTAAGACCTTTAGTAAAAGAATGAAAGCGAAGGAACTGTCTCCCACTCCAATGATAGATAGTAAACTCATAAACTTTCTGATCCTTATTCTTCATGATGGAAGTATTACCACTATTGAATGCCTTAATAATTTTCTCATTCCCAAATGGTTCATAAGAATCTGATTTTATCTGAATCCATTCATAGTTCCACTTTCCATCTGATGTTAAATTGTATGGGAACTGGAATGCATTATTCATCGTTATTCCATCATGGGTGCGAGGAGTCAATATCATTTCTTCCAAATCATTCACATTCTGAATATTGCTATCATAGCAAATACTAGAAACGCCAACCTCCCATTCACCTTCTAAATGTAGTGGGCGATTTAATTCTACTCGATAGTCTGATGGTTTATTTTTGGGAAATTTATTCATAGAAGCATTACTGGGCAAGTAGATTAGAAACGAGTCCTTATGTTCACTTTCCATATTATTCACATTGGAAAAATATATTAGCATACTTTTGCATTAACTCTTCATTCGGAAATGGAGTGTGATACTTGTCACAGCATCTTTATGAAAAGGAATCAACGCACCAGCATCGTCATAAATTGCAATATCAATTTGTGGGATGTAGTTTCATTTCAGCTTTGTATAATGCACTTTCTTGAAAGTATGCTCAGATAAAATAATGCAGCTTTTTGGCTGGTATGGTATCATTGCTAGCAATGGAGCTTCAACATCTCCCACACGTACATCTTCACCAATATTGGAATATATCTGAAAATAGTTAATACGACGCGATAGCGACATGTCTGCGCTAGCTTTGGTTACAGTGCCACTTTTAAAGATATTTTGATCAAAACCCAAAATGTCCATTAGAGTTTTATCCATAATTAGTTCAATACCTTTTCCACTTATAGTGAGAGACAAAGTACCTTCTTTTTCAGAAAATGAAATATGTTGCTCATTAATCACTTCATTTAAATAATCTACAACCAATTTAACCGAAGTAATAATGCGAGGCATCAACACTCTTGTTTCATGTAAGATACCACCTAAAGGCTCTACATACTTTCTGTATAAAGATACGGTCCATTCTGTATCAAATTGATTTGGCCTTTCACATGGTAAATGTTGCATATCAGATTTTCCATGAACAGCTGCAGAAAGATGTCGTAAGAACTGATGAAAATCTTTTGAACAAACTAATACTAGATCATCATCATTTAATTTACTTATTGCAATATGATTAGATGATTTGATATAAGTCAATGTTGCCACTTGTTTACTATCAACTCGAAGGAGATAATCAAATTTCTTCAATAATGTTTCAGGAGTCATGTTTGTCTTTCTTGGCTTAATCACAATCTTCTTCACCAACGTCTTCTCATTTCTTGGAATAAGATCTACATAATAAGCTTCCTCTCGATATATTAACTGTTTATGACCACTTATGTGGTAATTAACGTTAAAATTATCATAGCTTGTTAAGGCGCTAGCGAGGTAACCTATATCATTTCTTAAACTTGGACTTAAACCAACAATCCAATCTTTCTCAACTACATGATGTACATAATTATTATCATCATTGTGCGGAGTAAATTGGACAATATGTTTACACGCTTTATTCAAGAAATCATATATAAACTTTTTACATGATAAGAGATCTTTCTTTGGCCACTGTGGAATGTATACTCGGCAGCCCTTTTCACATTGGTAAGCAGCTGTACGTCTCATATTAATAGTCATTACCTCATAATCAAAAGTATAGACACAGTTGCTATAAACACGTTGAGTGACACCCACTTCCCAATTTCCATTTAGCTGTTGTGCATGATCAATGGGAGTAGAAAAGAGTGCGGCTCGATTACTAGCAAATCTCTTAGTAGCCGCATTGCTAAGCAAAATATGATAAAAGGACATTTTGATATTGCTGATCTGCGGCTTTGCATAACATCATGAAGACTGGGATTTTGGACTCTCTACAATATATCAGAGTTGATCGTGATGGAAACGTACATTTCAAAAATTCTCATGGTCATTCATCAAGAGGTATTACATTAACATGGCGACAATTTGTCAACCTCAATGATATCATGAGGGATTTGGAATATTTTGAAACATTAAGATTCATCTCCTTGGGTGATCAAGTTTGGCTTCAACATTACAGAAATGAAATTCAAATCTACCATTCTCATTCCGCAAACTGTTTCTCATTTCGCAAATACAATTGGGAGAAGTATAGAAGATATATACATCGCTCCATCATGACATTTATTCGTCGTGAGTTCATCGCCCTACTATGCAAATCTTAATCAGACATGACTATCACGCACCATGAGTTGGAAATTAGATTCCCTACAACGTATTGAAACGGATCATGATCGAAACGTCTATTTCAAAGATTCAACTGGAAATGTGAGAAGAGAGTTTGCTTTATCTTATCGTCATTTTCAATCTCTACATCATATCATGAAGGACTTGAAATACTTCTATATGAAAAGACATTCACGTATTGGAAATCGCATCTGGCTGCTCGTCAACAATCGGCGAATTCAACTCTATCATTCCCAACTTCATACTAACTTCACATTTCATCAAGGTAGTTGGGAAAAGTATAAAAGGAAGGTACATCGCTCAATTTACTCATTCTTTCATCATGAAGCGTCATCGCTACACCATCGTCAACATTCTCCGTCGCTTCAGACTCTACACCAAAATCGATCTCACAACATTACACCAACACCTTCCAAACAGCAAGTATTACCCGGGCCGACCTCAAATGTTAGTGGTGAAGATGAACAATGCACGGAATCTTCAACTCTTCCCAAATGGGACTGTACAGATTCTCGGCGCCCTTTCTCATTCATCGGCGCAGTCAATGCGCTTAGAGCTACAAAGACTACTACGTCGGATATGGAAGAGGGAGAGGTGTGTGATGTCGAATCTGACTGTGGACAATATGGTGATCTCTACTCAATTGAGTGAAAGTGTATCATTTTTGAAGATTCGTACCAGCAGTTACAATTTGTGTTATGAACCCGAACTTTTTCCTGCAGCTCTCATTAGTTGTTGGTTACCTGTGCATGTGGCAATCTTTCATAATAGTAAAGTGATCATTACTGGACTAAAATCTCATGTACAAGCAAATGTGATCCTAGACTATCTCATCGAGTATGTACGTACCCAGCGGATTGTAAAATAAAAAACAATTTTCCAACATGATGTTTTTATTTCAAATCATGATAGAACTTACAAATCATTTTTTCATTAGAGGATGGATTACATGAAAAGTTTTGAATAACAGATACAAATCGAGATACATGTAAACGTTTTAAGATGAAGTACAGTACAAAAGCACCACACGTTGATGAAAGTGGATGTTGTAGTATGCGTTCATTTCGCTGATATTGACGCGTATGTTTTCTCAACCACTGCTGTGTTGGTATATTTGGAGGTTGAGGAAGAGAGTCAAATAGTTCACCACGTCGGTCTTCTCCAATAAAGATCGCTTTCCAATGCTCACCGCCTAAATTCTGCGAATGAGTGTTTAGCACAATAAAGATGGGATAGTGATTTACTGCAGGTGGTAAGGTATCGAGTGAATAGACATTATCGAAAGCTTTCAACGTCCCTTCGTCTGCATTACGCTGCACTTTAGTCTTAATATCGTCAGCAGTCAACCAACTCATTAACGATTATACTGAAGAATCACGTCACGATACTTTGTAATTTCAATATTTGAATCGAAGACTGCATAAATTAATACATTGATCGTCTCAGGTAGTGTTCTTTTGAACTCCAGATCCAAGCGAATATTATGAGGCACGTTCGCTTGACGATAGGGTGCACTAATATCGCTGTCAGCAGTCAAATCAAATGCATAAATAGTATATCCACTCTTAAACTCTTTCATAGTAAGTCCGTTGGTGTCATCCGTATTGTAAAAGCCAAAGACATCCATAAAATCAACATAACTGCGCATAAATTGATCCGAAGCAAAATCTCGTTTGTAGGGTGGACCAGGATGACTCACACCATTTACACGTAAAGCAATTTCACTTAACTGATTGTGTTTAAAATTGAAAGGATTCTTCTTTATATTACCATTAAATGCATCATTTTCAACCATTGCCACCATGAGGAGCTTCGGTGCTTCCGATGGAAAGAGGCCATCTTTCATGAAACTCTTTTGATCTTTCGGAATTGTAAAGGTGAGAAGCTTTGTATGCTGAACGGGGTAAATGGCATTTTGGCGGTTAAGACCTTCAGCATGTCCTCTAATGACACTTGGATTCGGTACTACTCGACGAATGTAAAGTGCAATATCTTCCACATGAATTCTAAAATTGTCAACTTTAGCAAATGCATTCAGCGCAAATTCAGTCTTATTCAATGTCAGCTTGAGTCGCATGCTGGTATTACACAGTAAAAACTTTGACTGTCTAAAGAAGTCTAAATTCAGCGGACCATATAGCTGACATACTTTACTATCTTTAATCATAGCAGATCGCTTTACAAAGCCACTGTTTGTTTCAACATCAAATTTTCCTGCTTCATCTCTGTACCATCCCATGGCTTCCATATGACTTTTTTGTGCTGCTGGATGAAACTGTGATACATGATTGAAATATGATTTATAGGGATAATCGCTTTGACCACCTTCCACCTGCTGCTCTCCAATCATTAGAGAAACATCGCGAAGTAATGTAGTCAATGGTAAATTGTTCAGTCCAACTTTATGTGCATCGTCAATAGCAGTTCCATCTGATTGATGAATTCTAAACCTCAAATCAACCATCGCATAACTCAAATCTATGTAGTCATCACTACCACCAGGAATAACAAATTCAATAGGCCAGCATTCTCAGCTGTTCGAGGATGATAATCTACAATACTTGAACTAAGAATATCTGTCTGTATGGCTTGTTGATCAAACAAACAAAAACCGGAAGTTTTACACTCCATGATTAGAAGTTATAGCAGCGTCGTCGTTTAGCGCCTGATGAATGATTAGAACCTCTGCGACGTTTGCGTGAATGCCTTTTGACTGAAGATCGCACCTTACCAGCTCCGCGATGTTTCCTCCTTTCTTTATTCATTCGTTTAGGTGATTTCTTTCCTTGAGTAACACCAGCAAAGGTCTGCTTCAATGTTTTTAAACCGCGTTCCTTCCCACGATTCAACAAACTGCTCTTAAAACTTCTACCTCTGGAAAGATCACTAGCAACATCACCAGCAAAGCCAACGGCATTATTTAAAACATTTCGTTTTAAAGATCTACCGACATTGGATATGAGAGGTGCTACAACAGATTTCAGTGCACCAAGTATGCTACCTCCACGTTGGCGGCGAGCACCGATGTAAATTTGTCCTCCACCACTTACATAGGAGGGTCGTGAATAAAATGAGGCAGTTGGATTCATAGCTCAAACCCTAAGCATTGTTAGTTACAACTTTGCATGAATCACTGTCGATCACTTAGATGAAAGATGTCGGCACGACGCATCCAAGATTCCATGCTTGAAGGATAACCAGTCCATTTAACAAGACACCATTCTTCACCTTGCCGTTTTTTACATCGAATGATTTTCTCTACCAAATATGTTTCACTTTCAGTGACTACCTCAATCTCATCGCGGTAAAAGCTACCCTCAATTTCTTCATTATCGTAATCCTTCAACTTGTAGGTGGTTGGAGAGTCTTTTTGATTAATCCTTGATACTGTAAATACCTCCTCTGTCCAATTCGGAAGGTACCCTTTAGCAAAAACACTTTTCACTTTTGAGATTTCACTTTTACACTTTATCACCAATTTTCACATCAATTTTCACAAGAGTGCGTTTACGTTGCAATGATTCGCGCACTTTATCTACATTGTCAACATTTACATCTACTGGTCTGAGTCCAATAGAACGATGGATAGAGTGATTGTAGGCATGGAGTGTATCTTGTAGAACCTTTGTCCAATTTTGTGTCAAGTTGGCAGTAAAATGTCGCCGCAAGCGATTTTTTAATGTGCGATTAAAACGTTCAACGAGTGCAACTTTATAAGCACTCTTTACACTAAACAACTCAATGTCATGCCTCTCAAATAATCTTCTCACATGCTGATTTTCAAACTCTTTTCCTTGATAACTCTGAATTCTTTTTGGAATCGGACCTTCTCGAAAAATTGTTTGGAATGCTTTTGCTACTCCTTTCCCTTCTTTAGTTTTTAAAGGTTGAGCCCACGCATAACGCGAGAAAATATCAATGACGGTTAAAATAAAATTATTGCCCGAGTTATGTTTTGAAATGGAGGCGACATCGCACAAATCTGCTTGCCACTGTTCATTGATGTCATGAACAATATAATGGCGGGTGCGGTACTTCTTTTTCGCTTGTTTGTGGAGTGTATAGGTAGCCTGACCCTTTAACCATCGTTTCACTTGTGATTGTGGAAGACCACTCGCTTTTGATAATTTCTTGATAGATGCAAGTCCTGCCGGATGTTTTACATCATAATAGATTGACTTCAAACGTTCAGTCGATGACGACTGACTCTTTTTCCTCCTTCTCATCTTTTTGTTTTCTTGCCTTTCTACATTTACAACAACTGCAGCATTTAGCTTTAGCGGTTTTGCGATCGTGTTCACATTGCTTAGGGGTTTCATAATGAGAGCTGGCGCAGCAAGTGCACGTGACAACGACATTCACCTCTGGCGGCTCATTACATGGCAAGCAACACATCTGCTTCATATTAATAGTCTGAGAACATGTATTTCCTGGGAGGAGCTGTTTTACGTTTTCCATTTACTAGTTTTAGTGGTGATATAGATCTACGTCGAGTTCTTCCTCTTGTTTGCTTAGTGAGTGTGGGAGGGGATGTAGCAGGTGACGCCTTAAACCAATTTGTTGGCATTTTCATCGTCTGAAGCATTGGAGTAGTAGCCACTGTTGAATCAAGTTCTTTCAATGTCTCATTATTCAAAGCAAATTTTGGCACATTATGCTTTTTCAATAGTTTAAGAAAGTATGACCAACCAGGTGGAACATAGCCCTGACGGCGCTTTCTACGTGTCGCATACTGAATCAAGTCTTCATAACGTGAAGCATCAATCACTTTATTTTCATCTGTAATGATTTCTCCTCTATCATTTACATTGAGATGGGGTTCAATACTGTTGAAAAGAGATATGGCATGTGCGCGAGATGCTAAAGGTGTAGCAGTCGGCACAGAGTCACGCATCTTATTCTTCAAGTTTTTTAATTGCTCAACAGTTTCCGATTGTAATAATACAGCACGATGTGGATCTTTGATGTGAACATTTTGCTGATAATCTATTTCTTTCGTATACATTTGATTTGCAAGAGGTTGCTTTACTTGCTGCATGGCAGTCAATTGTGCATATTCATCCTGAGGAATAACAATCATGCGAGAATAAGAACTCATAGTTTGTAGATAATCATGGGAGTTTTCAAAATATCACTTCGAAATCTAAATTCTTCCGGACACTCTTGCGTAAAGTCAATGAATAAGTAACCGTATGGTTTTTCAGTAGCTGCTTGAAAAATTTCAATTAAGGCTTTTGATCCTCTGGGTGCAACTTGTCGCGCTAAAATTTCAAATTGACTTTTATCTCGCGGATTCTTGAAAATAGCATAATAGTGTGTATTCAGGTTTCGTGTACGAGCTTCTTTTCCATCAGAAAACAAATTTTGTGTGATATAGATGATAAAACACCTTTTATGATGTGCTGCACGAGTGAACATATCTGTAATATCTTTGGAATTCTTACTTTCTTTTAATAAATCATCCAATACAACAACATCATTAGACTGAAGTTTATCCACTGGAATAATTCCTTCATGTCGAATAAAGTTGCGACTTTGCAATTCCTGAAACAGGGACGGTTGATAAATACCATAACACAAAATCACTCGATTGATAGGTTCCTTAAACAACTCCCTTCTTTTATCCAATAAATTCAGCGTAAAAACAGTTTTACCTGCATGAGATGGACCTGATACAGTCAGAACTTTATCACATTGAAGTCTGAATCCATTTTATTACTTTGAGATTCAACATTTGCATAATTAACGCTTAGAGCCAAAGATATTACCCAATAGGTTGCCCACGGCAGGAGCTATCATTGGAAGTATTGCTGAAAGGAAACCGCCCTTTTGTGTTAGAGTTTTCCTCTTTCTTTGAAGGGTGACTTTAGGATTGGAGATGAAACGCAATTTCGTAGCATATCGCTTAAGTAACTTTCGTTGTTTTGGCGCTAATTTCTTCGTCCTCAACTTCCTCACATGAGAAATAATTTCACGAATGAATTTATCGTTAGCATGTCGTATAGCATTGTATCACTGATTTGCTTTCATTCGTCGGAGAGCTTGAATGGCTGAAGAAAACTTTTGACTTTTACGTTTCGTCATTTTACGTTTCGCCATTTTCCGTATTAGTCTTTGCTAAAACCTATCTTTATCACATTTGCATAGGTACTAACTATTGCGGCATAAGTGACACTCGAAATGAGCAATATCACAGTGGTTACATTTGCAAAGTTGAATGCAATTACGTATGAAACAGCGTTGACAAAAAGCATGCTTACATCTCTTGAAGATGCGCTTTTCATTTCCATCCTTTCGCTTACATACATCACAACACATAGTTTCACCGTTACTGATGTCTATAGCAAGTCTTTTTGAAGATATGAATTTGCTAGCCTTTTCTAAATAATAGACACATGTACAGAAGGAATATACTTCGAGAGTGAGCAGACATAGCTCGAAAACCAGTTGTGCTACAATCAAGTACCACTGCATTTTCAATTTTTCTTTAAGGAAAGTTGAATGTGAATATCTGAAATCGCTTCAATCACTAGACTGCTACCATGATGGTTAAATGCGTTAAGACGTTCAGCAATTTTTATCATATGTCTTTTAAAAAATTCTTCGGGGTGATCTACCACTTCCATTGAATAAGAAGCAAAATGGAAAGAGCGACTTTCCACCTCTTCCTTTCCAAAATGACTAAACTTAATTTTCGCAACTAATCGCGCCATGATAATGCTATCAGAGAATGTATTCATTAACTCTAGAAATAGAGTGCTAGCATCATCGACCACTGCTTCGATGTCGGTCTCATCTTTATGAAAATTTATCACATAATCTTGAACAGCTCCTTTTAAACTTTGCCTATGAAAAAGTAATGTTCCTCAGTCGTTTGAGAAAGACATGATCGCCCTTTATCTAACCCATCCATTGCATGAAAACAACAACTCTTCTCATAGTAATATTTATTGAATAACGGTAACAAGCATGCATTATAAATCAATGGTTTGAAAGAGATAAAATAGATACAGCTGGTAACTATCATGCAGCGAGCAATGATAACCATGCAGGACTTTGGCAGTGTTGAGGTAAGGAGGAAAGAAGCATTGGTTATGAACGTAGCTACTACAACGAATAGACAAAATAGGAACACACAAATCCTTAAAACGTTTCGTGACTTCATGATAATGTTGATTCACTCTACTATCCCAAGGCGGGAGCAAAATATCATCAATGATTAGATTAGGAAATACTTTCCTCTCCTTACCAGGATTATTACAAAAGATGCGTACGAGTATAACATTGAAAGCAGCTAACCATCGTTTAAAGTCAATAAGAAGAGCACTCTCACAAGAAAAGCCATAGTCTTGCAAATATTTCAGATTAAGTCCATGAATGTGTTTTCTCGCCCATTGATCAACATTGGGATCGCAGTTGGCATGTTGATGATAGACACTAACAATCTGATATGTCCAATTGTTCATAGCAATAGCACTGAGCTCCTGTACAGGTTCACCCTCACAATCCATAAAAATGATGATAGAAGCCTAAAACGGAAATTTACACATCTAAGGAAGCGTTCTATAACATATTACAAAATGAAGAATTACATCGATGCTTTTCACGACAAAATACACAAATGATATGATGGAAACGAAGAAGTAAAATGTATCTAATAAGACCACGTCCACGACACTCAAAGCACATAAGCGAATTGTCATAGGGTAGAGTTAGGAAAGGACTAGTAATTCTCCTTCTTTGATTTGCGTTTTGATGCAGCATTCTTCTCCGACTTGCGCTTCGTACCACTGCTGTTAACCCTTATCGGTATGCAACTTTGGAACACCCTCATCGGTATAAGTGTCACATTTTGTTGCAAATGTCTTCTAAATGCATCCAATGATTTTTGATCTCCATCTATTACATTTTTCTTAAAAGAATCGATATTTTTGTTCTGAAGACGTTTAGGTAATTGAAAGTGGAACATACAGAACTGGTTACTAACTGAAATAAAACATTATATAGGCCTACACTTTAAATCGATTACAGTATAAATGCGATTAATCCGATACGCAGAAAAGGCAACAACTTTCAACTTCCTTAATGTTTGTATCTGCTTGCATGTGCATGTTCAAATAATATAGAATTCTACATTAAAAAACAGAGTACACAAAATATTCAAGGTTATTTTCATTCAATTCTATGATACACAGATCGTAGGCTACAACTCAGATTCTCAACAGTATAAGCACTTTGTGAGCTTCGCTACTCTGCGATGACGAGGACACACGAAGTTTTGACAGAGACACTGATGACCACACTTTGCAACGGCCAAATTTTGATTGAAGAGTGGTCAAAAGAAGAGAAGTTGCTGGTTGCGTAAACCCCAAGATCTCTGCGGCATGTTTCGTAGCACGCGGCAAGTTACGGCTTTTCTTGTGTCTCGTTTCTGCATATGGTTTGGCCAACATCAAACTCAACTGTTTCATGAAATGTCGCCGAGAGTTTGGATAACCGTCGTGTTTCATTATGAGAAAAGCGTTGAAAGCCGACACATCAAGCATATTATAAAAAAGAAGTAACGGCCAACGAACTGTCTTTCTCCTGCATGTAAATTCCTCAATGTTCTCATCGAACTGGTCCACTCCTTTCTTCCCGAAGTTGTAGTCGATTATCATTCGTGGTTTCACTGACGATTCCGGAACAATTTCATTGCCAGAGTGAGATGAGCTTAACAACACAACGTTTCGGTTCTTCTTCGGACAGTAGGAAACCATAACAATCTTGTTTTCGTGATCACGAACGAAAACTGAAGAATTAGGCTGGCGATCCTTACTTTTCAATTGTGGGGGAATTTCTCTTCTGTTTATCCTCACGGTCCCTAGCAACGTTAAATCTTTCTCGAGGAGTGAAGTAGCGAGAGAATAACTGGTGAAATAATTATCTGTCACAATATCTCGACGAGATCCATACACTGGTACGCACAATTCCATCACTACATCTTTTTCGAGATTTCTGTGAACTTTGTTGTCTTTCTTTCCGATGTAGATAATTGAATTCAGAGCAAAACCACTCTTGGCCTCACAAAGCCAAAATATCTTGACTCCATATTTAGCAGGCTTTGACGGTAAATATGTTCTTCCGGGTACCTTGCCCCGGTATCCGACAAGCTGTTCATCAACGGTTAGGACAGTATCAGGTACATAAAATCTCATTAAGTTGCGTTGGAACAAGTCCCATATCTCCCGTATGGCAGTGAGGCGATCATCCTTCAGACGTTCTTCCCGATTTCGAAAGTCATCGAACCTCGCGGTGCGAAGAAAAAATTTGAATCGCAGAATGCTGATCACGGCCCGAAAGAATGGCCTTCCATCGGTAGGATTCCACAATTCTTCTATCGATGTGACATTGTCTCTATCGAGACCAGCCCGCAGTAAAATTGACAGACAAGCTAATATTTCGTCGAAAGTGAATGGACACATGTACGAATGAATTTTCCTGACAGTCCGTATGACGTCGCTCACTTTCCTATTTGTGTATCTCAAAATAATGAGGACGATTTCTTCGTTGATAAACAACTGAAATGCCTCCTTCTCTGATGATGGGTGAGCCAGATTACGCGGATGAAAGTTCGTGATATTTTGGTTTCTTGACCTGGACTGAAATGGCTCTGTCGAGAAAATTATATCGTTTACTTGAATTTCCGAAGGGAGAACCTCTTCCTCTACTTCATTGCTGTCACTTTCGCTGTCAGTGTCATTTTGAATGGGAGACAGTTCACCGAAAATTTCGTCTTCTGATGCACTTTCGTCGAACGAATCATTGTTTTCGCTGAGATTCATGATCAATTCCATCGCGGCTTTAGCACTTAGTCGAGTCATCGTTTGACGTTAGATCACTGTGCAATTTACGAAACACGTAGTCAAGGTTTGGCGGTCACACGTCTGCACTGTATCGCATATCGCCAGTGAGCGTTCGCACAGAGGGATAACGTTCTCCCGTATTCTCAAATGTATAGCTGCGTGTGTTTATTGATACGCCCATGGGAAGATGGCAATGAGTAATCAAGAGGTAACTTTGGAAGGCAAGTAATCAACCATCGCTAACTAGTGAAAAAGATTAATAGCGATATTGCGGTCATTACAATGACTGCAGTAGGACAAGATCGGTGACCTTTGTGAATGCAACAAAACGTGACACTCATACCGATGAAGGTGTTTTGCAACTGAGCCATGATTTAAACAACGGATTAAAATTTATCAGCGCAGGGAATCTTTATTGTTAACATTTCTTCATCGTCACAAGAGGAAAAATATATTGAGTAATTAGTAACAAAGATATCGCTATTTAAGAATTCTTTGCAACAAAATGTGACGGCGTATACCGATAAGGGTTAAGGATTTGATCAATTATGTCATCCACGTTGGGTGGTTTTGGAATATATAGGATGGATTCCATATGCATGGAGAGAGAGACTATTTTATTATCCTTGTGTCGACCATAATATAGCCCATTCACTTTGAAAAGGATATCCCAAGTACCTTCTCCGAGCTCATCACATCTGATGGGTATTGAATGATCTCCATCCTTCTTATAGTAAGTACACCAATGTGATACCGGTAGGCAAATGTGATTACCATCCCAAATCTTTCTATAGGGAGTATCCTTGTCATCTCTAGCCTTCCACTCTTGAGCAAGAGGAGTAGGAATGTCCATATTTAATGTCACGTACTCCTCAATAATATCAAGTTGGTGGCGAATGTACGGACTCACGGGGATCAGTATGTAGTCCCCATACTGATTGCGCATTATCTTGACATCCGTGGAAGGGAGCATTCCCGTTTGGAGTACTACGCTATGATCATCATAACGCAAGACTTGTTTAAATTTACGCTGTAGCGGTGTAGGATTATGTACCTTGGTTGTTTCTTCCACTGGCCTCAGTTGTAGATGATCTGACCGTAGCGAACCTTGTAACGTTTGACCGCCATTTTGTCTTACTAGTGCAGCAGATGGAGTAGATGCCTGAAAATGAAAAAGATTGTATTAAGTTTACGTTCAAGGGAGGAGAGGGAGGAAAGTAGCGACTTACCATTTTAGTTGGATAATAGAATAGAGAGAGAAAATATGCGTCCGTCACTCGTGTGATTCAACGATGGAATGATTCTCACTGTGGAAGGCTCGCTATTTATATAGAAATGCTTGATTCTCATTGGATGATGATCCTCATTGGACAATAACATCAAGCTGATTCCAAATCTGAAATCCGTTTTCCAATCCGATGCTTCGTTTTGAAGCTACAGCCCAAAACGTCCCAAATTCTAACTCTTGTCGTTTTTCGCCAATGTCCCAAAATCTTAAATGGCGTCTCACATCTAAACGAAGACAGATATGAACAAGCCGTTTGTTTCACTGAATTTGTCTCACTCTTACCTTTCAAACGAGCTATGGCACGACAAAATCCGTCCACTGGAAGCCAAGATCGAAGCGAGCTCTCCTGAGGGGGGGGACGTCAGCGAAAATTTTTTCTCTCCGATTGCGTTCAAACTCACCATACCGATGCAGAATTTCACGCTGAATACAAATCTGGCCTCCGTTTTCACATCCGAGCACTCCTTCCACTCGAAACAACCCATTTTACAACCCAACATTCAGCAGATTGCACGAAAAACATCACACACTATAGCCTCAAGACTAATCCTGGCGGTCGCCCAAGACCACCACGACACTCTGTCGTTCCAGAGGGGGGGGAGTCAGCGAACATTTTGTGAACGTGGACCAACCTGGCCGGCACACCACGACAGACCACAACCTCTGTCGTTCCAGAGTGGGGGGACTCAGACTCGAAGCACCACGGCGGCCGACCACGACACTCTGGCGTTCCAGAGGAGGGGGGACTCAGACTCGAAGCACCACGGCGGCCGACCACGACACTCTGCCGTTCCAGAGGGGGGGCGCGCCGGTCGAGTGTTCGCCGTTTTATTACTACTAACAAATGAAATTCAAGTATAACATAATTAGGCAAAAATACTAAACCTTTAAAAGGTACAAAATAACGGCCACTATATGTTAGAGATTTTGCACCTTATTGCGAAGACAACATAAAATACATTATTTCTGTGCCTTAAATTGTCATCGAAAGAGCAAGAGTGTAGAAGCGAATGTGGGTAATCAGCAGAAGGTGCGGCATAGATAGTTTTTAAATATTCTTTTAACCATGCAGTGAATCACATATTTGGGAAAGCTTTGAGACTTGCAAAAAGATGCGTGTTGAATGCTGCATCGTCTTTGGATTGCACTCGTTGATGATAAATGTGAACAAATTTATCATCAACAGAATGTACCTTGCAACATCAGTTATTCCTTCTATGTAACCTTTTGTGCAATATTTCTTTCTCCCCGGCATCAGTGCATCAACGTCTTGATAATATTTGTGTGAAATTCTTAAAGAAAGTCTCATAATCCTGTCTCCCATCCTCTCGTACCCTTTTTCATGTTCCGTAAACCCATTGATTCTCTAAGACATACCCGTTGACTCCTACCACCTCGTCAAATGCGCCAATCTTATTATAACAATACCATTGTTAGCTTCTCCTCGCTGATCAGATTATTGTATTCTCTCTGTATGGTTTCAAAATTTCTACTGTAACCTAGTACCGCTCTGTATTAGGAAATAAAGTTGATAATTATTATTATTAAAAAAAATCACATTTGATGTTTCTTGAAGTGTAAATATCATTTTACATATTCATCGCAATGGCTTGGCCTACTTTTAATCCAAATATTCCACTTTTCATATACCGGTCTGCATGTTTAAGTTGAATTCCATGCAGAAATCAATCGCATCAATCTCCTTTTGTACTCATAAGCACAGGTATCGCAAAAACTTCAAATGAAAAATCATGTTTTTGATGTTAATAGTTTTATATTTGCCATTTCGCGAATATTTTAGAGCATTTTGACATTTGTACTAACCCAGATGATTTATTCTACTGCATCGTTCATAATAAAACTTGAAATTGCATGAATGAAGCATTTTGTGACTCAAATAAAAGCTGATATTTTTGAAAATTAAGAATTTAAGATATATTGCTACCTTTTTATTCAAAAGATATCTTCATAAGGAAAGTGATTGTTGTGTGAAATTAACCTTAAATTTTTAAAAAGGTGATCAAATTCTGTAAAGAAACAAACGATCCGCCAATCAAAATTTGTCGCTCAATATCTTGTCTAATGATCTTGCCCATCCGGCTGGTCATGCTCCTGATTAAGGATGCACGATGTTATTGGGTAGTTCGTTGCACCATACTCGCTTGATTACTTCTTTCAGACTGAGTATACTACAGTTATTCAGTACTCAGTATGAAAGAAGAAATCAAGCGAGTATGGTGCAACGCAACTCCTCGCGATCATCTCGCATCCACATTATTTGATATGTGAATCGTTTGTATCTTCATAACACTTCATCGGTTTTTTGAAAAATATATTGGGCGTCACACAATAATCATTTTTCTTTATGAACAGAACTTTTGCTGAATTACGAGGCAGCAACATGTCTTAAATTCCAAATTTTCTCAAAAAAATTAGCTTGTATTTGTGCTATAAAAATCCTTGCTTCATTTTTTTAAATCTTTTTATGAACGATGTTTGAAAATATATTATTCGCATTAGTATAAATGGCAAAATGCTCTAAATTATTCGCGAAATAGCAAATATAAAACCATTAACATCAAAAACATATTTTTTCATGACTAGGTGCAAAAGTTCTTGCGGTTCATGTAGCTTTTAAGCTTGTTCAACCGCCTTGGCATCCTAAACAGCAAGCATGAAGGAGTTTCATAACCAAAGTTCGCCAACATTTTCAATAATCGGTCAAATTATTCAATAAATACCCTTGATATAGTGTACCGTGAATTTCATTCCATTCGGAGCAGCTCTCTGGAAGTTAAGGAAGTGGCCGAATCCTCCCGGGATATCGATGCACTTCGTAAGTATCTGACTTTTACCGAGAAAGATTCTACTGTGGTTAGGTGGCCTGACCATCTCATTGTCTAAATACATATCAAAAGAAGCCTTTCAGACAGATGGTAGCACTATTCATTTCGAAACCAATATTCTTAGGGATCAGATTGCTAGCACATATAATGGCGTTTAGTTTCATTCAAAAATGAAAATCGTAGATATACAAATCAAGTTACACGATCATTTAAGAAAGAGTTTCAAATAAACACAACACAATGAGGAAAATTACAAGAAGTAAGTTGAAGTGAGATGGAAAGGCACGCAGAGAAACACTTTATAGCATCTTTGCAAGTGATCGACAGCATTAATTAAAGTTCGATCTCTATGCCAACATCTTTGCCAACATTGAAGACCGCTTTCATGCAACCTCTATCCTTCCTGCTAAATTGCAAATGTGCATTATTCCGATAATTCATCAAAAGTTTATTGCATCATTGCATTTATTCAGTATGGGAATAGACGAAATGTTTCTCCCACAATTATTTTTATTCCTCATAATGCACTCACCTAGCGCATGCCTTTCATCTTCCAATGCTCATGATTGAATGATTTGAATACTCCTGCCGACTTTTTGAATGAATAATTTAATTAGCGAAAGGGAAGTCAGCTGCTTAAATTAGTCAGTCTACTGTAGGTACTCGATTATGTATGTGGGCAATAACAGGGTTGTTTAAGCTAATTGCTTCCATTGCTGTCAACGCCCACAGTTTAAAAATGGATTGCCATCGAATGTCGTCAGGCAAATGAAATTATTCACTATTACATTGCAGCAGCCTCTCAAAGATTTTCTATTATCGTGCAAATATGTAAAAATAGCCGATTGAAACAGAGTTTAAAAACTTGTCTAAGTAATTTAATCCGATTAAAAAAAATAGTTTTTGAGATTATCTTAGAGAGGAAAAAAATTACGAAAACTTATTCATTTTCAATACATTGCCCAGTCGCTTCCAATGTCCCACAACCATCAAGAAAGGTTAAGAAAATTAAAGTGCATTATATTGAGTAAAATTCACAATACAAGCAAGTTCCATGCACGAATCTAAAACTAATGCTAAGAATCAAATGCTACGAATCAAATCTAATGCTAAGAACACACAAATACCAAGTCAAATAATAAAGATAAAGCATGATACTAGCACAATAAGATAAATAGTGTAAAAGTCAAGTGACGTAAAACTTTATACGGCTGAAAGGCCTCGCATTTGCGAATAAAGAGGGTCATCATATCTCAAGGATTTTTCTCAACCTTTCTTGATTATGCCAAGTCCTTTATTCAGTGATATTCACACAAACATCTTCAGTAGAACGATAGAATAGGGATGAGGGGTACACTTCAAGCTTAGCTTACAGGAGTTTTCAAGTCAATAGTAGGATAAAAAGAAGTATACAATGTGTAATACCCATCCAAGAAATGATGACATAAGATGTTAAGCGTCACCACTGAAGCACCACTTAACAACTTCACCGATACAGAATCCCACTGTGCGTTGAAAGAGATGCGGATTATATTAATGAATAATATGTGAAACAGTTCCTCTTCTCCGAGATCCATATAATTTGTCAACATTTAGTACTTCAAAATGTCAATCTCGGATTCGAAATTTTTTATTAAAGACCAGCTTCCGAGCGTTTCGCTCGTCTTCAGACAGGCAGAGGTAAAAAATTTCGAATCCGAGATTGGCTTTTTGAAGTACTAAATGTTGACAAAATAGTGAATACTACTTTATATTTCGTAAAATTGGAGGTCAAACTAACCTATTCAGTAATTCAAGACTCAGTCTTGACTCGGTCATTCCACTGAAATGTCTGCATGACAAGCGAAACGTCTGCACAATGCATTTGAAAAAAAATGAACGCCCTCTCACTATTATTTCTTTCTAAGATAAATAATTTAGATCATCCTAATTTAATGAGCATGCACAGTCTATTGTAGGTCTGTTATTTTCATAAACTGGATGTTTTTTCGTTATCATGTCTCAATAATCTCTTGATTCCAGAAAATAGTGGGCCAGAGTGAATATTATCCATTGAGAGAGGCCACAAAACCAGGTATTGGCTAAATGCGAATTTTATTAGGCAAGGCCTTTCAACCGGCCCAGCCGGTCATCGTCAGGCAAGTGACTTGGTTTTGTGGCCTCTCTCAATGGATAATAATCTCTTGAGATTCACTAGAGCTGCTTTCTCTTTCAATCCTGCTTCGATAATAGCAGACTTGCGCTTTAATTGTAATTGCAATTACAATTACTTTAATTAAACATTGTAATCAATTACATTTTATGATGAATAATTTGTAATTGTAATCAATTACATTTTTTAGCATGTAATTGAGAAGTAATTGCAATTATTTTGCAGGCAGATTTGCTAAATATTCATTTAACATGCAATATAAATTACTTTATTCTCCTCGTCGATACTGCGATACTACAAGAGCTCAAAATGCCGCATTGTGATATTACACTTTTATGCGTACCAGGGATAGAACCGGGTACATCTACAAGTATAGGTAACTTTTTTAATTGAAATTTAAGACGAAGCTTAGGCCTACTGTTAAAATCTAAATTAAGAGCCGACAGTTCTCTTTAGTAATTGTTAAGTAATTGAAATGCAATTTAAGAAAAACGGAGTAATTTATAATTGCAATAAGTATACAATTACAGAGATGCAATCAATTACATTTTCAAGTATGTAATCTGTAATTGTAATCAAATACATGTCATGAGTAATTAACACAAATCTGACCACGATTACTTCAGCAAGAAACTATTTTTCAGAATGATATTTTCAGAAGATACTGGCTGAACAAAGATATTCACAATTGTTGAAAAGATAGCTGGGATGATTTCTGTTATATCGTATTGATTCATTAACCGATATTATTTGGTGCGTTAACGAATACGGTATTCACATGAAAAGTTACATGAAACAGCCAAAATTATTTGGAAAAAATGGAGAAGATAACCTACAAAGCTCAAAATGCCTTTGCAATATTCAAATTAAGATCGCTTATAATTTCATACCAATGCAGAAGTGGACACTGGAAAGGTTCCAATTTCTACAAAGTGTATTACTTATCCCTGCGTAAAATCAAGCCATCAAAATTTAGAAATAAACTGTAAAGGTCCATTTACGCGTCCTCACGCATCAAGAATTTTCTTTCAGAGACATAATAAACCTATGGATTGTTCACACAGTGACGCGCGGGACCGCGTCGCGTCACTGTGTAAACAGCCCCATATGTTTATGAATGTTCTGATCGAAATTCTATACGCGTGAGGAAGCGCCTCGCCGCGACCGGTGTAACTGCACCTCAAGACATCGGATTCAGGATGTCAAGTTCACAACTAATACTGATGTTATCCGATAATTGACGTGCTGATGTCAAAATATCTAAAGGGAGAACTCGCTATCCCGACTTTCCTTACATGCACGCATGCGGGATTCCTCCAGTACCATCTATAAACGATCTTTCAAAAAAAAATATTGCCTTATGTCGAAGATTTTTTGCAACACAGTGTAAAGTAGTGCCTTATAATAGTTGAGAGTAAATCATCATTTTTGATGAATAACTTTTCTTCGTACAGATCGTTAGTTCATGCGAAAGAATGTTCTTATAACTAAAGACCTATCCTAAGAGTAATTTTCATCTTCCACTAAAATCATCCGAGGATTTTAACGTCAAAGTCTAATTGCATGATCTTCGTAAGTCTTCCTGATACAAAAAGAATTTTCGATGAAACCGTAGCAGTAATAAATTATCCTAGCTAATCTGACTATGTTAGCGCAAGCTTCTAATTAACGAAACGTTTTGGTCTTTTCAACTTGAAAAATTCACGATAGATTCAAGGTTGTTGTCATTGCATATTTCTTTTCGTATTGTCCTCCACAGAATCAAACGCAAGAGAGCAAATAAAAAATAGGAGCTTTAATATCTATAAATCAAAAATCAGTTCACACGAAATTCTATGAATAACTTTAGTTTATTAATTTTTGTCACTGTCGGAATCATTTCTCCACGTATTCCAAAAGGAAGGAATGCATCTTAAAAAAACTAATAATTTCATAAAGCGCACTGATGTTAGCAGACTATGTGGGTGTCACGGATGTGTCATCTATAAAATTGTTTGATTATTTTTTTTTACTTTCTCAGTGTATTCACTTTTATCAAAATTAAGAAATGCATGTCTTCTGTTTAAAATGCCTACCCATGGAATCAACATGAAATTATTTAACACAAATTACTAATGCTTTTAAATCATTCTTAATTATATTTGGGTTCATATTGTCGGCATTTGCCTCAAACATGAGCTTTACAAAATTGTGATTAATGCTCTTCGTTGATTCCGTGGCAAAGGTAGTGCATGCATGTAAATACATGTAAATGTAATTCGGAGAAATTGGTTTCCGATGGGAGGTAATTGTAGCTCTTTACAAGCGGATTTGTTTTTAGCACATTGTGAATTTAATTTTATAAAGTCTTTGTTAGCAGAAAAGAAATTTGAGCCTGCAAGATTGTTGCCATATGCATCTCACTGCATGACATTTGTGTTATAAACTATCGTTATTTTGAATTCCCAAAATATATCCTAGTGATCTCAAGGCTGAAAGAAGTGGTGGCAATGATAAGTCCACATGATATTTATATGTTAAAATCAACATTGTTTTAGATTGTTTGCACACATCAGTATATCACAAAGTGGAATATTTTGCTTTTCCAGTGGTGTTGTTAACTTTCCAGAAAGCCTCATGCACCCGAAAGACGGGTATTCACGTATTTGCGAGCCAAATAATTAGAATTTTACGTACATGTACTTGCTCGCATTTTCAAATGTTTTTGAAAGGAACCACAAAAGATTGTAAATATTCTTGTTAACAGAAGTTATCCTCGTAAAGATTTACGTTGTGATACCACACCTTTCCTGTGCAGACTTATGAACCGATACAAAAGTTTGGAATTCTTTCATGCATAGAGTTCTTCGATCGTTGTGTGTAATAGGTGTCACAGGGTTCGCTGTACTACAGTGACGGTCCATCAACCAGGGAATAAAAGAACCCGAAATGCAAAGATGGTTGTTTTCCTGATGACGTACCTGAAATGTGACTCACTGGTGTCGAGATTTGTATTTGACAATTGGTAATTTTCGTTCGCCGATTGTTTTATGATAGCTTTCAATGTGTGTGTGTGTTTTGATAGGAAATTTTGACTTTGCCTGGTTTGCCTGCGGAAACACTGATCAGTCCTCTTAAGAACTACCTAAATTTCTACAATTACATAAAATTATGAAATATTTGTATATATTTTGAAATGTTGTACATCATTTGAAATTTAATATAGTACTCACACATGTGATGCTACTGATACAGAAATGGTTCACGTTTTTGAATTTCATGTCTTAACAATGGACGATCGCTCAAAGCGTCGTTGACATGTCGGCATTATATGCGGAAAGCTTATAACCGATCGAAAGCAATGCTGACTTATTACTTTCCCTGTAGGTAAACCATCACAGGAATATTTCATTTTCACTAATAATGAAGACTTGTCACTAAGCGCACTTATCTAAACATTTTGGAAAATTATGTAATCAAAAATTTTTTATTCAAAACCAGACTGCAAATAAGATTTGAAACAACAACAACTGATTGGTTTAGGCCCTGCTACAAGAGTAAATAAATAATTTACGGATGCATGGTTGGTTGGCGAGAAATTTAAAGTAAAGGGTTTTTTTTGAGTGATTCGATTGTAGGACCTATTTCATCTCATTCCTAAATTCCTACTAAAATGGAAATATTTCAAATCTTCGATACCGACAGTTTTGCTGTTGCGGCACTTTTTCCCACTAGGCTTACAGCCGAAAAATAAATTCCAGATTTAACTCTCCATTCGGGCGACCAAGGTGATTATCCGATAAAAAATGCAATATCTTTGTAACCAAAGACAGTGGCGGAAGCAGTTAATCGATTCCGCACGATTAATCGTGCGACGAAATCAATCGCACGATTCTTGAATGACCAGGAATGGTGCGATTTTTTTTGGAATGTGCCTTCTCAATGAAATTTGCTTGATGAGGTAAAAACAATGCTTTTATTCAGTCTTTCATCGTTTGAGATAATTGCAATGCGCGGTAGCTCGTTCCTATCATGTATAGCTAGACAGAGTTGCCGTGAGAAATCTCTATGGGAGCTCTTCACATAGTATTAAACACGAGCGCATAGCTTGTAGAGTTCTGGGCATAGAATAGAAAGATGTCCTCAGACTTGAACTATTTGAGCACAAACATTCCTTGGCAGCAGTGCAGCAGACGCTGCGCTTTTTACCTACAGGGGTTCCTCAGTGCTGTTCGGTATTGCCCAAAGTAGCTTAAAATATCTGGAATGGCTGACCAGGCTAAAGGGCTCCATAGCGGGCTGCTCTGTATCTATCTATCCTGACTATCCCGAGCGCTTGATAATCATAAAATTTTTAGAGTGTCAATTCTAGATATTTTAAGCTAGTGTGGGCCACTCCTAGCCGTGCTGACGAAGCCTTGTAATGCAAAACGCAGTGTCTAAAGCTGTCACAGAATTTCTGCGCTTAAAATTGTTTAAGTCTGAGGACATCTCTCTTTTAAATTTGCTTATGTTCTGCAAACATTATAAGTCTAATAGTTTGATTTAATTGATGCATTGTTATACTTATCTCAGGGCTGATAGAAGGAACGGAGAATACATTTCTATATGATTGATAAAGACCAAAAGAACCAAAACTGGGAAATATTGATAATATACTTCCTCTTGGTACATGTACAAGATGTAGTGCGTACTTGCAGTACTTCTATGATGGCAGATTTGCAGTAGAATCTTAGAAATAGATTATTAAGACTTTTCATGCCTTGTTTGCGACTTTTTATGTGTTCTGATGTATTATGCTGTTTTCCCAAACATTTACGAACAGAGTATTGCATTAATTAATAGGATAATTATAATTTCAGTCTACATAAACTATGAGTGTCAAATGCTCTCAATTTTAATGAAAACAATCAAACTTTTAATGAAAAATGGTCTAGAAATGAGAAATTATAACAGCAAGATTAACAGTAATCTTCAAGTCATTGAATCTCAAAATGTTCAGAATCACGCGATTCTCGATTAATCGTGCGCTGAGTCGCACGATTCGGAATCGCGCGAAAATCTGTTCGCGCCCGCCACTGGCCAAAGATCTTGAAATTTTAGTAGAGAGAGCTGCTATCATTTTTCCAACAGAGTGACAGAAATTTCCATTACACAGATAAAATCCCGGGATTTCCAGTCCCTATAATCCAACGTTTTGAATCTTTGAAAGCAGAATTACATAGTATTGCTAGAATTTTATTCCTGGTATCGTGGGATTGAAGCACAAATTATTCAACAAATGAGTTATTTTTTCACTATATAATAAGTTCTATATTCAAATTGGCAATTATAAAATTGATGACTATCGAACTACTCTATCACATATACCTGAAAGGATGCACCTGTAATTTCACGTTGTCTAATTCATGTCGATACAACGAAAATCAAAATAAAGTGCCCGTCTAAAGGACGCATTGAATAATTTAGCTCTTCAGCATAAAACCTTCTATTATTCGCATCCTGCAAGTGCTGACTGTATAAGTCACTCAATAATAGTTATCTTGAAATGGGAAGCAATGTCCTGGCTCCAGATAATTTGATGCTAATTAATCTCAATGTCTGTATTGAAGAAAGTTTCAATACTGCAGATCGTGAGATATTCACAGATATTCATTTCAAAGAAGAATTGGGAACGGCAAGTGTTTTGTTGATTTATTTTTCAGTCTTAAAACCATGGCTATCATCGGGAAGGTGCTAAACAACAAATCAGCTTTCGAAGCGTGTGCAACAACATTGAAATATCAATCGTCAAAGGAAACATGATATTTCAAAGAAATGAGTGAAATATTAGGGAGATGTAGGAATGTCATGAATTAGGAGTAGGCAAAAAAATGGAGAGACTTTTAATGTTATAAATCATATAGTTATTTAATTTCTATCTTCGCATTAATTTGTGGCTTACGATCTTCAATTAAGATAGCTTCATGCAGTCGAAATTTATCTCCTATGGGTCAAAGACAATGACATCAATTTCAAAGTTATCGGGGTTGATATTGAATGATTTCTTTGTGTTTGAAAAAAGGCTTATTTTTGCTTATTAGTTTCTCTTTATAACGCTGGTGCAATAGCCCTCTTATGCTGCCGATGTGCGTCTTGCTACAAAATTTGCATATAAAAAATCGTGAGTGGAATATAAGTGTAAAGTGAACCAACTTGGCATATCATTTAACATCTCTATTGTTAAAATTATTGTTGTTATAAATGGGCGAAATAAATAATGAAAATCAAATTCCGAAAACTAGCGAATACAGTCGAGCTTCTATTCAAGCGTACCGACTGTTGAGTCAGATCAGGGAATTCCTTGAAAGGAAAAGTGACCAGCTCGATCAAAAAGCTTGTGATCGGGTAGAAAACATGATTGCTTCTGTTGACGAGCGACGTACTGTACAGACTTGTATTGACAGTTACTTCCATCGTTCGTATGTAGCTTATACTGTATGCATTTTGCATCTTGAGTTTACATTATCATTTAATATGACATATTGTGATACAATACAGCATTACTAGTAGCAATCCTTATACAAAGTTGTTTTCTAAATACATGTATTAGTTTTAATTATTTTGTATGACTGGTTTGACTTTATATGCTTACTTTAAAAGCAATCTTGCACCAAATTTTGAAAAACCTCCTTATAGTAAACTCTCCTCATAGTGAATCTGGTTTCCAGAAATTTACTATGTAGAGGTTCGACCGTACCGGTATATTGCATCACCATCATGGCCTTGTCAATTTTAAAGAAGAGAGGAGTATACTATGAGTGAGACAATGCGCGTGATTTATATTTTTATAAGTTTATACTATAAAATATAAGTTCTACAAGCACTCTTGATTTAATGGTTAGCTGGTTTATTATCTATTCGGTTACTTGCTAGCACTTTGTAAACGCTTCTAGCCCTGAGTGTGTTTATTAATCACCTTGTGAAAAATTGAAGTATTCAAGTAATGCTATATCATGCGCAAACTTTTTGCAAGTAAACAGCTAAATATCACTTCCATGAATTAACGACATTTATGACACTGAAAGAAATTTGTTTTAAAGGTAAATTTCAATATTTTTCATTTTGTTGAGACATTTTATCAAAAAGTCGACTGCTAACCAAACGTTTCCATAACATGCTTAAAGCGCGCATAAAAGTCTTTTTCAAGCTCAAACTTACTTGCAAGAATGCTATATTTTCTATAATTTTTTGCAAGCTATGTTTAATCATTCACGACAGTGACACAATTCAACGTTCCTTGACAACTACCTTACCTTTCATTATCTTGAAGAGTAGCTTACTTACTTATTATGAATTTTTTATTGAAGCGAGGAAAGTAAATAGCGAAGCTTCCTTTGTCTGAAGAATGGACACAAGAATGTAAAGCAGACATTATCTAACGTTGCTACGTTGTCAAACAATTGATAGAAACTTTCTAGACTCTTCCATAGTTAGTGCTGCGACACTATTGCATAATGTCATCATGTTTTAGAATGATCAAAAATCAATAGATTAACCAATTCAGAAAATTATAACCATTACATGACCTCTCCACAAACACATAAATGAGAAATTGCTAGTCACTTAATCAACACGACAGGATATATAAATATTTGATGATAAACTTGTACCCGGGGAATTACGATAAGTATTGTATCCGAGTAAGAATCAAGTGACACATCGGATCGTTTGATGAATACCTGCAGTTGAGCAAAATTTATATTCTAAGCCGAAAAAAAGTTGTTCTCAAGTATTGGAAGTCGATATATGATTAATGCTTATCTCCAATTTTTATCAAATACTTATTGTTCTTCTACTTTTTCCGCTACATGGCTACGTTCGGAGGCTGCTGTTGACATGTCTTCCCCAGAGGATGCAGCTATTTTGAGAAATACTCTCTCATTTCCCTTGATGGATTATTTTTCGAAATGCTCCTGCTCAAATTTTTTTGGAGGGATGTCACTCGGTTCATTGCGATTTTTGCTAATCTCATCGAGTGATCCCAATAATTGAAGGTTGGCACATTCTTTATTATAGGGCAAAACATGTTGAAATTTGATACATGGCAGCATCAATTTCAGTGTTCGAAAGGAGTAGAATTGATTTTGCGTATAATTTTATGTTACTTAAAGTTTAGATTGCAGTATCAGAAATTGAAAGGCATGAAAATGAATTCCTCTGGAAACATGTCTGGAACTTTATTCCCTAACTAGCAACTGTTTAGAAACAAATGCTTTTGTATTTGTATCAAAAATGCTCTTAAACAACGACTCTTTCCCAATAATTCTTATTTGGACTTTCTGAAAAGAACGATTTTCCACTTTTCTTTTAGACTTTATGAGGAAAGCATGACTGAATGCAGGCCTATTTGCATTCAGAAGTTTCCGAAAGAAGGATTTGTTCATCGACTTGAATTTGAGAAATTTCTGCTACATAGGCCTATACACCATTTCACAGCATGCACATTAACTGATAGGGAAGCTTGGATTCCTGTAAAAATTGTAAAGCTTTCTACCTTCACGACTACCGCCAATAATGCGTACAACACAAAAATGGCGACTGGACATAGTGTGAAAAACGTAGTGATTCAACTTCGATGGCACATTTTCAATGAAAATGTTTTACCTGACATCAGGTAACCTTCTACCAAAGTATCTGATGCTCTGATGTGCATTGCATCCACGGCGCAACTTCTAGTCCTTCAGTATTAATTTTGATTTGGTGGCTTCCTATGGTACAGATCAATACCATAGGATAGAACAAATATGAAATAATCTATCCATCGATGAAGCCATCGATTATAGGCATTTAAAATATAGACTAACATTTAATTTAATATTTAATATTTTAAATATTTTATAATTTAAATTTAATATTTTTTAAATAACATTTAAAAAATAGACTGATTTGTCACGAATAATTTAAATTTGAGTAAAATCAACCAGGATTTTCTGAACATGAAGACAATCCGAGAATGACCGTTAATATAGAGCGTTTAATAGAAATGGACGTAATTCTTGAGAGAAAATACTTTATTTTTTAAAAATACTTATCTAAATCATTTCAAATACAAAGATTGATTAGTTGATCAGCATTTTTTTATCAACAGGATGAAAGGGGGAAACCTTTGTTATCTAGAACATTTTATAATCAAAGAAGCAAGTAAATTTGATATACAGGCCTACTCAAAATTTTAGGGAAATATTTGCAAAATTACAAAAGCTACAGTTTG
This sequence comes from Prostheceraeus crozeri, assembly GCA_907163375.1. Classification (NCBI taxonomy): domain Eukaryota; kingdom Metazoa; phylum Platyhelminthes; order Polycladida; family Euryleptidae; genus Prostheceraeus; species Prostheceraeus crozeri. The sequence goes on from CAJQUW010003176.1 coordinate 101,947, forward strand.
TGAACTTTAGCTTCCATTTGCTATTGTTTTTGCTGGTTGGGCGACAATTTAATTCTGGTTTTGTCACAATCTGGCGCTTGTCAGACCATTCAACGAAGCAAAGTGCGTCAAGGTAACAAAGTTTAAAAAAACAAGCTGATGACTAGTTAATTTTCAATAGGTACAAAATATGATTTAAAAAAAAATTTATCCTAGAATGTCTAAAGATTTTAAAAATACTTACTAGAAGGGCAAACAACGCTTCTCCTCTCCTCATGTGTAATGAATTGGCGAGTAAGTCGTTCTGTTCAAAAACCATGTCAGACCATGTAAGAATGATCACAATAATTCTTTGACAAAAAATGACTTTCTCCTGGAGATCAATTCATAACCTAGTTATAAAGGGAAGCATGAAATAGGGCCGCCGTCCACTCTCATGATTTTATGTCTCGTTTAGGAAACTTTGAAAATGTGAGCGGCTGCACGAAAGCTTGACAAACCACATGTCTTACTTTTGGACCATCGTTTGTTGACTGCGGTGCTTGAATAAGACGATTATCCATAGCTTATATATCAGCTTTTGTATGTTCATCAGCATATGCATGTACCGGCATATGTGTTAGCCCTATTTCACCCGTAATATTGTGTGTTCCGAAGCCCGCCACCTCACTCTAATTTTGATGCTCCTATAATTCAATCGTTCCCAATTTCATTTTACAATGCAATTGACGTATCCTTGTTCAAATAAATAGCAGTTTGAAATCTTAATTCCATTTTTTTAAAGAAAGATGTCTTTCACATCTGTTGAAAATAGATGGCGGGTGGCCTCGGAAAACGATGTATTTTAATCAATTATCGCACAAAAACGCATGAAAACAATGTTGGAAGCAAGTTTGAACACAAGCCGTGCTGAACACAGCTCAAATAGAGAATTGTGGAAATATGCATGTAAATTAAAAATTGTCTGCTAGAGTCTCATTTATGTATTGAGCGGAAAGAATACAGTAACTGCACATCTAAGTAAACAAGTACAGCAAAAATATTGTGGGGCCACACGATGTCCTAAGGAAATGAGAAGAGACTTGATTTGATTTACTATGCAGAGAATTATTTCTATCCAGAGGAATGGTAATGATTTGCAGAGGAATATCATGTCCTCTGCAAGTAAATGCTATGCTCAGGTCGGTTTAGATCTAATGTCTCCCATTGTTAGACATCAACATTCCTCTGGATTGCGCATGCAATTGGAAAAATGCTGTGGCTGTTAACACAAAAGAAGTGTTACCTCATTTTATTAGGACATCGTGTGGCCTACCCTAACAGAGAAAGCTCGCTTTGATTTGCAACCTGACTATATTTCCATGAATAATCAACGTGCTATGAATTTAGCTTTAATTGATGAGCGGACATCAACAGACAGACTACACTAGAGATTGGAGTTGGAGAATAGAAATAGAATTACCAACATCAAAAAATTAACTGTCTGCACGTGCTTTTCGACATTATAAATTTTCCTGTGCATGACCATGCAGTAAAACAAAGAAATCTAAAACTTGGGTTTTATCAAAACATTTTGGATGAAACTAAATCAAAAATCACACGCGATCACAATTTCCTATTTTGCTTTCAAACTTAGAATTGCCGGTTTTTCCAAAATAATCGAGGTCTGACCGACTAAAGCTTTCGAAGAGACCTTGACGAAGTTCATGTAAAAAGTGCAAATGTTTGCAAATAACCACCTTTTCTAGTTGCCAAGGTCACATCGATTTGACAACTCGAAAAGGGCCACTAGTTCTATTCGATATTCTGAACAGCATGACTTGAGAGAAGAAGGAAGCATATACTGTACTTTCGCTTTGATAACTCACTCATTGCTCAGCTATTTCAAGAAATCGCTATGAAGGAGCCAATTGTATTTTGTTCCGTCTGCGACCAAAATTAGGAGACTCTGAATCCGATGTTTAAAGTCTGCATACATAAATTCATATACTACCCCGGTACGCATATTCGACAATGTTTACTTAATTATCTCAAAAGACATAATCATAGTTATTGACAATAAGAAGTGACCAGCGGGTGTATGTGGGTCATTATTTCATATTAATTTATTTCCTTTGCGCAGCAACAAATGTGGATTATGACCAATTACAAATCCGCCACAACAGCAAGATCTCAGATATTTTGTCTGCTATTTGAATTATTACATAATTCCTTTGGGATGGATCATCAAGCTACAATTACGATAACATTTGACAAATTTCCTTAGTTTCTCACAACAGAGCTGACTAAGAGTCCACTTTCATTTGTCAGCATCTTGTCTTAGCCAATTGAATTATAGGAGATTGCCTGAAAAGCTTCCTACTATTTACTTCGCCATATCCTTTCGAGCAAACAGGAAAAGATAAACGAACAAATGCAGCAAGTGAAAATTTCATGTACGATTTCATTCAATAGTCAGTTGAATTCAACTGTGTATTATCAGGAAATTTACTAATACCCGAAGCAAGAAAACTTTAAGTGAGCCATGTGCATTAACAAATGCTCATATCTTGATTACAGCGCGCTGCGATCTCATTTTTCTCGTAAGGCATTACATTGGTCTATAATGTTACTTTGTAATGCATTCAATAGTTTCATTGTAACTCCATCAAATTGAGGCACATTAATATCTTTCATTTTTGGCAAAAAGATTCAGATATTCAAAGATTCAAATATTTGAAATCTTTTGAGTCTGAAACCTGCATTCACGGTTAAGCTTGATGATGATTCTAACTTCAAGAAGTAAGCTATATTCTATCTATTCCATATGACGAATCAAATATCCTGAAGCATATGTGATTTTTCAGAAAATAGAAAAATTCATCAAAATCTGTCAGATGATCGATGCGTGTGTCTTTCTGTCTGTCATATACCCTCGTGCATTACTCTAGTTGAATAGATCATAGATCATTCATAAGTAAATTTGGCTTGCATTCTGATTCCATGCTTTGTGTGATTAATTCATCTGAATCAGATTTTGCCATTTTTATGAGAATGCTAGTATGAAAACACTTAAGCAGGTTTCAAACAATTTTTGATGTCTTTGTATAATTGCTGAAGCAGAAATGTAATCGTTATTGGAAAATAATCTGTGAAAATGATCCAAGTATATGCAATCCATGCTTATGGTATTTAGTCGTTGTTGTGAAGTGCCTTAGGCATTCAGCGCATGATTGGAAGTTTTGAAATTTTAAATTTGAATTTGATTTTCAATGCTTACATGAGAGTGTATCTCATGCAGTCATACGACCTACTGTCATCATTTTCTGAAGCGTCTCGTAATTCAAATTACCAGCAAGAAGAATTTGGCCATCGTTTTTTAGGATGCTTGTGACATTCTTTATATTGCTATTTTGGTCGTGGGACAACGCGTAGCATATTTTGTTTATTGAGAGAAGCCTGAAAGAAAAAATGCTGTACACGAGAAGATATGTTGCACCAATTTCAGTGACTTTTTGTACGATAATTCGAGACCACACTGTACGTCTTCAGATGCAAAGAAGAGGCTGTTTGAAATCGGACTTTCCTCCTTGTTTCCCGGGCCTATCTCCATCTGACTATTACTTGTTTTCTCCGATGAAGAATGTGTTGAGAGGTCAATCCTTCACAGAACGTACAGAAGAAGTCTTGTCAGCAATAAATCACTGTTTCGAATCAAAAGACCGGCATTTTCTGCTGGAAAGCATTCATAAGGCTGTCAAGGAGATGGCAGAGGTGCATCAATATTGATGTGATTATTTCGAAGACCCATCGAATAGTGATTGGCCTGCATAGAAGAAATAATTTTACTTCTTTTATTTGGAATTGAATGTATTTAATAGGAATTGAATTGATCATTTTTTTTCAAGTGATGATCTTTGCCCTGCATGTATCAGTGGAAAATAAAATTAATATTTTGCATAAATTTGATCAAAATTGAACTAGAGAGCTGATGATGTGAAAAGTAATTGCATCAGATTAACATGAGGAATTTAGGATCGCATTTATATAGGCAATGTGTGCTAAAGTATGCAATTAATTAGTTGAAAAACAAAAGAATTATAATTAAATTTCTATTGCTCAAAACATTTTCATCAAACTATAAGTATATCTTTATTGAAGTCCTACATGTCAGGAGTCGGTAAGAAATTTTACAAAGGAGAATCAAAGCGCGTCGCTAGCTGTAGTTCACAATAAGTCAAAGAGTATAGAAGCAGGGGAACTCGTCACACAGCATTCCAGAAAGATGTTGGAGATGTCAAGGACAGGAGAATATGATGTGCCTGGATTCATTGTACCGAAATAATTGGTTCCTAAATGAAGACATGACACAAACATTTCCGATAATAGGACCTGACTTTTGTTGTTTGGAAGATTTGTGTGACTGCTAATGTATGCATTGTCCCTGCGGAATATGCAGACGTGCATTATTGTTCTATATAAATAACAATCATTTGCTAAATGTGTCGAACATATCGAAGTCAAGGTTATTAAGCTTCACTTAATTTTCTTCAAGCAGTTAGAAGCAATTTGAAAGACAATTTATCTTTTAATGATAATTTAATAGAACCAGTCTTTATATTTTTGGATGATGATGCAACATTTGTTTACCAGCCACAAAGACAGAAGTGTGTTAAAATCAGTAAATGACTCTAAATGTGACATTTCTTGTAATGAAATAAAAATGGTTGCTGTGTATGTTGAATACAACATGTGTGTGATGCCAAAAAGTCACTGGCACTGTTGAATTAACTATCCTATCTATCTGTGCAGTAGATATCTACAATCTTCAAAATGAATGCTACAATTTTGATATGAAAAGAATGTGTGTTCAATGGCTCCCACCGATTTTGAAGATTTCTTGACCCGAGAGCCTATGTGAACTGACAAAAATTGCAATGTGGCGGTCACACTGTAGCGGCGGCGAATGCATTTCAAAAGATGTCACATACATCATTTGTAGTGAGTAAATATAAAACTTGATGTGAAGATATACATTAAAAAGCAATGACCTTACTTCATGTATGATTCGACCATGTGCAACAGGATGAGGTGCAGCAACACTCGATTTTTTGCAGTTAAATGTCGTTCCTTGAAAAAATCATATTATGGATGTTCTTTAGTATGTCTCCTATCTAAATAAATTGTTGCAAAACGTGAAAATTTGTCAGTAGTCTCTGATGGGTCACAAAATTGAAATTATTTAAAAATGAGGAGTGCGATCTTCAGGATCAAATGCGCATCAAATACTTCGGCAGGTTATAGATTCAAAGGAAATGAAATTTTAAAATAAAGTGAATATATACAGGATGCATAGCATTTGAATATCAATTCTTCTGAGCTCTCAAGAAATATTTAGTAGAGGAGTAACTTCTTGATATCGTTAAATTGGACATGTCACATAAGTCGGTCCCGCTATGAATTAAGTGCAAGCACGTTTACTTTATCTGCTTGTCGATAAAATAATTGCGTCCCTTTTCCAGTCCCTTCAGATCTTCGAAACTAACATTCCATGAAACAGTGGATTAAGTACAATTCGAGTATGCTGCTCGTGATGGTCACATTCATTTTGTATTTTGAGTTTGTCCTGTAACTGAGTAGTTTTGAATACTTAAGTAAATAAACAAACCTTCAATTGAATACTTCATTAATTTGCTTCGCAGATGATGTATCATATTTATCTTTCTCATAAACTGTAATAGTTGTGAGATGATGTTCTTGGGGATCCTTACTTGTTTGTGATTAGATTTTAACCTGTGACTTCCTAATCACTAAGACATGTCATTAAGTACTACGTCACGGAATCACCCAAAAGCAAAATTGCAATGATTTTATGTTCATAGAATGGAAATGTGTGAGATGAGAAGAACAACTGCTAAAACGAAGATGAAATATAAAACTAGATGTCTGATCCCTCAAGTAACAAGTGCATCTGCAGATAGACTTGTTCAGTTTGCAAACATTTTTTGCCAGCGTGCACTATCTCGCCCTCAAAATTTGTGTGTCCCAGCTATTAGCCAGTTTCATTATGCATTTTTTCAAGAATATGAAGCACGTTATCACCATCACCTATCGTGATCGAGTGCCAGCGACAAGTTGATTATGTGTCTAAGTTTGACTGCTATAAATAGTGGATTTTAACACGTGAGATTTCTATTTACCATCATGCTGCTGTATATCTAAGATTTTAATCCGGCACTGACATAAGTACAAATCACCGTATAAATTTTCAACAAATGAAATTAATATCATTACCTCAGAAGAAGTCAGCAATGTTAACTATGGGCAGCAGAAATGTCTACATCAATATAGGACAATGTTAAGTAATTCTCCATCGATACACCCTCTCATTCATTTTTCTATCAAACTCATGAGCTGTGCAAAAAATGCGCTTGAAGAAATTTTGAAAAAGATGAGCGCCATGTGAGCGAGAGGAAGCTTTAACAACGTACTTGAACTGAACGGTGTTTATTTTGAAATCTGTGAAGTTGAAGTGAGCGCCGCTCAAAAGTTTCGTTAACTTTTCATTCTCTAATGACTCCTTGCTTGGGATTAGGCCTGAAATATTTTCTTAAACCAAATTGATCCATGCTTTGTTTTATTGGGTAGCCGCTTTATGTGTTTGTAGAATTACTAATTTCTTTAGTATTCGTGCACCAATTAAATAATGAGAACATTAGACTGCACAGAGATAGAAGTGACTTTAGAAGACACTTATGAGCCACTTTGTTTGTTTTCTGGACTTTCGTATATCAAATTGCAAATGACAACATCACGTGTTTCAAAGTACGCACTGCAATCAAAGAGACTTCCACCCGTCATGTTCATATTCACAATGCAAATAATTAGATTGGTGGGTGTGCTCTCAAATCAGTTGTGAAATCACCGGGTTTCAAGGGCAGATTGATTGTGTGCAAATCTTTGAAAGTACATTTCTTTTCATCAGTGCATTATGTACTCTTGAGCATGTCACTCGGAGATTTTCAAGGATTATTGCATTATTAACAGTTGAATATTTTGTGCTTCATTTTTAAGTTTGTAAATAGGGATATGTAATATAATAAGTAATGCAAATATCTGTTCTTCATGCATTATCCGTTCAACTTATGAACATGTTCTTTAAGCACTCGAGTTCATGTTTTCCATCAGCAGATGCTGTGAAGTGCGTCCACCACTCCAACTGGCTCCACAAATGAGCAATTTCCTAAAATCTTCCTGACTTATCAATGCTAAAAAATCGTTCAGGAATTTCTGGCCCAGACTACAAGCAAAGACAAAGTCGTCATTCTTTGATTATAATCGAACATTATAATAAATCGGACAAGTATTTTGTCCGACCACTGATTCCTCCAGTGGCAACGTTTTGAACGTCTGCACGTCTGTAGCTTCTGTTTCAGATAGCTCGAGCAAATTTATCTTCGACTGAATTAAGTCGCCTCCAAACAGTTTTTCATAGAAAGATTTGAACCTGATGAAAGCTCAGATAAGGAGGTAGAGAGGAAGCTGCTGACCACACCGATGATGTAGCGATTTAACCTGCGAGAAATCAGCCTTGGTCGCCCGGAAAAACTTTCATTAGGTAGCTGATACCCTCGTCGGAACAAAATGTAGACGTTACTTTTGGACTTTCCAGCTGTTGTGACAGTCTCAACTGGGCAGCCACTTCGGATGAAAGTCTCAGCTGGACCCACTGCAAGACCATCTGGCAAGCCTTCACTTCAAAATTTCTCATTTTCGATCAGCACTGACAGACAAAATAAATTATCTGATTCGATATCATTCTAATCACACATTCGCTGTGAACCTTCATTATTCACTTATTTATCTTGCCAATATAGTCCGGCAGCCAGAGCGAGTTTCCGCAAGGAACGAGGCCGAAAATGAGACTTTCACAGAATGATGTGCACACTCTGCCTGCTACGAATCTGCACATCTGCCGAATTCTAGTTTTGTTTCTCTTCTTGTCAGACCGGATCAAATAAAAGGTTAATCCAATGGGAAGCAGATAGCAGTTTTTGGTTAAAATGAACTTATCTGCAAAATAGTTTGCTCTTATCAACTGAAAAGTACAAAGTATAGAGCCACTATCTCCGGCATGATATGTATACAGGTCATTTCCAATCATTTGCATGTGACATTATCATGCTTGTGATCAGCTATGCATTCGAGAAGAGAATGTGGTTCCTTGTGGATAAAGTGGGCCAACATGTTGGTGTTTGCCGACAGTAGGAGCCTTGTCAAAATTGAATGTGTTAAGCTCCATAGATAAATGTTCATGAATATGATAAGAACTGACCTGAAGACATTCCTTGTAAACAATTATGGATCTAAACTTAGTACTTTAGTACTCAGTTGATAAGAGAAAACATAGAAAATTTCGTTTTTGTAAAAAACTGCGATCTGTGTCCTATTGGATTAGCATGTGTTTTTCTTTGATCCCGTCTGACAACTAACTAAAACTTAGCAGACGTGCAGATTCGTAGTAAGCATAGGGTATACATCATTCTGTGAAGGTCTCATTTTCGGCATCGTTTCCTGCAGAAACTCGCTCTGGCTGCCGGTCTAACAGAGGTTCCAATCTAATGCGTGTAGGTGATGAGTCGTGCGTTTATCAAGAAATGCTGTCAGCAAATGAAAGAATTGGATTACACCTCCACCAAGTTATGATATTTGTTCAAGAATTTTGTACAAATCAGAAAAGTCAGAAATCGTCAAACTGCTTCCATGAACTGTTTCGTCTAATTGTTGTCCGCTTTGCACATTGTAGGTGTTTTATTTCACACATCAAAATGGGTTTGAGGTTGTCTATTCATGCAATAAATTGGCAAATTGAAGGAGAAAATTCAAAAGATTAGAATCAAAATAATGAAGAATATTGTATTCGAAAAGCCTGGCTATTTCATGAAGCCTGCTTATGATTATTCAATGAGGACTGAATCTAGGAGAACTGAAGAGAATTTCTTCGAACAATCTATTAAAAGTAAACTTAAAAACAAATGGTTCCGATATTTTGCAGTCAGCTTCATCTAGCCAAAATCAAAATCACGAAAAGTGTTGTACATTGTTGGAGGATCCCATTTTCTTAAGCGAAGATGTCTGAATTTCATGGAAGAGTCGAAAAATATAGATTTACCTCAGTGCCTTATGTTCTTTATCAACCGCTGGCTATAAGTTGATAATTACCATCCATTTTATTAACATAAAATGAACATAAATACATGTTGTGTATTACAAACATATACCAAATTTAAATATAATTTGAAACTAACAATTGGCACGGGATTCTCGGATGTTTACACAGATCTGGTATGTTTTTCATACGAAAGCTCACTCACTTTATAGCGATACGAACCATTCCATATGTGATTGGTTGTTTTACGATGAAATACGAGTTGCTCGCATGTTTTATACACGAGGCCCTATGCAAATTCGGCCTCATTTGTATAGCTTTCGTATGTAGAGTTTTAAATCACCTAGCAGAAAAATATATTTATTACATACTACTTTCAAATAACTGCTGTCAGTAATATCAGTCATGTGTATTCTTTTGGATAGTGTGGTATTTAGAGTACATAAGCTACGTAATAGTTGTTGCACGAGTGCGACAACTATTTTGTTCAACAGCTTGTCTGTCTCAGTATTCAAGTAAGCCCCCTGTCTATCTCATAGTGAGAGCGCAATCGCCTCTCGTCTTCAATTCACACCTGGAATCATCAAAACTGACTGCGGGAGCTTTAGCATGCTTCTCGAGTATACTATCTCTTAGTATGTTGCCCCGCACTGAACTGTCAACAGAACTGACAGCCTTATCTTTTGAATTATTAATCGGAAATTAACCGAAAAATAGTTCCTTCATCCCTTTCCTACTTTGTTACTAAGTCCAACACACCACCAGCATCTGGTGGCAGTCACGCACCGAATTGGTCTGTAGAATTCGATGCAATAATTCTGAAATGTCTATCTCTCTACGACAAGTTTGCTCTCCACTCCAGTCATTTCCTATCTTACGACGAGATGGAAAGGTTCCAATTTGCTGCGAAGCAAGAAATTGATGCCTGTATCGGGGGAAGTATACCACGAATTTGAATTGTTTGCAATTTAATATCTATTACATTATCCAATAATCATCAGATCTATCTAAAGCTGATTTAGAACCGCTTGGAATTGGGTAATTTGCAGTGACTAATGAGCAACTACAAGTGACTCATTGACATACTGTAATTGGAGTTTCCTTCCAATAAATTAGCAATTTCCCTGTCGTTCCACAACTGACTTCAGGAAAATTCATCTTGCCACCTTAAGTTTGATATTTGCCGCGCGATTGTTCAATTGTCTCTGAAAAAATTACTGTGACACTCCTAGCTGAAATTTGATGCCTTCTATCTTTCTTGCACAACTGAATTTGAAATAGCTCCGCATCTCTTTCGTTGGAGTGCCGACAAGTGCTCCTGTGCAACAGATAACTTGTCGCACTGGACCTATACTTGTCGTTCGCCGTTGAACAAATAAGAATCATTGTGTGATTAATGCTATGTATATAACTAATATTATATATTACATTATCTATTATATATAAATGTAAAGCACGTTACATAGCGTCGTTACTTCTGGCCTAGTAATATTAACACGATTCTTAATTACATTCACTTTATGAATTGAGGTGACAAACATCACTTCAGTCAACAAACACACCTGTATATGCAACCATGTTGACTTACATATCTCAAACATAATTACATTTGCTTTCATCAATTTATGATGTGCTTTTATTTGGGATTGATGATATGCTTAATTTCAAAATTGCATAATACATAATTGTCGATGGTTGAATACTCATAGATTATTCATTAAACGTCTTAGACTTACGTGCATTAAAATCGAATTCAGTATTGTAAGTTTGATTCTTAAATGTCACTATCTTACTACTTACAAAACAGCCGAAAGTGCCATGCGATCTTTATTGACAAAATGCCTTAAATCAGCATATTTTAAATTCAAGAATTCGGAAGTTGTAATTCAATTCTTATAAACATTATACCGAGGAAATCCTGATGTTTCATAGGTTATTTTTGTATGTATGCCTCTTTCTTAAGTGGGTAGTTTTGACCGGTAGTCCTCCCGAAATAATATTGAACGTGATGCGGAGTTTCAACATCGAGACGACAGAATTTTTTGAAAATTGGCTGACAGTGTGATTTTTCACGATGTCTTTTTCATGGTGCAAAGATTTTCGGATTTTTGGGATGGTCAAAAAAAATATACAGTGTGCTTCTCATTATTGCTAGCTTTTATCAATATTTTAATATCAGTTTTTTGAATGATATTTTAGAACAAACAAGATATCAGAGCGTCACGGTACACCTCACTAGGCCGTTGTTGAGTAGCCACTCATTAATTTATTACACAATTTCCAGTAGTAATCTTTTCATTTTAGAATGCCCATTTGTCTATTATATTTGCTTGGGTCTATAGGAGAAATCCTTTTTGTCACATTTATGGAATGACGTAAGTAGGTCTATAACCTGCAAAAGGGACCTCAAGTAATTCGCAATGTGTTCTTCGTACATTGTCATATGCATCATAACAAAGCACAACTAGACTTTAGAAGCAACAGTGAACGGTGCTTCAAAAATTTGCACGAATTTATAGCATGAGAAATTTAAACCTTCAAAGTTATTGGATGTAAGGCTGTTGAATCGTCATGAAAAGAATGAAAATTACTGGGAAGTAAAGTCTAAATTTGAAATGTACATGAATAATTCCAATGCAAACCTTACACATTGCCATATAAATCCTGACAAAGCATCGAAAATTGCCAAAGTCAATGTACATGTATTTTGTGACAATTTCAAAAGTAAACAGTCGTATTTTTTCTTGGGCAGATAGGAATCCACACAGTCTGAGAACAACCGCAACTATCAGCCACATGGCATCAGCAAAGCTCAACTTGAAATGATCCTAAATTGAAATCGATCATGGAGAATTCAGATGACAATTGGATGAAGAATTGTCGATAGCATCATATTGCCACATATTTGATTCATAGATGCAAAGATATCTCTTTAGATAGATGAAAAGATCGATAGTTGCATTTCACATTGGACGTAGTATCACACAGGGATGCGGAGTCGGAGTCGGAGTCCTATCCAATTATAGGACTCCGGACTCCGGCCTATAACTAGAGTCGAAATAAAATACAAGCAATTATCTATTCTCGTGCATGGCTGGGGATTTTCCTGCCTGGTAGAGACTGGAGAAAAACCGTATGGAGCACACATCAACAAAATGGGAGGATCCGAGTCGCATGCATCCGACTTAAACGACATTTGATAACAATTGATACAGCAATGATCAATAAAGATAGGTTCAGGTAAGTCTATAATGATCTATGATGTATGTTAAGTTTTTTAAAAAAAATTCAGGCTATATATACTTGCCACCCGGAGTCGGAGTCCTATCAAAATGATAGGACTCCGTATCCCTGGTATCACATGTAGATGTCGTTGGTTTGTGAAGAGAAATCAAATCTAACAATGACAGATATATAGACATCACTAATGCTTTCCTTTAGCATTGTGTTGGTACGTATGGCTTTAGTACATAAATCATACCACAGTTGAAATGACATACGAAAAGCATACAAATCGATACAAAAATAAACCAAACATTATTTTGGTATGCATCCTTCGTATGTGATTAGTAGCGAGAGATTTACAGTGTAAAGTCAGGAGAACATCCATAAAACGTGTTTTTATATTCTATCTGATAGGTATCTCAATGGTCTTAAAGTCGCTACAATTTATAAATTTGTCAACGACGGACATTATCTGAGTCATACATCAAGGAATTATTTGCCAAAACCCCAAATCTTTGATTACTAGGTGGCAGCATCAGAATATCAGAATATCAGATGTTTATTTGCAAAACAATTTGCATAAACATTGGTAAACAATATGAGTAACTTTGAGTAAACATGATGTAGCACAAACATCATAAATGAGAGGAGAATGAGAGGAGGATACACCTTATGGATAAGTCTGATTAATTCAATGAATTAGCCAAGCTAGCAGATTCCCGTTAATTGATTGTAAACCACATCTATATTTTGTTTTATATGTATTCCTAATTTTCCGTCATTCAATCCTGAAGCTAAATTAATTAATGTTACTTTGAGGATCAGCCACGAAGAATATGCATACTGATAAATATCAATTTACAAGAAACATGAAAAATTCGAATGATTTATATCTCACCTGTAAAAGAGCAGGAACTTAAAGAAGAGGCGAAATCCAAAATTGTGGCTGATCCTCGGGAGAAATTATTTGTTCAGTAAACCATTCAGTAGGTTCGTATAGTTCAACTGAGACTGCATCGATAGCAGTCGGTTAAATAACAGCATCTGAATACTTTTCACTTTCTGATAGTTGGCCAGACTTGATACTTTACAAAATCAATATTGATGTGCATTGTCTAGCCGTCTGCAGTAAATGTTCAGTGTAATAAAACGAAGTCTAATCAGATCAATTCTAATGATTGTCCCTAATTTCGCTGGCCAGTGTTGTAAACTATGTTATAAATTTCATTTCGGTTGGCTTTAAGTCACACATAATGGCATAGAAATCAGCCTTTGATATGTTTGTCATGAAAGGTATATTCAATTGTCTAATCCACAGAATTAGATTGTTTAATTGTATCACTTTGCTAGAAGTGCAAACTGATTCAAACAGATGTCACATGCAGGAACTTAATAAGTGGGCAAAAAGAAATTTTTAATACCTTATAGAGATAGGAAAAATAGTCGTGCGTCGCTTGCGGATTGCTCTGAATTCCTTCAAAATGCTCCGATCGCCACGATTCCTTCAGATTCGAAGAATTCAGATCATTACGCAAAAGTTTTCTCGATAATGTTGGGCCCTCCGATCCTTTTAAAAAAGTTAGCAGGCGCATGAAAAAACGCTCACAAACTTCTCTGTAGGACTTGACATCAACTGTGTCTCTTTGCTGTGTGATCCGGTTGATAACAGTCACTGAAACTTTGCACAATTTGGCGTGTTTAATGTTGAACTGGCTGCTCATTGTTCGATTGCTATGGTACTTAGTCAGGAGATTGTGCCATTTCATTTACATGTTCCAATGCTTCCCTTCTAGTCAAACGGAAGAAGAGACGACCTGTCTAATTCTATGGTCTAATCAATTCATATCGCTGACATTCAACGATGAAATGAAATAGATCTTCTGTCTTTTCAAGATTGCATGAGGTACATGAACATTCTTCAAATAATCTGCTGCTTACGTTTCTATATTTGTTTGTTTGAACTGCCAAGTTGTGGCTACCTGTTCTGAGTTTTAAGATGGTTCTGGTTACATTATTTTCTGCGGATGCATTCAAATAACATTTTGTTTCACAGCTAAATTGACAAATTTGGAAATAATCAAGTCCATTCATGCTATTTTTAGCACTGTAAATCCACTCTAAAGTATTCTATCAATTGTGTATCTATTGTCTTAATAGATTTCAGTTTTTCATCATGACTTTGATTATCCCACAAGTCTTGCAAATATATTTTAGTTAGTAATTTTCAAATCCTATAGCACCAAGTATTTTTAAATTGCTTTTTCGTCAATATTCTTGTAGATGATGCTGTATAGCTTTTCAGCTAATGATAATTTTTTGCAGTGCAAGATTCTCATCCAATAATGTAAGGCTGCCTTATAAAAGTGATACTCAATTGGTTTTATACCAAATTCACCAATTATACTATAAGTTGCTGTTGTGATTTTCAGATGACAAAATCTTTTGTAGGATTGCACTTGCAGCTTATTCAATTCTTTCAAATTCAAATGATGACAGAATTCGGCACAGTGCTTTATTTGAGAAAGAGTTAAGATTTCAAACGCATCTTTTAGTAAAGTTCCATTGACATCTCCAAATTCCTTTAAAGTTTTGCTTGTTAAGTATGATGACGTTTTACCCTTCTTTTCTAATTTCTGAATATGCTTTTTACTATTTAAAGATATCCACATACCTAGGTACTTATATCCGCCAACAACATTGATAATGTTCATAGTATTATGTATTTCTATGTTTTGTATTTTTAAGTTAGAATTCTTTATCGCAATTTTCGTTTTGTCATAATTAATTTCCAAGAAATTTTCTGTGCAGTAATTTTGCACTAACTTGATTTGTTTTATCAGTCCATCTTGTGTTTCACTCATTAGCAAAATGTCGTCAGCATAGATCATAGCTGAAATTTTTAGGTCTCCGATTTCGATTGGGTTGAGACGTTCCAGATTTTTATCAAATGTTGTTGAAAGGTCGTTCATGTATATGCAAAATAACGTGGGAGACAAGCTATCACCTTGCGGGATTCCATTCTTTAATCCAAAAAGTTCACTTTCATCACCATTATAAAGTATTCGATATTTTTTTTCAAGAATATTAGTGATTAAAGCTGATAACTTATCATTCGGAATTGTCCTTTTCAACTTTCGTATTAGTTTTAATATTGATATGGAATCAAAAGCTTTTGATATATCGATGAAACACAAGAAGAGTGGACGCTTTTTATTCTTATAAATCTGTAGTATTTCATTTAATACCATGATGTTGTCTAGGACAGAATTTCCTTTAATGAAGCCGGTTTGAGACGGATGCATGATATCGTTTTCGTTTAGCCATTTAATTACTCTATTGTTTATAACTTTTGTGAGAATCTTTTCTAAATTAGAAGAAAGATTTATACGCCGGTAAGACTTTAAATCTTTGATATTTCCTTGTTTGTATATTGGTGTGATCCAACTTTCTTGCCATGGAATTTCACAGGAAATAAGTAAATTGTTAAACAAATGCTTTAATACATCCTTCGCATCATTTAGGTTCATCTTAAACATTTCATTGGTCAATCCATCTGGGCTACTAGATTTCGAATTCTTAGCTGATATTATAGCATCTATTATTTCATTATCGGTAAATTCACAGTCAATTTTTTCATTTAAAACTTCTGTCTCTTCAGTGTCATGTCAACTGTTGAGTAGTGCCATTTTATTCGTGACGGTTTTTTTGATGTCAACAATTTCTATTTGTAATCGAAATTCATCTGCTGTAAAATCTTTTGCACATTTGAATGCTTTTTTATCTTTGTTTAGAAGTACACTGCTACAGTCTAGTGATGATAATTATGTCCAAATCTTGGACCCAGACCCAAGTAGGTATTAAAGAATGAAGGGGCATCACACAAAAAATCAAATAAAAGCAGAGTACTTTTTTATGACTAAAATGCAACTTAGATCCACAAACTCACCCAGAAACACAAGATAACTGCAGTCTGACGCATTTGCGATCATTTCTGTTATATTGTCAAGCACGTATTATTTCCACTCAATTAAGATGCTTGTTATCAAATATTCATTCCTTTTGATATCCAACTTGCTTCATACTACTTATAGAATGGCTTCATCTCGTACTAGTACTAGTAGGCTACTTCACCGGTACTAGTAGACCTATTATTCGATGATTTTATAATGTAGCTTTGTAATGTCATGCATAAGTGATTTCATGATTATATTTCAAACGAAGGAATTGTGAATATGTATGGGGATATGAACAAGTTAGTACAATACTTATACTTAAAATAATGAAATATCTGCTGATCAGTACATTGACAGTGCAATTGTAAACTGGTCATTTGTTTTTCAGCGACATAATAGAAGTCGTGTAGCCTCGCTAAATTTCTTTTAAACATATCTATGCAGCAAAAATCAACAAAAACCTGTTTCCGCAAGAGGACTACACTAACCGTGCTACAGTGGCTTTGTCGGAAAATTTGCCTTTAAACATATTGATAGATGTCACCCGGAAACAGTGGTTACTGTAAGTAACCAGCAATTTCAAAATTTGCATATTTTGTTAATTAATTTAGCAATGTTACTTTTGCCAAGGGGTTCGGTTCTGATACCATGCTTCATCGACTTATGTGAAACTAACAGTGTTTGGCTCTTTGGAACAGGCGGGTCGTATTCACCGTTGAGATCAGAAATATATTTCAGGTATTCCGATTCAGGGCAAAAGGATTTGATTCTTCTTCATATATCCTCCCACCGTTAGAATTTTCAGAGTCATCCTTGAGCAATTTCCTCTCGTCCAGTCTCCTCCACGCATCGAGTTGTTGGCAGCGATAAAAATTAGAGTCCATTTAGCTCAATAAAATATCCACAGACCTGATAGTATCACACGAGGTCCCACAAATTTTCTACTCTAGATTTTTGATTGACCTGATTTTAAGACAGGAGTGCATTAACTAAAAAAACAAATTAAAAGTGACCATGAACACTAATGATGTAAGGTATTTTATGCTTGGGTCTGAATGGGTTCGGCTTCAGACCCACACCCAACAGAAAATTGTTGAATTCCAGAGACCAAAACAGATCCAGACCAAAATATTATTTCTGCTAGGGTCTACAAACCTTTTGCGCCAATTGTGACAATTTCGACTAAATCTGACAGTCTAATCCTGTCAAAAGGTTTGAGTACGGTACACTATTGAGTTAATGATGATGTTCTAAACACCTCATGTGTATGACAATGGATATCATCAAATTCTTCATATAGTTACAATTATTCACTATCGCCTAACTCGTTCTGATGTGGACCATTAAACGTAGTAATTTTGTCTTTCACTCCAAGAGATGGAATTCCTTAATCAAAAGAAGAAGATTTTACTCTGAACTAGACCACATGCTGAAAGAGAAACCGACGACTAATACGAGGACAAGGATGAGGATTCGGAACACTAAAATTGGTAAGAGTGACGCGAATTTGAAAGAGTAATCAAATGACATCGCTATGCAAAACAAATGAATAAGAAATTTGTTTGCTTGAATCTGTAAAATAAAATAATTGAAGCAAAATATATCTTCATGGCAACACCTAATTTAATGGAAAATGTTGCTTACTATATTTCTGGAACACTAATCGAAGCGCTTTGAAAGCGGTTTAAGTACACTGTAATCTGGCACCTCCTAAAGCGGAAGAAATCTGCATCCTAAAGCGCCACACACTAAAATTTCAGAAGGCTAAGTTGAATTAGTAGGCTAGCATACTGAAGAGAACAATAACCCTTAGACGTAAGCATCTGCATAGAGGAGAGCGTGAGTCACTGCTTGCCAGACAGCAGGAACGCTGTCGCATAACATTAGCTGCTATTGAGGACATCATAAGTTCACGTTGCTGTATGTATACGTGAATCATTCTCCGCTTCATCTCATCGAGGTTATGTAGCTGGCTTTGACTTCGAGTGGCAAGTTGACTTTCCGTCAGTGATATTGCAATTAAATTGTTCATTGAAATTATCTGTTGAAGTTGTGCAGCAGTAAATTGCAAATATATGGGTATCATGATGTCATACCATCTTTCCCATCAACGTCGATCGAAATGCTGGATAAATGGAAAAGAAATATAATGACTTGAAACCAATCTGCATTCTACATTTTCTCGTGATAGTCAATCGTGACAGATATAATGATCAATCTGGTTCATCAATTAACGTCAGCTCTGAAAAATGAGGTGAGTTTCCTGTTGCTCTGATAGCCTATTCGAAAGAGCTGTAATGCATGCATGCTGTATAGCACTAATTTAAATCGAGTCTGCGACTTCTGTAGTTAAAATGCCACTTTTCATAACGGGACTAAATTAATTCTTGCGAATAATGCAAATTATAAATTTCAAAAAGCTGAAAAGTTTTGAAGTAGGCATATATTGTATTTGTCAATTTCATGCATTCATTCGCGTTATCTGTGCTCGGTGAAGCCTCTGAGAAGCAAATGCGCATTCTTAGAAACTGCGCAAAGTACTCATCTGTTATAAGTGGCGTGTCCAATAAGGTTTCCGAACGAAGGTAGAAAAATAGTAGATGCACGCATGTGAAGGGTTAATTGAATTAGCATATCAAGTTTAGGATTCAATGCAAAGTTCTAAATGCTTTGATGTACACATGTATCATTTATGTGTGGTCAATTATATTCAGAATATTCGAAAATTCGTTTATTTCAATGAATTTTAATAGAAATACAACAATCAATTCTGTATTTAGTTTATTGGAGGCACAAATTAGTTGACTGTAACCTGCTAATGTAGCCATTTATCACTAACTGTCATGATAATCTTTAGTCAGATAATAGTATAGACATCGAAAAAATGCAATAGACGACACTTAAGGATGTAAGGATGTAGTAGAAATATTGTCTTCAGTCTTTCCTGATTCATACATTTAAGAAGAAACAAACATCTTTGTAAACATATGCTTAAAATTTCTCATTCAATCTTTTAAACGTTTTTATCTAATCTATTAAAATTCTGCTGCTATATACTCGTAGTTGTGAATTCGTTTAATAAATACTCATCAAAATATGTGAAATTCCGGATGTTGAAATATGGGCCAACGGACTACTGAAAAATTAGAACTTCTATACTTCTGTATAAAATCTTCTGCCAATAAATATCCTTCTTCTCAGTATTCAAATATCCGCGGTTTTTCTGCAATGTCCAGACACTATTGGATGCAAACGTATTTTTAATGCACGGCGTTAAGTGTTCGACTTCTATAAATATTCAGTCCATCCTGTTGGCTACTTTTAAAAGTAAATCCATTTTAGCAATGAAAGTCTCTTTCATACTCTATTCATATTAGTCATTATTATTAAGTTCTCAACGTAGCATGATATCAAGGCGAAAATAGACTCCAGCACAAATAAGAAAGACTAAACAGTCATCAACACAAAAAGAGAAGATTAATTAATTAATATAGAATGTTTCTATTCTGTAAAAATACATGATAAGGTAATTCTGATGGCAAGAAAATGTCCGCCTATTGAATGGAACTTTTTTTTTAATAAAATCATCTCATGATCAGCATATCATGCTGGTTTCCTCAAACGAACTATACTCACATAAAACCAAGACCTCTGACGTTGAACAATTTCAGACGCCTTCAAAATGTCTATTAAATCACCCTAGAAAAGGAGAAATTCCATTTTTTTATTTTTATAAAATTTCTAACGACGATCTTAGGCCATATAAGCCACACCAGTTATTATTTCTGAAGTCAACTTAGCTCATGCATGTTTGGTAGAGACCTGTGACGCTCATATTGTTTTCATCTGATTAATAAGTACGGCCACTTGTTGTCGACACATAGCAGTTTGCAAGACAGTGCATGCTGTCTGAAGTGGGAGAGTCAATAAGAAACATGTGCAGTATTGCATTAGAACTTTCAAACGAAAGTTAGTTCCTGTGAATATGGATTATTAGTATAATATGTGCTATTTTTTGGAGATCTGAAACTAGTGAATTTCCATAATCTGTAGAACATCGAATAACTAACAAAGGAGCCAATTTTCTGCAACAAGAGGTTTCAATCATTTTATCAAATACATGTGCATGTATTCAATTCAGCATTGATAAATTATATTATCTAGGCGTATATCAAAATAGATAGCGTAATAAAAATAATTAAAAAATACGATATGCTCTGTGTATGCATGATTATAAGAAATTCTATTTTTTTCAATTGTCTGTCAAATCAAAAACTTCGAATTTTTGAAGAAATATTAACTTGTTCAGCCTGCTGCATGTAGCATGTAGATCCTTGTATCTTAAAGTTAATTATTTTCTTCCTTTCACTCCATAGTTCGTAACTAAAGTTCCTTTTTCTTTTCAGCAATCATCTCGACTGGAATATCAGTGAATACTAATATATGGTGTCCAAATATTATATATGTGCTTTGACGGATGCAGCATCTATGCCATCACGGTACATGCAGTCTTGTTTCTAACGTATAATCTCCAACGCAATCGACAGTACTTGGCCACCGTAGAAACTACTGGAAGGACTTCTTCGTGTGCGTCACATCTTCACCAAGATCAGTGCAAAACTCTGTGAATTTTTTTGGTGCCATAAATTACTTTGAATTCCTTAGTTTCCATCTTTCTATAATAATTCCTTGATGATTTCCATGATGTTTCAGAGCTGCAATATCCGCTAGTTTAAATCGTAATTTACTTGAACAATAATAGAGATTGATTTGCATATCTAGCACTTGATTGTTATTCGATATTCGCATCTTGAGACTCTATTTGTTACTTTATCTTTATTGCAACTGTTGATCTACGATTTCACACATGCTTTTATCTACATAATTCTGTAATAAATATCCTGCATGTTTCTGACATTTTTTACTGTCCCGACACTGATTATATTATGTAGCATTTGTATTTATTTCACCGAAAATTGCGTGGTCAGGCCAAAATTTTCATTGTACATGTATACATGAGATTTCGCTGCATCTGTTACATAAATAGACCTGTGATTGTATTCAATTTGGTACTGGGTGTCAATTTTATAAATTTCAAGTGAATTTCAGTAAAGTTTGTTTTATGTATTCGAATTGTACAACACTAATATCCTGTTCTCTTGTATAACAGTACTACAGGGGTTAAAGGGTTCTTATTTCTTCAGAGGGTTGTTTGTAAAGCAAGAGATAAATATTGAATGAATTAATGAGAGCTTTGTCTGCAATAAATCTCAATGCGTAACCCGTCTATTGCTGAATAAAGATAGTAGTATGCATTGTCATAAGGGAAAAGTAGAATATGGCATTGAAAACATGTTTTAGGTGAGAGGCTAGCCTTCTAAAAGGCGCATGCTTTAGGATTTTTTTATTAGTTACGAATAGTGTCTTGCTTTAGGAGGTGATTCAGCTCGCTTTAGGAGGTGCTGGTTTACAGTGTAGTAGACATACTGCTCTCCGTGAAGAATTCACCACAATACAACAAGCGATAGTTGATTCTCTAATATTTAAAATTTCGAGTCAATATGAAAGTCTCCTTACTAGTTATACACATTTCTTTCTGAATATTTACGTTGAAGCTGTCGGTTTTTCGGTTTATGAATTTCAAATCTCGCTTTCATTTATGGTTGTTTATTATCTGATTGTTTATGGTTATATTGCATTTTTTCCCACACATAATAACTGTTCGATGACACACTTTGTGTTCAAGCAAGATATACTTTGACAACTTTTTGGGAATTGAACCATACACAAATGCTAGATTGAAGATTATCTGGTCTCTAAAATGGTCTCCCGACGACTGGTCAACTATGTCCTTTATTTGTTGGATTAACTGCAAGTAATGCCAAGAAACTAGAGCTAATCAGAAAGCGGTGTCGCCGGATCATCTGCAATTTGGATTGCGGTTGTGATATTCTGGAGGATCCATCATTCCGACGAGCTAAACTTTCTAGAACAACCGTAGAGAAAATCATAGAGCCCAACAACATTATTCACGAATCAGCACCTGAATCTTTGACCAGAACTGGCCAACTTCGGATGCCGCTATGCAAATCAAAAAGGCGAGCCTCTTCCTTTTTCAATCTGCAATCGGGCTGCATAATCTATGTAGCTGAGCTTGTCAGTCATGCTATTTTACATTAGTAATTGTCTATTATGAAGCAATAAAGGCATTCATATATTTCATGCAAGTCTTCTTCAAATTTTACTGCTTACAATTCATTGATAACTGTAATATTATCAGCTTGCGAATATTATAGGTACAATATATGTGACCTACAATGGAAGTTAATTCACGATATTTCAATTGCCGCTGCATAGAGTAAGTACATAGGCTTGGTGGGTAGGCTGTCGACTCAAAAAATGTCATCATACAGTGAAAATATTTATATCAATAGATTCAGTTTTTTGCGCGGAAATTAAGCTGATTATCAAGGAAATTTCATGAACCACATTATAATGCAAGTCTTCATCGAAAAGTTACACTGACAGTGACATCTGTTATTTGTCCGTGCATTCATTCTGTTGCCTATGAAGAATACCGAAATATTGGGTGGTACAAAAATTTATTTTTATTCCTGAGAAAGCCAGTGGCAATTGATTCAAAATTACAACAGGAATGGTCTCACTACAACTTATGGAACTAATTCATCTAATATTGGTGACACAATCTGCATAGGAGATTTTCAATGACGCAAGTTTGACGCAGAAAACCATTTTTACTAACTGAATTCGTCACTTCAGATGCGTGACGTGACGCAAGTCGGTATTTATGACGCAAATGGTATATTAGACGCAAGAAGTATATTTGACTCAAGCTGAAGTAAATGAAAATTGAAATCAGACTTTTTGACGCAGTCCGTATATTTGACTCAAATTCATGAAATAAATTCTGAAAACTTCCTGACGCGTCCGGACAATTTGACGCATTTGGTATATTTGACTCAAAAACGATCGATAATGCAATGCAGTATATTGATATCTAAATATGCGGTCAGAAGTCCTCTCAACAATTTTATGTATCGAATAAAGCGCTTATCTCAAAAGAACAAGTTAACATGGAATCAAATAGGCCTATATTATATGATGCCCAAGATTAACAATCTTAGTTCAGATAGCGGTTCATGGTAAATTTTACACAACAGAAATTAAGCGATCACGCTTCCTTCTAATTCAATGTTATCCGCTGTTAGAATTATTTGGCAAGAGAATTTGCTCAAAGTTTCAGAGATCATCACACTATAAATGAGCTAATCGCAGGAGTAATTTTCTGTCATTCATCGTGGAACATTCATCATAATCGAAATATAATTTGCAGAATGTTCGAATCGATTAATTAGAAAATTACCATCTCATGTCAAGTAATGAGACCGGAAAGTTGACACTCCGTTTATCAGGAGGGCAACGGCATGACCTGAATAGTAGACCTTGACTACATTCTTTGACTTTTATTCAAGGGATCGTCAAGTAGGCATGTTATTCCTTGAAGATGCATGTAACTGGAGGAAAGAATTGAAACTGAGAAAATTGTTTAGGTCCAATTTTTGGAATGTGAATTTAGCAAGGATGTGGAGGGGAGCACAGTATGGAAGTTACAATATCCGAAAGCAATAGGCCTATTGTCAATAAGAACATTGTAAAGGGATAAAACAACAGAGCATTTATAGGCCTTACACCAAGTGAGGAAAAGTTAGAGGAAAATCTTGGCAACAAATAATAAACATGAATAGGACAAAGAACAAGAATAGAAGGATATCAGCAGATGCCACTTTCCTTTCAGGTTATGGCTTTCAATGATTTTTGTTACTTTCTTGATATTGTTATTTATGAATTGAAGCCAAAAGTAGGCTACCAAAATTCACTATAAGCATTCGATAGGGCTCTGAGGTTCTTGAAGATATTTTTATAATGTTGGGATTAGAAAATGAAAAAATCTAAAAAACAAGAAATCGCAGTGGGCAGCAGTGGGACTTCCGAAATATCTTTCACATGCATATGCAGATGTCATCATTACGAGAAAACATTGCTGCCTACTTTCGTCTACATTGTGCCATAGCTAAGTTACACACAATGATGATGCTGAAGCGCTACAACATTATCATTGTCACCTCCTTTAAATCACACCCCTCCGAGCAAACGGATCGGATCAGCATCTTGCTTCTCGAATCTTATAGCTTTACGAATCTTCATCGTTGAACGGATGCACACCATTATTTCTACGTCAGGAGCCATTTGGATATCCAGTCTATCTCTGCGGATAACAAATTTTTATCCCAAAGAGATCCGTATCTTATAAGCGGATATACTTGATATCCAACCGATACCTTGTTCGTTGCTTTTTGACGGATATCCGTGCTATCGACTGTGCATTCTGGTTATCCGCCTGCTTACAATGGATATGTAACAGTCGCGACTTCGATGTCAGTTTGCTATCCATACGCTGTCATCTAGTATTTGATTTCGATATTCGTTGGTTATACATTCGATGCGTGAAGCTATCCGCCAATGATGAACAATCCAAAAACCAACTAATCCTCAGGTCGGACAGATAATTGTAATCTGTACAATCCGGGGATCCACTGGCTTCTGGCACAATTTTTGGCTGAAAACCGAATAAGGATTCTCATCTTATCTACTTACACGTACGCACAACTTACACGTACAATTCATGCAATAACAGAAAAAGCAGACAAAAATGACAGAGATGCCGACAAGCCTCAAGCAACGTAATTTTTAATCCAGTAGATATAGCAACGCATCCATAAGGATTCAAAACTACCGAATTTGAGGTATACATGAAAAATTACTGAAAATACTTGTATTTTTCAACATTAGGAGGCTTGCCAAATCTGAATGTAGTTAGCCTCACAGACAGGTTTGCATGCACAGAAAATGACCTGAAGAAACTGCATATAAAAAATTATGGCTCTAGACAGCATTTTTAACTAAATAGCCGGAAACATGGAAAAATTGCTTCCAAAAACTGAAATCTTCGTCCTATTGCATTAAAATGTGTTTTTTCTTTGATCGTGTCTGACAAGATAAGTAACTACTTGAAATCTACTTGATACACCACACTATCACAGAGAAGGATTCTTCAGATGCCCTCACCGATATGCCCCCAAGCACAGTCTATTAATCAGGACTTTCGACTTTGATGCTCAGAAAAATTGATGAGCCAGTCGCTGCAGTGTCGATTTTGTCCTTCTACATGAATTTTGATAACTATGAAGCAATGGGAAAAATTCTCCTAACAAATTATACTTTGGTGTAAATAACGAATCTTTTCTAGGAGATGAAAGAAGAAATAGAGACGGACTGATGATACCGTAGTACATGAAAAAGTACATGCATAAGCAATACCCTCATTCAGGCTAAAATTCAAACCGCAAGCTATATCCATTATTATAACAATGATATGAGACAAGTCATTACTCAAAATGATGTACAGTGCATCTTCGATTATCCGGATACCGATTATTTTTATTTAATTTCAGAATCATGTACATGTACATACATGGAATCGAATGTTCATTTTAGCATTGCTCTCTTCTTTAGGTAACACATATACGAAGTACTCTTGCTTTACCAGCAATTAATTTTTGCTCAATGTGCGGTTCTCGCCTGAGTCAAATAATAGGCAAGCAGCTAAATGATTGGAGCATTCTTAAGTAGGTTATGCATGCTAGTCAAAGCTGGGATACAGCTCTGATAAATCACTTTCGATTCATGGTCTCAGTTCACGGTCTTTGTTTGTGTACGTGTATTTATGTGCTTTAATAGGAACGACAGTGAATATATAGCAGACATGTACAATTGATGCTCATAATTTCATTAAACAGTCGAAGAATCGGAATCAAATATATCAAGTATTACATTCTAGGTAGATATGCAGGATGGATATATATATACAGATTATATGGATATATGTAGATCATATTCTACAGGGGTCTTGGTATATAACCAAATGTCTTTGACCTAGGCCCACAAGCTTAAAAATTCGCTTATCCGGAACTTTGACTGACCTATTGGGTTTTGACCATCCGGATAATCAAAGATGCACTGTATCTCATAATAAAGCACGAAGACCGAAAGTCTGGGTGCTTTATTGTCTTAGAGTATGATAGTAAAGTATTCCATCTGATTTAAATCATGTTTACCATTAGAAAGCAGTGCTATATTTTCTCTTAGAAAATATAACACCGGTGAGGAAAATAAAGTTCAGTTATCCTAGATCCACATTTGTCTCAAGTTGTCCTAGGCAAATGATGTACATCTGTGATTTACGCCAACTCTGATTTCACAGTCCTAGATATATTTCAAGCATTGCACCATTTCTGTTATGAATTAAATAGCTTTGGTCGGAAATAAAGCAATATTTTGAAAAATGAAGTCTCATAATGGGAATGAAGCATTCTTTGACTCATATTATTTGTATAGGCCTACCGGTATATCATTTCAACTTGGAATTGCGGAATCTTCTCTTTCCTTTTTGGCACAATGCTGATCACTTTAGAAACTTTATCTGTCTAGAGATATGTCAAAATCCCAGGATTTGGAAATTCCTGGGGATTGCATCACATTTTCCTTATATACAAAAGCCTGTCATGTCATGCCTCATGCAAAATTCTCTTGTCATTTTATTATACCAGTTTTTTGTGGCATAAATGCGCTTATTAGTAGCTTAAAAATTCTTGAGGTTGAAAAAATCTGATCAAAATGTAGCTAGACTTGTAAATGTGTGCTTGACGAATTAAATCGTCACACACCATGGCAACTTAGTGATTACCATCATGACAAATTATAAGGCCATCTTATTAATAAGAAATAGCTCGAACTTGGATTCCCTAAATTATACTTACATGAGTAGTAAGCAAAACTCCACTTCTGGACCGCGCAAGATGGCGACCATCGCTGCGTCCCCCCCCCTCTGGCACGGCAGAGTGTCGTGGTCGGCCGCCGTGGTGCTTCGTGTCTGAGTCCCCCCCCCCTCTGGAACGACAGAGGTTGTGGTCTGTCGTGGTGTGCCGGCCGGGTGGGTCCACGTTCACAACATGTTCGCTGACGTCCCTCCCCCCCCCCTCTGCAACAACAGAGTGTGAGACTCGGGTGAGTTGGTCCGACCGCCTGGTTGACGTGGGCGACCGTCTAGGTTGACGTGGGCGACCGTCTAGGTTGACGTGGGCGACCGCCAGGATTAGTCTTGAGGCTATAGTGTGTGATGTTTTTGGTGCAATCTGCTGAATGTTGGGTTGTAAAATGGGTTGTTTCGAGTGGAAGGAGTGGTCGGATGAGAAAACGGAGGTCAGATTCGGATTCAGCGTGAAATTCTGCATCGGTAGGGTGAGTTTCAAGGCAATCGGCGAGAAAAACTGTTTCTTCAAAATTTTGACATAGAATGTGGGACGTTTTGGTGTGTAGCGCCCAAACGAAGCATCGGATGAGAAAACGGAGTCCAGATTCGGAATCTACGTGAAATTTTGGGTTAGGAAGGATGTTTCCAGCGAAATCGGAGAGAAAAAATTTTCGGCTGACGTCCCCCCCCCCTCCCTCTGGACAGCTTGCTTCGATTTTGGCTTCTAGTGGACGGATTTTGTCGTGCGATAGCTCGTTTGAAAGCTAGTCGGAGCTCGCTTACCTGAAAAAATCCTAAGTGTCAGAGTGACTTTGTATGGGTAAAATTTTGAAAATTTTCCAAAGTGTGGAATTTCGACCTGGGACCGTCACCAAAACATTTTTCATCAAATTTCGCTGACCCCCCCCCCCCCCGACAACAATCTTCTAACTTTGGTTCTAGTGGACGGATTTTGTCTTACAGCTACTCGTTTGAAAGAGGAGAAAAAACTGCTCGACAACATTTTTTGTTGCGAGTCAATCGGACCAGCCGTTCACAAGTTAGAGCGGTTACAAGATTTTAGGTCGGAGCTCGCTCACCTGAAAAATCCTAAGTGTCAGAGTGACTTTGTATGGGTAAAAATTTGAAAATTTTCCAAAGTGTGGAATTTCGACCTGGGACCGTCACCAAAACATTTTTCATCAAATTTCACTGACCTCCCCCCCCCCTCTGGACAGCTTGCTTCGATTTTGGCTTCTAGTGGACGGATTTTGTCGTGCGATAGCTCGTTTGAAAGCTAAGAGTGAGACAAATTCAGTGAAACAATCGGCTTGTTCCTATCTGTCTTCGTTCAAAAGTTAGAGCGGTTACAAGATTTTAGGTCGGAGCTCGCTCACCTGAAAAATCCTAAGTGTCAGAGTGACTTTGTATGGGTAAAATTTTGAAAATTTTCCAAAGTGTGGAATTTCGACCTGGGACCGTCACCAAAACATTTTTCATCAAATTTCGCTGACCCCCCCCCCCCGACAACAATCTTCTAACTTTGGTTCTAGTGGACGGATTTTGTCTTACAGCTACTCGTTTGAAAGAGGAGAAAAAACTGCTCGACAACATTTTTTGTTGCGAGTCAATCGGACCAGCCGTTCACAAGTTAGAGCGGTTACAAGATTTTAGGTCGGAGCTCGCTCACCTGAAAAATCCTAAGTGTCAGAGTGACTTTGTATGGGTAAAAATTTGAAAATTTTCCAAAGTGTGGAATTTCGACCTGGGACCGTCACCAAAACATTTTTCATCAAATTTCACTGACCTCCCCCCCCCCTCTGGACAGCTTGCTTCGATTTTGGCTTCTAGTGGACGGATTTTGTCGTGCGATAGCTCGTTTGAAAGCTAAGAGTGAGACAAATTCAGTGAAACAATCGGCTTGTTCCTATCTGTCTTCGTTCAAAAGTTAGAGCGGTTACAAGATTTTAGGTCGGAGCTCGCTTACCTGAAAAAATCCTAAGTGTCAGAGTGACTTTGTATGGGTAAAATTTTGAAAATTTTCCAAAGTGTGGAGTTTCGACCTGGGACCGTCACCAAAACATTTTTCATCAAATTTCGCTGACCCCCCCCCCTCGTTCGGACAAAATTTCTTGGAACAAACTTTGGTAAAGGTCCCAGGTCAAAATTCGGAAGTTTTAAATTTTTCAAAATTTTCACCACACTGGAGCTCCCACACTTAGGAATTTTTTCACTTGTGGCATGTTACATGCACATGTGCTGACGGACCAACTTCCCGTGGTCATATGAGAATGGTTGAGGTGTCATATTGTAAAGAATGATGAGACAAATCGTTTGCAACAAACCGCATGTCGCTACGATGAATACTTTCGGAGATAGAGCCATTTTAAGTTTTCTTCCGAGCATATATAAACCCCCGACAACGCAAGTCTGATCACTTCATCGAAAGACGAGGTAAGCGACGGTCGTCGCTCTGAGCTCCCGATATCGGGTTGCAAAGGACTCTATCTTTTGAAGTAGGCAAGCTATCTTCTTACTTCAAAGTTTGTGTGATAGAGTTTGATAGTGTCTTTACTACTGATAAAATTTTTTAAAAGTAGTATGAGTAGTAAAATGCGGAATTTTTTAAAAATTCTTAATTTTCAGTTTTAACATGTAGACTGAGGTTTTCAAGTATGCTGAGTTCAAATCTGCTATCAGATTTGAAATTTAACTAAGTCTAAGGCAGCTTTGAGGGGTTAGATCCCAGCTACTGATCACTACCTTTGACTCGGCGTTCCTGTTACCACTTCGGGGCAGTGACAATGATGTCTTTAGCTGTAAAGAGCGGGTATCGGGGAAGATCTCTCACTTCCCTAGTGATCGGTACAAGGCCTTCGGGCTGTCGACGGGATCGAGTGCCACTCACTACACTCACATCTATCATTCCTGACTAAGTGTAATGCTTTAGGAATATGACTGTACTACATGATTTAAAACTTATACTAATTTCATTATCTTACAGTTAACGAGAAATCTGAGTACTGACAGCAAAAATGGTCAACAACGATAGAAACAAAAAATTTCATATTAAAATGTGCTCTTGTGGACGAGTTAATCGCAGTGCGGACGCCAAAGCTCATGTGAAGAAGGCGGGCACCGGCCACATGATTGTCTTGAATAGGGTTGCTTGCGTGAAGTGTAGAGTGCTGAAGGGTGATGAGGATGAGGTGCGTTTCTACAGAGTGCATGCTGACTGTAGTGGTGGTTTAGTGACTGATTTGAGATTTACGGAGTTGATTGTGGAAGAGAGGGAGCGAATGTTGGCGAATGTTGCGAATGTTGTTGAGAATGTTGTTGAGAATGATGAGGTGTCGAGAGCGGTTGCGTCGTTGGAGGCTGAGATTGAGCAGCGGAAGAGAGTGCTTGACAGTGATGATGAGGATGATGTGGATTTAGATAGGGAGCGTGTGAGGAAGCGTGTGAGGAAGTTGAGTTCTTCGTCGTCGGAGGTGTCCAACATAGTCATCACCGACCCCCCGAAGAGCTCATCTTCCCCAAAAAAGAAGAGTGGTGGGATACGTATGCAGTCGGCGAAGTGGTTGAAGGATGAGGAGAAGAGGCATGTTTCGCAGCAGATGGCGCATGATTTGTTGGTGAATAAGTTTGAGAGTTTGAAGAAAGTGAAGGATGAAGTTGTGAAGGAGTTGGATGAGTTAAAAAAGAAGGATTTGAAGTCGAAGGAGGTGGCGGATGAAAACATTAGAATGAGGCGTTGTGTGACTGATTTGAAGAATAAGACGCGAGAGTTGGAAGAGAAGAATGATGCGTGTGAGAAGAGGGCGAGTGCTGCGGAGAGAAGAATGAGAGATGCAGAGGCGAAGTTTGAGGCGATGATGAAGGAGATGAGTGTGTTGAGAGCGAAGAATGTTGAGTTGGAGAGGACTGTGGCTCGGCGGGGTGATGAGAGGCAGGCGTATGAGAAGTTGGAGCGCATGAGGGATGAGTGGGAGCGTGTGAATGAGGATCGTTTGTTTGAATTCCACATCCCTATTCGGGACAATCATTTGGCCGGCGAAGTCCTCGTCAATAAAAGCCTCGACGAGTCAATTATTTGTTACAACGGTCATCCGAGCAAGAAGTGTCTCCATGCAAGCTTACGAATGCGCGGCCATCTCCACAAATTTTCAATCAGGAAGCCCGCGAGACTGCCTAAGGATGACTAACTTGGTAAGTGAAAAGCAAATAAGATAGTATATCCTATTCTAATACATATCATTTTCATTGCAGATCTTTGCCTGCCTTCACCACCCCATCAATTTACTCCCGAGAACGAACCATCGGCTCTCTTAAGGGCCACCTAGGGGCAAGACATGATAGAACCTCCACGCGGTTTGCCCTGGGCAGTCTTCGGACTGGCGAATACTATCATTAAGTTGAATCTGCTATCAGTCAACTTGAACGTTGCGTCGCGTTAGAGGGGTATATAAACCACTGCCTCTCATTTCATTTCATTTCAATCATGCAGACGCCGAACAGTCAAGTTAGCTCTCCTCGCGGACCGCAGATAAGGCCGCGAAATTTATTTGAGGAGTTTGTCAGGCTAGAGGAGCAAGACAGAGTCCACAACAATCTTGCTCGGATTGGCAATCCGATGACAGCAACTGCTGTCAATCCAACGGAATGGCGCTACATTCCACTCTATACTCACATGCCAGTTAGTGTGGAAGTCGACAGTGCTACCAAAGAGAGAGTCTTTGACTCTCTCAGCAGAATTGGTAGGCTGTAGGATGACGACTCCCGAGAACGAACCATCGGCTCTCTTAAGGGCCACCATGGGGCAAGACATGATAGAACCTCCTCGCGGTTTGCCCTGGGCAGTCTTCGGACTGGCGAATACTATCATTAAGTTGAATCTGCTATCAGTCAACTTGAACGTTGCAAATGAAGTTCGGTGTAATACTTCCTTTCGACGGGCGTTCCTGTAAAGGGCGGCGGTGAAACCCGTAGCTATGTATACCGCAAGGGACATTCGGCAATGGTCAATCTTGTTAAACCTCTCTGCGTCATGTTTGCAAGTGATTGCCTCTGTCTCAACGTAGTATGCATTCGCGCCAGGGCGACATTTAGCCAACTGTCGAAGGTTGCCTAAAACTTTCCATTGCATACGTTATGAGAACCATGAGTTCTACCTGTCTCTATCAATGAGACGAATTGATGAATGGAATGAAATGGGAGGACACTCACGCGCCACACGCAACATAACACACTTCTCTCTTCCGTAGTCTAACAAGCTCTTTACACATGGATCGCAGTCGATTGCTATCCCTGTATCAGAAGTGTAAGCTATCTTAATTTATTTGACACTATTTTATCTACCATCATCGTCCATATGAAATGTTTTTAGATTTACAAGTTAGACTAAGCGTGCTACTATTTCCAAATGAAAAAGTATACATGGTTAAATCATCCACTTAAGCCCATCCATAGTCTAACAAGCTCTTTACACATGGATCGCAGTCGATTGCTATCCCTGTATCAGAAGTGTAAGCTATCTTAATTTATTTGACACTATTTTATCTACCATCATCGTCCATATGAAATGTTTTTAGATTTACAAACGGGTCCCGTAACTAAGGGACCCGTTACTAAGGGTCGGGCCCCTTTAGAGAATATATAAGAAGGAGTTTGAATGTAGATGAATTATACCGTTGAAGAAGACTACTCAGATACAATATGGCAGTAGCCGGTGAAGTAACGATATCTACAACGTCAGCATCAACGTCAGCATCAACGTCAGCATCTATTTTCTTCCCATTGCTTCGGGATCGAGTACCTGCAATGGTGTATCGAGATATTCCCCTTTTCGCTGGGGATGTGATCCTATCAGATAAGATATCATGTGTGGTGGTCAAGCGGGCTGTGGTACAGACAGAGACTCACATATTTCCAACTACGATTGACACTTTTTATTTTACTAAATCACCTGTATATCGTATACATTCAAGTACGAATGACCCACCGGAGAAGCCACTATACATGGAACGAGATGTGCCTATGTACGAAGGGGATGTAATTCTGGGGTACTCCCCTACAAGAATGATGATACGTCGTGCACCAGGATGGGTGGATGATGGAAGGTGGATGGGGGCGTATGTGGAAGTTGAACATCATTCAAAGCCACTCATGGACCCACCGTATGAGACGCAACGATTCCGTCTAGATGGTGAAGCATGGATTCGTGTCATTCCCAACGGATGGTACAGAGACATTGATGAAGAGAGAGGTGATTATAAGTCCTTTAGTGAAATAAGTGGAGAATTTGTATTTCAATGAACTTTTATGTATATATTGAATGAACTTTTATTGAATAAACATACTTCATACATGTGATCATTTTCCTTTGAGTTATACTATAATGAATAGGATGGTATTAGAAGAAGATGGATATGGGTATAAATAAGTTAAGTGAAAATAGATGGGAATATAATCATCATGAGTGAGGTTCCAGAGTGTGAGGTTCCAGAGTGTGAGGTACGTTATCCAATACGTCATTGGAAAGGTAAATTTTGGCAATATCACCGTACCATTCCATTATTTCATGGAGACAAGATAATTTCAGAGACGAAGAACTGTGTAGTGATATCACGCCGTAAGATAGAATTGGAAAATGAAATAATTCCAACGTATATTGACACATTCTATTTTGAAGTAACACCGACATATCAGCATCCAATTACAACAACGGTGGAGAAACCGAAAGACTGTCTTTATTTTGAACGTGATTACATTCCAATGTATGAAGGAGATGTAGTTATATCATGGAATCCTACAGAAACATGTATTCGACGTTCTCCAGGTAGAAAGCGTGAAGATGGAGGAGGTTTGGCACGGGCTATGTATATAGTATATCAACATACTCCAGAAGTGTATAAACGACCGAAATTGACACGACGATTTCGTTTGGATATTGAGAAGAAGGTGTGGGTTCAGATTCTTCATACTGATACATTGACTGACATTGAATGGACGGGTGGACAAACGAGGTGATTTCAGGGTCCCCTGAAGGGGACCCATGAAGGGATCGGGTCCTTTGAGAGATGTATATAAGAGTGGATGAAATGAGTGTCACAATCATAATCATGGTAGAAACAAGAGAAGAGTTGAGAGTAAGGCAGCGTGAGGAGATGAAGACCATCAAACAAATGATTGAAAGATATAAGAGGAGAGCCTATAAATCGAAGAATCCAGAGAAGATCAGAGAGTGTGAGGACACATGCGACTTTGTGCTGAAAGCGACGATAGTGAGTCATCAACGACAATCAAATTATTGGAGAGATGGATTGTGGAAGGGACCCGATAGAGGACCCGATACCTTTTAGAGGACCTGATACCTTTTAGAGGACCCGATCCACTAAAAACTGTATATAAATGACTTTTGAAATCATTTACTTCATATTTTGACTTGAGCTAGTGAACATGCCCGACGTAACGATGATCCAACCTTTACGGATTCGCATTCCCGAAGTGTTAGTGCCAGAGAGCGACGAGGAAGACTGGCCAACTGATCTTCCGTCTGGATGGGGATCGTGGCCCGATTTGAGTGAATTGACTGATGAAGGACTTCCAGAGTTGGTGACGCCTACCCCGATGGACAATCTTCCTCCAAGGTTTTCACCAGACATTACACAGTTGGACAGATTTTTAAATTCACCATCTTCCAGTCGGACGAATTTTAGTGAAATGACGGATGAAGAGTGGGTGACGTACGAAAAGGAGAAGGAGAAGGAGAATAATCCACCTAACTCGAGGGCAGGATCTCCGGTGGTCCCATTGGGATTACGTATGCTTATCCCACAATTGCCGCATCGACAGTTTCATGGACGCATTTCATCAGAATCAAATATACGACGTGAGGTGGATTTGGTGGATGAAGCGTTGGTGCATGTCATTGATATGAACAGTGTTTTCTCATGATTTACTTTCTCATGATTTACTTTCTCGTGTGTGCTTCTTCAATAAACTTACATGGTAAGCCTTGATTCTTTTGAATGAAAGGGTATGGGATGTAGAAGTTTAAGTAATCATATACATAGCAGATTGTATGAATCATGCCATGTTATAGACGAAGACGAAGACGTCAGAGAGGGGGTATTCTTTTACCTCTAGCGGGAATGCTTGGTAAACATTTTGCAGGAACTATTACAAAGGGTGTTTCACGACATATAGCAAGGAAAGCCATTAGACGTATTAAGCGAAAGCGCTAAGTAACAGTGAATGGAATGTTATTATGACAATGCCATATCGTACTAGACGAAGACGAAGACGAAGACGACGTCAGAGGGGTGGTCTTATCATTTCAATTTTACCACGTGTCCTTAATAAAGTAATGAAAGTAATGACACATCGAGATCTAGGTGCAGGTCCTACATTGCTGCATAGATTTGGTGACGAATAAGATTTACTAGTTTGCAATTTAGACTAAGCGTTCTATTATTTGTAAATGAAAGATATAGTTTCAATAGTTTACACGTTAAAAATAAAAATTCAATAGTGTGTATGTTAAGAATAAAGTTCTATCTGTTTGTATGTTAGAAATAAAATGAAGGTTCATCAGTTTACAAGTTAAGAATAAAGTTTTATCTGTTTGTATGTTAGAAATAAAACAAAGTTTCAACGGTTAACAAGTTAAAAATAAAGTTTCAATAGTTTACAAGTTAAAACTAATGTTTCAATAGTGCGTATGTTAAGAATAAAGTTTTATCTGTTTATATGTTAGAAATAAAATGAAGTTTCGCCAGTTTACAAGTTAAGAATAAATTTTATCTGCTTGTATGTTAGAATTAAAACAAAGTTTCAACCGTTTACAGGTTAAAAATAAAGTTTCAATAGTTAACACGTTAAAAATAAAGTTTCAATAGTGTGTATGTTAAGAATAAAGTTCTATCTGTTTCTATGTTAGAAATAAAATGAAGGTTCATCAGTTTACAAGTTAAGAATAAAGTTTTATCTGTTTGTATGTTAGAAATAAAACAAAGTTTCAACCGTTAACAAGTTAAAAATAAAGTTTCAATAGTTTGCAAGTTAAAACTAATGTTTCAATAGTGCGTATGTTAAGAATAAAGTTTTATCTGTTTCTATGTTAGAAATAAAATGAAGTTTCGCCAGTTTACAAGTTAAGAATAAATTTTATCTGCTTGTATGTTAGAATTAAAACAAAGTTTCAACCGTTTACAAGTTAAAAATGAAGTTTCAATAGTGTATATGTTAAGAATAAAGTTCTATCTGTTTATATGTTAGAAATAAAAATGAAGGTTCACCAGTTTACAAGTTAAGAATAAAGTTTTATCTGCTTGTATGTCAGAAATGAAATAAAGTTTCACCAGTTTACAAGTTAAAAATGAAGTTTCAATAGTGTGTACGTTAGAAATAAAGTTTCAATAGTGTGTATGTTAAGAATAAAGTTTTATCTGTTTGTATGTTAGAATTAAAAAACCGGTTTCAACCGTATACAAGTTAAAAATAAAGTTTCAATAGTTAACACGTTAAAAATAAAGTTTCAATAGTGTGTATGTTAAGAATAAAGTTCTATCTGTTTCTATGTTAGAAATAAAATGAAGGTTCATCAGTTTACAAGTTAATAATAAAGTTGTATCTGTTTGTATGTTAGACATAAAACAAAGTTTCAACCGTTAACAAGTTAAAAATAAAGTTTCAATAGTTTGCAAGTTAAAACTAATGTTTCAATAGTGCGTATGTTAAGATTAAAGTTCTATCTGCTTCTATGTTAGAAATAAAATGAAGTTTCATCAGTTTACAAGTTAAGAATAAATTTTATCTGTTTGTATGTTAGACATAAAACAAAGTTTCAACCGTTAACAAGTTAAAAATAAAGTTTCAGATTAAAATAAAGTTTCAATAGTGTGTATGATGGAAATAAAGTTTAAGCGCTTTGTGCGTTAAAAATAAAGTTTCAACATTGTGTACGTTAAGAATAAAGTTCTATCTGTTTATATGTTAGAAATAAAATGAAGTTTCGCCAGTTTACAAGTTAAGAATAAATTTTATCTGCTTGTATGTTAGAATTAAAACAAAGTTTCAACCGTTTACAGGTTAAAAATAAAGTTTCAATAGTTAACACGTTAAAAATAAAGTTTCAATAGTGTGTATGTTAAGAATAAAGTTCTATCTGTTTCTATGTTAGAAATAAAATGAAGGTTCATCAGTTTACAAGTTAAGAATAAAGTTTTATCTGTTTGTATGTTAGACATAAAACAAAGTTTCAACCGTTAACAAGTTAAAAATAAAGTTTCAATAGTTTACAAGTTAAAACTAATGTTTCAATAGTGCGTATGTTAAGAATAAAGTTTTATCTGTTTCTATGTTAGAAATAAAATGAAGCTTCACCAGTTTACAAGTTAAGAATAAAGTTTTATCAGCTTGTATGTTAGAAATAAAATGAAGTTTCACCAGTTTACAATTTAAAAATAAAGTTTCAATAGTGTGTACGTTAGAAATAAAGTTTCAACCGTTTACAAGTTGAAAAATAAAGTTTTAACAGTGTCTACGTTAGAAATAAAGTTTTATCTGTTTGTAAAGTACGATCGTAGGATTTACTAGTTTGCAAGTTAGACTCAGCATTCTACTAGTTGTAAATGAAAATATCGTTTCAACAGTTTACAGATTAAAATAAACTTTTAACAGTGTGTACGTTAGAAATAAAGTTTTAGCTGTTTATATGTTAGAAACAAAATAAAGTTTCAACAGTTTACAAGTTGAAAAATAAAGTTTCAACAGTGTGTACGTTAGAAATAAATGAAAGTAAAAACTTCATCGTATGAGTATTCAAAGCATGTTTTGTAAATCAAATGTGTGTAGTCCTGACATGATAGAATCGCGTTAGAAATAAAGTTTCAGCCGTTTACAAGTTAAAAATAAAGTTTCAACGGTGTGTACGTTAGAAATAAAGTTTTAGCTGTTTATATGTTAGAAACAAAATAAAGTTTCAACAGTTTACAAGTTGAAAATAAAGTTTCAACAGTGTGTACATTAGAAATAAATGAAAGTAAGAACTTCATCGTATGAGTATTCAAAGCATGTTTTGTAAATCAATTGTGTGTAGTCCTGACATGATAGAATTAAGCTTGACAAAACGCGTTTGTCAAGCTTAATTCTATCATGTCAGGACTACACACAATTGATTTACAAAACATGCTTTGAATACTCATACGATGAAGTTCTTACTTTCATTTATTTCTAATGTACACACTGTTGAAACTTTATTTTCAACTTGTAAACTGTTGAAACTTTATTTTGTTTCTAACATATAAACAGCTAAAACTTTATTTCTAACGTACACACCGTTGAAACTTTATTTTTAACTTGTAAACGGCTGAAACTTTATTTCTAACGCGATTCTATCATGTCAGGACTACACACATTTGATTTACAAAACATGCTTTGAATACTCATACGATGAAGTTTTTACTTTCATTTATTTCTAACGTACACACTGTTGAAACTTTATTTTTCAACTTGTAAACTGTTGAAACTTTATTTTGTTTCTAACATATAAACAGCTAAAACTTTATTTCTAACGTACACACTGTTAAAAGTTTATTTTAATCTGTAAACTGTTGAAACGATATTTTCATTTACAACTAGTAGAATGCTGAGTCTAACTTGCAAACTAGTAAATCCTACGATCGTACTTTACAAACAGATAAAACTTTATTTCTAACGTAGACACTGTTAAAACTTTATTTTTCAACTTGTAAACGGTTGAAACTTTATTTCTAACGTACACACTATTGAAACTTTATTTTTAAATTGTAAACTGGTGAAACTTCATTTTATTTCTAACATACAAGCTGATAAAACTTTATTCTTAACTTGTAAACTGGTGAAGCTTCATTTTATTTCTAACATAGAAACAGATAAAACTTTATTCTTAACATACGCACTATTGAAACATTAGTTTTAACTTGTAAACTATTGAAACTTTATTTTTAACTTGTTAACGGTTGAAACTTTGTTTTATGTCTAACATACAAACAGATAAAACTTTATTCTTAACTTGTAAACTGATGAACCTTCATTTTATTTCTAACATAGAAACAGATAGAACTTTATTCTTAACATACACACTATTGAAACTTTATTTTTAACGTGTTAACTATTGAAACTTTATTTTTAACCTGTAAACGGTTGAAACTTTGTTTTAATTCTAACATACAAGCAGATAAAATTTATTCTTAACTTGTAAACTGGCGAAACTTCATTTTATTTCTAACATATAAACAGATAGAACTTTATTCTTAACGTACACAATGTTGAAACTTTATTTTTAACGCACAAAGCGCTTAAACTTTATTTCCATCATACACACTATTGAAACTTTATTTTAATCTGAAACTTTATTTTTAACTTGTTAACGGTTGAAACTTTGTTTTAATTCTAACATACAAGCAGATAAAATTTATTCTTAACTTGTAAACTGGCGAAACTTCATTTTATTTCTAACATAGAAACAGATAGAACTTTAATCTTAACATACGCACTATTGAAACATTAGTTTTAACTTGCAAACTATTGAAACTTTATTTTTAACATACAAACAGCTAAAACTTTATTTTATGTCTAACATACAAACAGATAAAACTTTATTCTTAACTTGTAAACTGATGAACCTTCATTTTATTTCTAACATAGAAACAGATAGAACTTTATTCTTAACATACACACTATTGAAACTTTATTTTTAACGTGTTAACTATTGAAACTTTATTTTTAACTTGTATACGGTTGAAACCGGTTTTTTAATTCTAACATACAAACAGATAAAACTTTATTCTTAACATACACACTATTGAAACTTTATTTCTAACGTACACACTATTGAAACTTCATTTTTAACTTGTAAACTGGTGAAACTTTATTTCATTTCTGACATACAAGCAGATAAAACTTTATTCTTAACTTGTAAACTGGTGAACCTTCATTTTTATTTCTAACATATAAACAGATAGAACTTTATTCTTAACATATACACTATTGAAACTTCATTTTTAACTTGTAAACGGTTGAAACTTTGTTTTAATTCTAACATACAAGCAGATAAAATTTATTCTTAACTTGTAAACTGGCGAAACTTCATTTTATTTCTAACATAGAAACAGATAAAACTTTATTCTTAACATACGCACTATTGAAACATTAGTTTTAACTTGCAAACTATTGAAACTTTATTTTTAACTTGTTAACGGTTGAAACTTTGTTTTATTTCTAACATACAAACAGATAAAACTTTATTCTTAACTTGTAAACTGATGAACCTTCATTTTATTTCTAACATAGAAACAGATAGAACTTTATTCTTAACATACACACTATTGAAACTTTATTTTTAACGTGTTAACTATTGAAACTTTATTTTTAACCTGTAAACGGTTGAAACTTTGTTTTAATTCTAACATACAAGCAGATAAAATTTATTCTTAACTTGTAAACTGGCGAAACTTCATTTTATTTCTAACATATAAACAGATAAAACTTTATTCTTAACATACGCACTATTGAAACATTAGTTTTAACTTGTAAACTATTGAAACTTTATTTTTAACTTGTTAACGGTTGAAACTTTGTTTTATTTCTAACATACAAACAGATAAAACTTTATTCTTAACTTGTAAACTGATGAAACTTCATTTTATTTCTAACATACAAACAGATAGAACTTTATTCTTAACATACACACTATTGAATTTTTATTTTTAACGTGTAAACTATTGAAACTATATCTTTCATTTACAAATAATAGAACGCTTAGTCTAAATTGCAAACTAGTAAATCTTATTCGTCACCAAATCTATGCAGCAATGTAGGACCTGCACCTAGATCTCGATGTGTCATTACTTTCATTACTTTATTAAGGACACGTGGTAAAATTGAAATGATAAGACCACCCCTCTGACGTCGTCTTCGTCTTCGTCTTCGTCTAGTACGATATGGCATTGTCATAATAACATTCCATTCACTGTTACTTAGCGCTTTCGCTTAATACGTCTAATGGCTTTCCTTGCTATATGTCGTGAAACACCCTTTGTAATAGTTCCTGCAAAATGTTTACCAAGCATTCCCGCTAGAGGTAAAAGAATACCCCCTCTCTGACGTCTTCGTCTTCGTCTATAACATGGCATGATTCATACAATCTGCTATGTATATGATTACTTAAACTTCTACATCCCATACCCTTTCATTCAAAAGAATCAAGGCTTACCATGTAAGTTTATTGAAGAAGCACACACGAGAAAGTAAATCATGAGAAAGTAAATCATGAGAAAACACTGTTCATATCAATGACATGCACCAACGCTTCATCCACCAAATCCACCTCACGTCGTATATTTGATTCTGATGAAATGCGTCCATGAAACTGTCGATGCGGCAATTGTGGGATAAGCATACGTAATCCCAATGGGACCACCGGAGATCCTGCCCTCGAGTTAGGTGGATTATTCTCCTTCTCCTTCTCCTTTTCGTACGTCACCCACTCTTCATCCGTCATTTCACTAAAATTCGTCCGACTGGAAGATGGTGAATTTAAAAATCTGTCCAACTGTGTAATGTCTGGTGAAAACCTTGGAGGAAGATTGTCCATCGGGGTAGGCGTCACCAACTCTGGAAGTCCTTCATCAGTCAATTCACTCAAATCGGGCCACGATCCCCATCCAGACGGAAGATCAGTTGGCCAGTCTTCCTCGTCGCTCTCTGGCACTAACACTTCGGGAATGCGAATCCGTAAAGGTTGGATCATCGTTACGTCGGGCATGTTCACTAGCTCAAGTCAAAATATGAAGTAAATGATTTCAAAAGTCATTTATATACAGTTTTTAGTGGATCGGGTCCTCTAAAAGGTATCAGGTCCTCTAAAAGGTATCGGGTCCTCTATCGGGTCCCTTCCACAATCCATCTCTCCAATAATTTGATTGTCGTTGATGACTCACTATCGTCGCTTTCAGCACAAAGTCGCATGTGTCCTCACACTCTCTGATCTTCTCTGGATTCTTCGATTTATAGGCTCTCCTCTTATATCTTTCAATCATTTGTTTGATGGTCTTCATCTCCTCACGCTGCCTTACTCTCAACTCTTCTCTTGTTTCTACCATGATTATGATTGTGACACTCATTTCATCCACTCTTATATACATCTCTCAAAGGACCCGATCCCTTCATGGGTCCCCTTCAGGGGACCCTGAAATCACCTCGTTTGTCCACCCGTCCATTCAATGTCAGTCAATGTATCAGTATGAAGAATCTGAACCCACACCTTCTTCTCAATATCCAAACGAAATCGTCGTGTCAATTTCGGTCGTTTATACACTTCTGGAGTATGTTGATATACTATATACATAGCCCGTGCCAAACCTCCTCCATCTTCACGCTTTCTACCTGGAGAACGTCGAATACATGTTTCTGTAGGATTCCATGATATAACTACATCTCCTTCATACATTGGAATGTAATCACGTTCAAAATAAAGACAGTCTTTCGGTTTCTCCACCGTTGTTGTAATTGGATGCTGATATGTCGGTGTTACTTCAAAATAGAATGTGTCAATATACGTTGGAATTATTTCATTTTCCAATTCTATCTTACGGCGTGATATCACTACACAGTTCTTCGTCTCTGAAATTATCTTGTCTCCATGAAATAATGGAATGGTACGGTGATATTGCCAAAATTTACCTTTCCAATGACGTATTGGATAACGTACCTCACACTCTGGAACCTCACACTCTGGAACCTCACTCATGATGATTATATTCCCATCTATTTTCACTTAACTTATTTATACCCATATCCATCTTCTTCTAATACCATCCTATTCATTATAGTATAACTCAAAGGAAAATGATCACATGTATGAAGTATGTTTATTCAATAAAAGTTCATTCAATATATACATAAAAGTTCATTGAAATACAAATTCTCCACTTATTTCACTAAAGGACTTATAATCACCTCTCTCTTCATCAATGTCTCTGTACCATCCGTTGGGAATGACACGAATCCATGCTTCACCATCTAGACGGAATCGTTGCGTCTCATACGGTGGGTCCATGAGTGGCTTTGAATGATGTTCAACTTCCACATACGCCCCCATCCACCTTCCATCATCCACCCATCCTGGTGCACGACGTATCATCATTCTTGTAGGGGAGTACCCCAGAATTACATCCCCTTCGTACATAGGCACATCTCGTTCCATGTATAGTGGCTTCTCCGGTGGGTCATTCGTACTTGAATGTATACGATATACAGGTGATTTAGTAAAATAAAAAGTGTCAATCGTAGTTGGAAATATGTGAGTCTCTGTCTGTACCACAGCCCGCTTGACCACCACACATGATATCTTATCTGATAGGATCACATCCCCAGCGAAAAGGGGAATATCTCGATACACCATTGCAGGTACTCGATCCCGAAGCAATGGGAAGAAAATAGATGCTGACGTTGATGCTGACGTTGATGCTGACGTTGTAGATATCGTTACTTCACCGGCTACTGCCATATTGTATCTGAGTAGTCTTCTTCAACGGTATAATTCATCTACATTCAAACTCCTTCTTATATATTCTCTAAAGGGGCCCGACCCTTAGTAACGGGTCCCTTAGTTACGGGACCCGTTTGTAAATCTAAAAACATTTCATATGGACGATGATGGTAGATAAAATAGTGTCAAATAAATTAAGATAGCTTACACTTCTGATACAGGGATAGCAATCGACTGCGATCCATGTGTAAAGAGCTTGTTAGACTATGGATGGGCTTAAGTGGATGATTTAACCATGTATACTTTTTCATTTGGAAATAGTAGCACGCTTAGTCTAACTTGTAAATCTAAAAACATTTCATATGGACGATGATGGTAGATAAAATAGTGTCAAATAAATTAAGATAGCTTACACTTCTGATACAGGGATAGCAATCGACTGCGATCCATGTGTAAAGAGCTTGTTAGACTACGGAAGAGAGAAGTGTGTTATGTTGCGTGTGGCGCGTGAGTGTCCTCCCATTTCATTCCATTCATCAATTCGTCTCATTGATAGAGACAGGTAGAACTCATGGTTCTCATAACGTATGCAATGGAAAGTTTTAGGCAACCTTCGACAGTTGGCTAAATGTCGCCCTGGCGCGAATGCATACTACGTTGAGACAGAGGCAATCACTTGCAAACATGACGCAGAGAGGTTTAACAAGATTGACCATTGCCGAATGTCCCTTGCGGTATACATAGCTACGGGTTTCACCGCCGCCCTTTACAGGAACGCCCGTCGAAAGGAAGTATTACACCGAACTTCATTTGCAACGTTCAAGTTGACTGATAGCAGATTCAACTTAATGATAGTATTCGCCAGTCCGAAGACTGCCCAGGGCAAACCGCGAGGAGGTTCTATCATGTCTTGCCCCATGGTGGCCCTTAAGAGAGCCGATGGTTCGTTCTCGGGAGTCGTCATCCTACAGCCTACCAATTCTGCTGAGAGAGTCAAAGACTCTCTCTTTGGTAGCACTGTCGACTTCCACACTAACTGGCATGTGAGTATAGAGTGGAATGTAGCGCCATTCCGTTGGATTGACAGCAGTTGCTGTCATCGGATTGCCAATCCGAGCAAGATTGTTGTGGACTCTGTCTTGCTCCTCTAGCCTGACAAACTCCTCAAATAAATTTCGCG
This sequence comes from Prostheceraeus crozeri, assembly GCA_907163375.1. Lineage (NCBI taxonomy): Eukaryota > Metazoa > Platyhelminthes > Polycladida > Euryleptidae > Prostheceraeus > Prostheceraeus crozeri. The sequence continues at coordinate 146,836 of CAJQUW010003176.1, forward strand.
GCCTTATCTGCGGTCCGCGAGGAGAGCTAACTTGACTGTTCGGCGTCTGCATGATTGAAATGAAATGAAATGAGAGGCAGTGGTTTATATACCCCTCTAACGCGACGCAACGTTCAAGTTGACTGATAGCAGATTCAACTTAATGATAGTATTCGCCAGTCCGAAGACTGCCCAGGGCAAACCGCGTGGAGGTTCTATCATGTCTTGCCCCTAGGTGGCCCTTAAGAGAGCCGATGGTTCGTTCTCGGGAGTAAATTGATGGGGTGGTGAAGGCAGGCAAAGATCTGCAATGAAAATGATATGTATTAGAATAGGATATACTATCTTATTTGCTTTTCACTTACCAAGTTAGTCATCCTTAGGCAGTCTCGCGGGCTTCCTGATTGAAAATTTGTGGAGATGGCCGCGCATTCGTAAGCTTGCATGGAGACACTTCTTGCTCGGATGACCGTTGTAACAAATAATTGACTCGTCGAGGCTTTTATTGACGAGGACTTCGCCGGCCAAATGATTGTCCCGAATAGGGATGTGGAATTCAAACAAACGATCCTCATTCACACGCTCCCACTCATCCCTCATGCGCTCCAACTTCTCATACGCCTGCCTCTCATCACCCCGCCGAGCCACAGTCCTCTCCAACTCAACATTCTTCGCTCTCAACACACTCATCTCCTTCATCATCGCCTCAAACTTCGCCTCTGCATCTCTCATTCTTCTCTCCGCAGCACTCGCCCTCTTCTCACACGCATCATTCTTCTCTTCCAACTCTCGCGTCTTATTCTTCAAATCAGTCACACAACGCCTCATTCTAATGTTTTCATCCGCCACCTCCTTCGACTTCAAATCCTTCTTTTTTAACTCATCCAACTCCTTCACAACTTCATCCTTCACTTTCTTCAAACTCTCAAACTTATTCACCAACAAATCATGCGCCATCTGCTGCGAAACATGCCTCTTCTCCTCATCCTTCAACCACTTCGCCGACTGCATACGTATCCCACCACTCTTCTTTTTTGGGGAAGATGAGCTCTTCGGGGGGTCGGTGATGACTATGTTGGACACCTCCGACGACGAAGAACTCAACTTCCTCACACGCTTCCTCACACGCTCCCTATCTAAATCCACATCATCCTCATCATCACTGTCAAGCACTCTCTTCCGCTGCTCAATCTCAGCCTCCAACGACGCAACCGCTCTCGACACCTCATCATTCTCAACAACATTCTCAACAACATTCGCAACATTCGCCAACATTCGCTCCCTCTCTTCCACAATCAACTCCGTAAATCTCAAATCAGTCACTAAACCACCACTACAGTCAGCATGCACTCTGTAGAAACGCACCTCATCCTCATCACCCTTCAGCACTCTACACTTCACGCAAGCAACCCTATTCAAGACAATCATGTGGCCGGTGCCCGCCTTCTTCACATGAGCTTTGGCGTCCGCACTGCGATTAACTCGTCCACAAGAGCACATTTTAATATGAAATTTTTTGTTTCTATCGTTGTTGACCATTTTTGCTGTCAGTACTCAGATTTCTCGTTAACTGTAAGATAATGAAATTAGTATAAGTTTTAAATCATGTAGTACAGTCATATTCCTAAAGCATTACACTTAGTCAGGAATGATAGATGTGAGTGTAGTGAGTGGCACTCGATCCCGTCGACAGCCCGAAGGCCTTGTACCGATCACTAGGGAAGTGAGAGATCTTCCCCGATACCCGCTCTTTACAGCTAAAGACATCATTGTCACTGCCCCGAAGTGGTAACAGGAACGCCGAGTCAAAGGTAGTGATCAGTAGCTGGGATCTAACCCCTCAAAGCTGCCTTAGACTTAGTTAAATTTCAAATCTGATAGCAGATTTGAACTCAGCATACTTGAAAACCTTAGTCTACATGTTAAAACTGAAAATTAAGAATTTTTAAAAAATTCCGCATTTTACTACTCATACTACTTTTAAAAAATTTTATCAGTAGTAAAGACACTATCAAACTCTATCACACAAACTTTGAAGTAAGAAGATAGCTTGCCTACTTCAAAAGATAGAGTCCTTTGCAACCCGATATCGGGAGCTCAGAGCGACGACCGTCGCTTACCTCGTCTTTCGATGAAGTGATCAGACTTGCGTTGTCGGGGGTTTATATATGCTCGGAAGAAAACTTAAAATGGCTCTATCTCCGAAAGTATTCATCGTAGCGACATGCGGTTTGTTGCAAACGATTTGTCTCATCATTCTTTACAATATGACACCTCAACCATTCTCATATGACCACGGGAAGTTGGTCCGTCAGCACATGTGCATGTAACATGCCACAAGTGAAAAAATTCCTAAGTGTGGGAGCTCCAGTGTGGTGAAAATTTTGAAAAATTTAAAACTTCCGAATTTTGACCTGGGACCTTTACCAAAGTTTGTTTCAAGAAATTTTGTCCGAACGAGGGGGGGGGTCAGCGAAATTTGATGAAAAATGTTTTGGTGACGGTCCCAGGTCGAAATTCCACACTTTGGAAAATTTTCAAAATTTTACCCATACAAAGTCACTCTGACACTTAGGATTTTTTCAGGTAAGCGAGCTCCGACCTAAAATCTTGTAACCGCTCTAACTTTTGAACGAAGACAGATAGGAACAAGCCGATTGTTTCACTGAATTTGTCTCACTCTTAGCTTTCAAACGAGCTATCGCAAGACAAAATCCGTCCACTAGAAGCCAAAATCGAAGCAAGCTGTCCAGGGGGGGGGGGAGGTCAGTGAAATTTGATGAAAAATGTTTTGGTGACGGTCCCAGGTCGAAATTCCACACTTTGGAAAATTTTCAAAATTTTACCCATACAAAGTCACTCTGACACTTAGGATTTTTTCAGGTAAGCGAGCTCCGACCTAAAATCTTGTAACCGCTCTAACTTTTGAACGAAGACAGATAGGAACAAGCCGATTGTTTCACTGAATTTGTCTCACTCTTAGCTTTCAAACGAGCTATCGCACGACAAAATCCGTCCACTAGAAGCCAAAATCGAAGCAAGCTGTCCAGAGGGGGGGGGGAGGTCAGTGAAATTTGATGAAAAATGTTTTGGTGACGGTCCCAGGTCGAAATTCCACACTTTGGAAAATTTTCAAATTTTTACCCATACAAAGTCACTCTGACACTTAGGATTTTTCAGGTAAGCGAGCTCCGACCTAAAATCTTGTAACCGCTCTAACTTTTGAACGGCTGGTCCGATTGACTCGCAACAAAAAATGTTGTCGAGCAGTTTTTTCTCACTCTTAGCTTTCAAACGAGTAGCTGTAAGACAAAATCCGTCCAATAGAACCAAAGTTAGAAGATTGTTGTCGGGGGGGGGGGTCAGCGAAATTTGATGAAAAATGTTTTGGTGACGGTCCCAGGTCGAAATTCCACACTTTGGAAAATTTTCAAAATTTTACCCATACAAAGTCACTCTGACACTTAGGATTTTTTCAGGTAAGCGAGCTCCGACCTAAAATCTTGTAACCGCTCTAACTTTTGAACGAAGACAGATAGGAACAAGCCGATTGTTTCACTGAATTTGTCTCACTCTTAGCTTTCAAACGAGCTATCGCACGACAAAATCCGTCCACTAGAAGCCAAAATCGAAGCAAGCTGTCCAGAGGGGGGGGGAGGTCAGCGAAATTTGATGAAAAATGTTTTGGTGACGGTCCCAGGTCGAAATTCCACACTTTGGAAAATTTTCAAATTTTTACCCATACAAAGTCACTCTGACACTTAGGATTTTTTCAGGTAAGCGAGCTCCGACCTAAAATCTTGTAACCGCTCTAACTTTTGAACGGCTGGTCCGATTGACTCGCAACAAAAAATGTTGTCGAGCAGTTTTTTCTCCTCTTTCAAACGAGCTATCGCACGACAAAATCCGTCCACTAGAACCAAAGTTAGAAGATTGTTGTCGGGGGGGGGGGGTCAGCGAAATTTGATGAAAAATGTTTTGGTGACGGTCCCAGGTCGAAATTCCACACTTTGGAAAATTTTCAAAATTTTACCCATACAAAGTCACTCTGACACTTAGGATTTTTTCAGGTAAGCGAGCTCCGACCTAAAATCTTGTAACCGCTCTAACTTTTGAACGAAGACAGATAGGAACAAGCCGATTGTTTCACTGAATTTGTCTCACTCTTAGCTTTCAAACGAGCTATCGCACGACAAAATCCGTCCACTAGAAGCCAAAATCGAAGCAAGCTGTCCAGAGGGGGGGGGGGGACGTCAGCCGAAAATTTTTTCTCTCCGATTTCGCTGGAAACATCCTTCCTAACCCAAAATTTCACGTAGATTCCGAATCTGGACTCCGTTTTCTCATCCGATGCTTCGTTTGGGCGCTACACACCAAAACGTCCCACATTCTATGTCAAAATTTTGAAGAAACAGTTTTTCTCGCCGATTGCCTTGAAACTCACCCTACCGATGCAGAATTTCACGCTGAATCCGAATCTGACCTCCGTTTTCTCATCCGACCACTCCTTCCACTCGAAACAACCCATTTTACAACCCAACATTCAGCAGATTGCACCAAAAACATCACACACTATAGCCTCAAGACTAATCCTGGCGGTCGCCCACGTCAACCTAGACGGTCGCCCACGTCAACCTAGACGGTCGCCCACGTCAACCAGGCGGTCGGACCAACTCACCCGAGTCTCACACTCTGTTGTTGCAGAGGGGGGGGGGGACGTCAGCGAACATGTTGTGAACGTGGACCCACCCGGCCGGCACACCACGACAGACCACAACCTCTGTCGTTCCAGAGGGGGGGGGACTCAGACACGAAGCACCACGGCGGCCGACCACGACACTCTGCCGTGCCAGAGGGGGGGGGGACGCAGCGATGGCCGCCATCTTGCGCGGTCCAGAAGTGGAGTTTTGCTTACTACTTACATGAGTTTTCAAAACACGTGTGAGATTGCCGAATGATTAAGAGTGCAAGCAAAGGTAATTGAGTTTTACTTCATATAGTACAAATAAATCACTTTTATAACTCTAAAATCGACGATGACGCTACAGCGAGTTGTAATGATGCATAGACTACACAGTAAGGAAAGGCGAGCGATTTTCAAACAGTATCTGATCTAGTTCGACAATTACACGGCGTGTGACAGAAGAAGATAATTGACTAACAGATGATGAGCTGACTAATCGGTCGCTTATGAATCCCGAACTTAAGGTTTATCTCCAACCCGCTATCACAGTTGTTACCATCCATCCACTAAGCTTAAAGAAACATGGAAATGCTATCTCTTATTGAATAGCTCAATCATTCTTGGTGTTGAGAATGTAAAATGTGCATGTGTTTATGACTACAATTAAGGAATTCCAAAGTCATGGAAAGTTTCAATCCCGGATCAATGCGGAATCCCAGGATTGAATGAGTCCCGGTTGGGATTGAGTATTGAGTAAGGACTGCAGTCATGGGTACTTTTCCAGATCCCGGGATAGGAATCAATATAGAGATTTTGGAAACCCAATCCTGGGATTTCGGGACCCCAAAAAATTTGAATATTACTTTCTAATTGTAATCTTATTGTAATTAATTGTAATTTTACGATGAATATTACTTTCTAATTGTGAATTAGTATGGGTAGGTCTAATATGAGTAGCAGCATATTTGATGTTTGTTACTTGTTGTATATATTATGCCTACAAAATCGAAGATGCTAATTAAAATTCACAATTTACATGTACGATACTACTATTTTTTACATATTTTCTGTTATCGGAGCACAGACCTGCTTCCCTGCAGCACAGACATACACAATAAAAAACGATTATTTTGTAGAACTGCTATCAGTATTCAATAACAGGCCAGTACAAGTATCTGAAATAATTTCAGTGATAACATGTTCGCACATTATATGAGCGACATACAGCCATATGCTTATTGGGCACCCATCCCCCGGGATTAAAATCCCAACTCTCAATTTGAATAAGTTTTTGCCAAAGTGTGGTTTTTGCATTTGATCTTTGCTAATCTAAGGCAAGCACGTGAATTTGTGCTTTGAAATTTTAAGTTCATTCAGGTAGGGACTACCATACAAAGTTTTCTAATTCTCGAAGTATTGGAGAACTTACATTTTAAGTCATGATTTTTAACTTACATTTTAAGTCACTTTCAACAGCTTTAGGGAGGCATGAGATGGGAGAAGATAAAGCAACAATATTATAAATTATGTTCCCCGTGTGTGGTATGTGCAGACCTAACAGCAATTGTGAGCACTTGAGTAGACTTCGTCACTTTCATTGCATTAAACCGATTCAAAATTCCTAGATGAAATCGAACTCAATTGAATACCCGATCCGTCAAAACAAATTTTGTTGCTCAACACAAGCCTATATTATCAAAATTCGAATTATTATTGTATGTTAAGACGTTCATAAATGTGGCGCATGTGAAGAAACGTATAGGTCTACGTGTGTAATAATGTGTAAATGTAGTCTACGTATAAGTCATGAATTTGTAGTTTTCATCGTGTAATGTAATGTACCTTAAATGTCAAGACAAAAGCTATGAAGTTGCCGATAAATGATAGACATAAAGTATATTATTAAAAAATAGCAAGCTTTTTTTTATATTAAACCCAAACCCGAGCAGAAGTTGACAAAAATAAATGCACTTTACTTAATAAGGTGATCAATTAACTCGTTGCAATTATGTGAAACACTGGCAAGCAAACAATTGCAAGAAATTATTTCTTGCTACAGTCAAACCTGTCTTATTACCAATTTAAGGGACCGGCATAAAAATTTGCATTAACACAGGTTTTGCAATAATAGAGGTTACAGACGAGAACACCAATTTATTACGATTTTTTGATTATTACATCCATGCGTTATATCAAGGAAAAACTTTCATGAACAATTAATTGATCAGAAAAGAAATCAGTAATCTTGGCCAGTGAAAATCTGCGACCTAAGTCACGTATGACAGCTGCCTCAAGTTCAAAAATAGATTGTAGTATATATGTGAGCCTACACTGCTTGCAGTACATGCATATGATGTTAATGGATAGAACTGTGTGCAGAACTCATGCATGCCTGCAATTTAGGACAAACACACATGTACAAAGCATTGCCGGTCCACTTTGTACAGTACCGGTGCGGTATAGTCTTGGTGTTATTAATCGTAGGTGAAATCATGATCTCTGCAATGACGCCATTATTGAGGTTAATTGAGGTTGATTTAAGGTTTAATTTCAAGTACATGTAGAAAGACGTAATCAAGCACAAGTACTATGACGTAGGATACTTTCAAAATGTGTGTTTGTAAGAATACTTATCTTACTCATGCTTGCTCGACGTATAAAATCTACACGTTTATGTGTAGGCTGCTTATAATTAGGCTTCGGAATTATAGCCTATACAAGGAAGGCCTACATAATTCATGGATGTCATTTCCTACATTATCTGACAAGATACATTAGATGACAAGAATATGACAGGTTTTGCAATAAGAGAGGTTGCATTAAGACAGGTTCGACTGTATATCAGCGATATCTTCTGATCATTCTAAGACGAACGCCGTCGAGTTAATCAAGCAGGAATGCTGAACTGTGTGATCGTTTTTTCTCATTCTTTTAATTTAGAGTAGCTCTTATTACATGTACATTGTCAGTCATAGCCGCAAGGGCCTATATTGTCAGTTTGATATGAGTTTACTGCAGCTATGCCTTTTTTGTAACAAAATTAGGCCTACGTGTCGTTATAATCGCAATTACACAGCCTTTGTAATCAATAAATTGATCTTTCTGATATAGCAATCAACGAATCGCAATGAAGGAGTCTCAATCAATTAATAAGCTCATACACTATCATTTGTATTTCTTGTCAACCTCTGATCCCTGCTGCACATCTCTATACGGGAATTTGCATAATTGTAATCTTATATAAGTTCCAAAGAGCCTGCCAAAAAGAATGAACATCAGTCAATGGAACATTCAGGCATTAAAAAATACACGTATAAATGCTATGCTTATAGCCGCAGCACAACGTTAAGATACACGACATTGCAGCATACCCGGTACGTGCAATAATGGGAAATAGCACGAGTGTTGTAGAAAGATAATTTATGGGCCTGTGTAAGAGTAACCTAATTCATTTTCATCAGACTTAATTAGGCTAAATAAAACAGAAGCCTGATTAATGATATGCCGATCGATTTCAAAAAAGAGACGCTACTAAACTTGACATCATGATAAAATCAATGTGTTCACTGTTCATACAATATTGCCTACCCATAATTAAATTTTGCGATAGTCTATTCTATATTATTCTCCTGGTGTCTGCTTTTGGATTTGTTATCAAATTATGTGCTACTCTGAGAGATAGGTGATGTATCCGCATAGTCTTCTGGTGCTCAAACTTACCATCATAGACTTCTTGTATTCACTCTGTTGAATCATGACTGTGTTGTGTCATAACATTCCCATGTACCTACTTCTATGTCCGTGTGGGCATTCCTTATTTACATGTATTGAGTTGTCTATTGCTTTGTAATTTGAATTTTTGTATCCTGGCTAGACCAGCAGCTCTGAGCTGAGGTAATAAAGGTAACAGACGTACAACCCTGTCTCCTGTGGTCACCTAATAGAAAGATGGATAAATCAATAGGCGACGAGTGTAGACTTAGTACCCGGTCTACGACCCACGCAGCCTAGTAAATACCACGAAATGCCTGGAGAACCAAATATGCCATTTAAAATATGGATTGGACTAGTGAACGATTACTTTTATCTGACTGGTATTTCAACGGGAAATACCTTGACTGATCGTCAAAAGAATATCGTTATGTTGTCACTGTTAGGTAGTGAAGGCACAAGAATGGTTGCATCGCATCCAGCTTTTATGGGACGTAACTCAACTGATCACAAAATGTTCGTAGAAGTGTTGACTTCAGTGTTTGCACGCCCCACACCGCCAATCAGAGCATGTTTCGATTACTTTAATCGGAAACAGTCTGCTTCAGAAACTGTTAACGATTATTTACTTGCACTTCGATTCATGATACCAGATTGCGAATTTCCCTCCTCAGAGGAAGCGCGCGTACTCGCCATTATGTTCACAATTGGTTGTCACAATAAAATAACACAAGAAAAACTGCTATCGCAGCCTATTATTGACTTGGACGAATTTTTGAGGATTGCAAATGCAGACGAAGCCGCCAGACAAACGTCAGCAGCTTTAAGAGGCGAACCAACTTCTGTTCTGAAAGTCGCTCGTCCTCCAACGCCACAAGCAAGTCGATCCCTAAATACATCCCGGTCACACCAAGTAAACAGGTCAGTATCGCGATGCAAAAGTCGCTATTCAAATCAGTCAAAATTTGCAAACAAAACAATGAATAAATGTACTGGCTGTGGCTCGACCTCGCACAAATATAATGATTCAGGATGCCCAGCTCGCAACGTGACCTGCAATTTTTGCACAGCTATTGGGCACTTCGAAAAACACTGTTTCAAAAAGCGAAATAATTTTAACATCAAAACCATAAAAGCTGGAATAACATCGCATCAGGCAAACAGCAAAAATTTTGAATGTGAAATTGGAATAAAATCTAAGTTTGGAACATTTATAACAATCAAAGTACAAGTCGACACTGGATCAGATATTACTGCTATTACAAGAAATCAATACAACGAATATTTTTCTGATTTTGAACTACTTGATTCTTCAATAGACATCCAAAACTACGATGGTACAAAGATCGATTCAGTTTATGGATACTTTACACCCAAAATTTTGTTTAACCATCGTGAAATAATTGAAAATATTTATGTAGTGAATGACTCATGCTCAGCAATTATCGGTAAAAATGCAATCAGAACATTTCCCATCATAATAGATGGTAATTCCGTATCTGTTTGTCAAGCTAATTCAATTGACAGTCATTCTATCGTTGACCATTATCCAACGTTAAAGAGTCCTAGCACTGGTCATTACCCTGATTTTGAACACAAAATCACTCTATCGTCGGATGCAAGACCGGTAAGCAGAAAAGTTTTTAAGAAAAGTAAGCAGAAAACCATAGAGAGAATTTTTATTGCTGCCTTGCCTTAAGAAAGGGTCTGGACCCGAAACGTCGGCTGTGTACATATTTTTTATTCGTAATTATTTAGTGGCATTAAATTACTCGAGAGAGAAAACTGATTTTTTTCACATCATTGATCCCATAGCATATAGAGACAAAATCCAAAAGGAAATTGAATCTATGGTTGACAATGGAATTTGGGAGAAAATTAGCAAAAGTAACTAGGCCCACAATATGGTATCCGTTATGAAACCAAATGGTGGAGTCAGGATAACAACGGATTTGTCACCATTGAATTATTTTGTGATTCCTGAACGACATCCCCTACCGAATATCAAAGATACTTTTATCGAATTGTCGGGATCAAAATATTTTTCTAAATTAGACCTTCGCAAAGGATGTTTTCATATCGGGCTCCATCCTGAAAGCAGACCACTAACTGCAACACTAACTCCATTTGGTCTCTTTCAGTATACACGGCTACCAATGGGATTCAAAGATGCAGCTTCGGTCTTTCAAAAATTAGTCTCTCAAACATAAGCCGATTGTGAAGGCGTTATTACTTATATAGACGATATTCTAATTCATGCACCTACCATGGAGGATCACAATAAGCGTTTACACAAAGTTCTACAGAAATTAAGTGAAAAAGACTTCAGATTGAACATGGATAAATGCAATTATGGTCAACAATCAGTTTCATTCCTAGGACATACAATTTCAACAAATGAATAAGACCATTATCTGGAAATATAAAAGCAATTTTGGATATACCTAAGCCACAAAACATAAAGGAAATACGGAAGTTCCTGGGGATGATCACATATTACCAGGACTTTCTAAAAACCTATCTACAAACACTGAACCTCTAAGAAAGTTACAGAGAAAAGATAATAAATTCCGATGGGAAGAGGAACAGCAAAATGCTTTGAAACACTAAAAAAACAACTCTCGGAAAATTTATGCATCAATATTTTTAACCCTAATTGTAAGACGTTTGTCACAGTCGACGCAAGCAATGTTGGTTTGGGCGCAATATTGTCTCAGAAACAAAACGGCAAGGAAGTGCCTATCTGCTTTGCTTCACATTCGTTGCAGCCATCAGAAAGACGATATGCAACAAACGAAAAAGAAGCCTTGGCTTGCTTATGGGCATGCGAGAAATGGGAGAAATACCTACTTGGAAGAAGTTTCACCATTCGCACTGACCACCAAGCCCTAACCTCACTGCTCAAAAAACATTGTAACGCACGTCAATCAAGTAAATTCAACAGATGGTTTAATAGACTCAGTCAATTCGACTACGAAGTGGAACACTTCCCAGGATTGAAAAATGAAATTGCGGATCTATTATCCCGAATGCCTCTTTCATCAAAAACATTGGCAGTTGAAGAGCCAGAAGAGACAATAATTATACGACGTGTTGCAATGGATGGTATACAATTAGATGAAATAAAAAAGCACATGAATGATGATACCCTGCTATCAAATGTAAGGAAATACTTACTAACTTGGTGGCCAAACAAATCAAAAATTAACCGACCAATGTTGCCATATTATAAATTACGAAATGAGTTATGTGTTGAAGATGGCTATATATAGCGCAAGGGAAGGATAGTGATTCCAAATAGCTTGTGCAAAAAGCTTATAACACTTGCTCATTTGGGACACCCAGGCATTGTACGAATGAAACGCAAAATTCGGGAATATTATTGGTGGCCTGGTATGGGCATCCGCATCGAAAATTTCGTCCGTTTTTGCCAAGGATGTCAAGATAGTGGTAAATCGGCGAAACGACCGATTATTTCTGATAATAAGATACCAGTGCCTAATAAACCTTGGGAAAAGGTTGCAATTGATATCGCAGGTCCTTACTATAACGCTCCCACTGGTCGGAAATTTGTCGTTTGCTTAATCGATTATTATTCGAAGTTTCCAGAAATATTACTTACTGATCGGATCACTTCAAATGTTATTATAGCATGGCTCGAAACAGTATTCTCCCGGTTTGGAAATCCAGAGACTTTGGTTTCTGATAACGGACCTCAATTTATTAGTGATGAATTTATAAACTTTCTTGAGTCTCGGGATATCAAACAGATCCGTTCTGCAGTTTACACTCCTCAACAAAATGGTCTGGTAGAAGTGTTTAACAGAACCATTAAACATGGTGTGGAAGCATTCGCAAATTCAAATATATCTTGGGATACTGGCATGAATAACATCTTGGCTAATTTTCGCGCTACTGCCCCTACACCCGATGGGAAAAGTCCATCGGAATTGATGTTGGGGAGGAGGATGCGCCTGCCTCATGAGGTAGTTCGACGCCCAAAGGACTTAAAGAAGGATGCACACTCGACTATGTAGCTTCAAAATGAATCACAAGTAGCGAGGAAAGCATTATTCAAGAAAGGAGAATTGGTTCGGATTCGCCTGCCAAAGATTTTGAAAGGTCAATCGCCTTATTCGAGACCGATGAAGATTGTCCAGGTGTTAGGGAGATGGACTTTCAAGTTAGAGGATGGTCAAGTATGGAACGCGAGACGATTAAGACGCTATTATGCACAAGAGGAGACACAGGATCATGCATTTCTGGGATGGTCAATTCCAAAGCCTCAATTGAGAAGATCAACTAGAACAACCAAAGGAATTCCTCCTCAGCGATACGGGTCTTGTTCTTCGTGAGGGGTGATGATATATCCGCATGGTCTTCTGGTGCTCAAACTTACCATCATAGACTTCTTGTATTCACTCTGTTGAATCATGACTGTGTTGTGTCATAACATTCCCATGTACCTACTTCTATGTCCGTGTGGGCATTCCTTATTTACATGTATTGAGTTGTCTATTGCTTTGTAATTTGAATTTTTGTATCCTGGCTAGACCAGCAGCTCTGAGCTGAGGTAATAAAGGTAACAGACGTACAACCCTGTCTCCTGTGGTCACCTAATAGAAAGATGGATAAATCAATGGGCGTATACATTAATTTGCGCTATGCTTTCGACTGCAAAATGCAACTTCAAAATCTGTTTCACGGCAGGCCTGTATGAAATGGAGAAGATCCTTTTCAAGAACTCCTATGCCTAAAGTGCTGCCTCGTTCCTATGCCGCTATCTAGTTAACTGCTTCTTGACAAGCATCCTTCCTTTCGGTCCATATTTCTCTACAACCAAGTTTGTGTACATACGCATTGGGCTAATTATGTTACTTAAATCGATGAATTAATTTATAGATTATTTGCTGGTGTTAGCGATGACTTTACTGTGTTTTGTAAGCTCACTGCTATAGCCGCTTTTCATTTGAAGCAAAATATAAAATTATGGTAGAACTTCATATGAAATTCTTTTCATGTCCATTCCTGCAAATGCGACTACCTATTTAACACTATGCATAAGGCCTATATTCGCAGCAGTAATAGAATGTTGCTAATTTTATGTTGCATGTAAATTTCAATGAACAAACAGACGAAGCATGCCCATACACGCTTTCCAAAAATTAGATGTAATTGAAGCAACTGCAAAAACGTGAAATGTGGTGAACGCCATTAAAGAAGTGACACTATTTTATAGCATGTAGCTACTTTGCTTTAGGGGCTGGAAATGGACTTTCAATTTAGATATTGTTGAAATTTTGTTTCATACAGTAGGCATTAGAATGATAAGGTGGACCGGGGCAAGCTGTTGACAAAGTGACCTTGTAGAAAAGAATGTCGAATAAAAGCACCTTAATTGACAAAGATGTCCCCTGGCTTTGTTAAAGTATGGCCTTAATATTCAATTCATAGCACTATTTGCAAATTGCATATAGAATCTATGTTTTTCGTAGTGAGTAGTTCGGCATTTTTCTACTTTTTTGCCCACGTTGTTACTTTTTGCGTATCAATTCATCATCTCATACTAAAGGGTCATTTTCACTGCTTTCTGCTTGAGATTCGTGTGTGCTCTTAAGATTGCAGGCTTATCAATATTTCTTGATTTCCATTGATTCTAACTGTAGAGAATTTTGCCATGGGAATGCAAATATTGTGCAAAATTCGCAAGCGTGACGCGGCAAAAATTCTTTCCCTGAGGAAGCGTTTTTTTCAAGGTGATAAGTAAGTGGTGATTGGATTCGCTCACGATCGAGACACTGAGAATGTCACGCTTGTGATTACAGAACATTTAAGAAATCGTATGAGACTTGGCAGTTTTACTACCCGTTTGTTTATTTTCTGTACCTAGAAACTATACCAACATTTTTATATTTTGTAGACCATTGAATATTGATATTTTGCGAACTTCTGCCAAATTATGGTCATATTATTGTGTAAATAGTCATCATTTGATCAAGATGAATAATTCTAGGATTTGTATGGCAACTTGCCCCGATCATGTTGACGCAGTTTTCATTTTCTGTTTTTACTGCATTTGTGCAAACTTTCTGCATGCCGCAAGTGACGACTAAAAATTGCTGAGAGTTACTTGCCAAATCTGCATGTCTAGTGCTTTATCGTAAGTGTCTAACATACTGGAAAAAATAAGTTTCTCGATTTAATATGATGCATTTATGCAAGACAGGCGGTCACCCTACTATATAGTCAGGGAATTCGGCACCTTGAAATTTACCCACTTCAATTACATTTTGGTAGCCTATTTATTGACTATCTTGAATAATAAATTCTAAAGGGACTTCGTCAACCAGTCCATCTGATTCTACCAGGCCATATTTGCATGCAAGCCTAAACTATATGAAGAGGTAGAGACGTTCTGTAACTTACTCTGTGATGGTTGATCGCGATTATGAATGCATGATTCTCCCCTCCAACTTATTATGCCAACTTATTATGACTTATTTCATTCAAACCTACATAATTCAAAATATTTCAATCCTTAATGACTATTTCTAGGACTCTCAATCCATTGTTGTCTGAAATATTCAATTAAACGACTATTTACTTTGGATTTGTACTTTATGTTTGTGTTAATATCATGAGGATTGCAAAAGTTATCAATTTTGAGTTTTTCCATTAATTTGATTATCCTTGATATCCAAGATTTACTAAAATTTGGAATTTTTATGTTCGCATGAATGATGCTGAATACTTGCTTTATCAGGTGTCTATCATTTAATTTACTTATTTTTATCCAGTATTTTGTCGCAGCCTTGAAAAAAATTTTATTCTATTGGTGTGACTCCAAATTCTCCAACAATACAATAATTTGGTGTTTTTCTTTTTAAATGGTGTAATTTCTTGAAGAATTGTATTTGTAATATATTTAAATTTAAATCCTTCAGATTTTTATCAAAGCATAGTTCAGCACCATACTTCATTTTGGATACATTTAGCATTTCAAACGAATTTCGCAATATTTCACCGTCTACAAAGACTTGATATCACCAAATCACCGGGTTCTGACAACCTTCATCCAAAGCTTTTGAAAACGGGTGCATTCGCAATTTGTTATCCTTTGTCGGCAATATTTCAGCTGTCTCTGCGAGTAGAAAAGTTTCCCAGTAAGTGGAAGTTAGCTGACGTCACCATGGTCCCGAAATGTAAAAACCCTACCATCAGAGACTTACGTCCAATTTCACTTTTGCAAATCCCTGCGAAAATACTCGAGCGGATCATTCTATCAAAGGAGTTCAATAATATTATGAATACTTACGACAGTTCGCAGTCTGCATATCGACCCTTTGGTTCAACCGCGGCAGCATTAATTGTAATTTATGATAAAGTTACTGAACTTCTCGATCTAACAGACTGTAATCGAGTTGCAATGACCACTGTAGATCTATCAAAGGCATTTGACAGGGTACCGCATCATAAGCTGGTACAACACCTTGACGGTAAAGTTTCTCACCACTTCCTTATTTGGATAATTGACTATCTTGAAAATCGTAGTTTCCGGATTCGCTATTCGGGTATCTACAGCTCAATGATGGACGTATGCTCGGGCGTCCCCCAAAGTTCGATATTGGGCCCGTACCTTTTTGCATCCTACATGACTTCCCTGCAGCCGTCCTCTATGAATGTGACTTATGTTAAGTACGCTGATGATGTGACTATACTGCAAGGTTTGCGTTCCTGTGACGATGACTTAATCACCAACAAGGAGCTATGTCATGTAAAATCTTGGTTAAACAGCAAAGGTTTGGTCTTAAACGATCAAAAGACAAAACATTTGATCATTCGAAAACGCTGTACGAACACAAATGAGTCCAGTCATTGTGATCATCATGTAAGGATCTTGGGACTTACACTAACTTGTGATCTAAGTTGGCATGAGCATATTCGCGTGATAGTTAAGATCTATTCATCACGATTACATCTCCTGAGAAGACTCAAACCGCTTTTAAACAAAAAAGACTTCATTACTGTTTACCGTTCTGTAATCGTCGCAGTTTTGACTTACGCCTCACCGGGTTTTGTTGGACTGAATGCGACACTTATTCAAGCACTTGAATCAATTAAAAAGAGGGCTCATCGCATAATATGTGGGAGCGGATGTGATTGTGACCTGTTTCAAGACATAAGACAGTTGCATTTCTCTCAATCCTTCAAGTTTATGTTGATTGCCGAGCAGAATGAGAATCATCCTTTACACCCCTTTGTGCTTGATAGACTCCCAAGATCGGGACACCTGAGACAGCTTTTCACAAGAACTACCCGTCGTCAGAACTCTTTCTTCCCGTACACTATAAACTGTCTGAATTTATATGATAGATGACTATGACAGTCTCGATTATTGCATGATCGTAGTATTACTTTGCCATTTTTTTTACTTTCATTTGTGTATGTGACATATCGATTCTCAATATGCAAATATATACGCTTCTCTCTCTCTCTCTCTCTCTCTCTCTCTCTCTCTCTCTCTCTCTCTCTCTCTCTCTCTCTCTCTCTCTCTCTCTCTCTCCTCTCTCTCTCTCTCTCTCTCTCTCTCTCTCTCTCTCTCTCTCTCTCTCTCTCTCTCTCTCTCTCCTCTCTCTCTCTCTCTCTCTCTCTCTCTCTCTCTCTCTCTCTCTCTCTCTCTCTCTCTCTCTCTCTCTCTCTCTCTCTCTCTCTCTCTCTCTCTCTCTCTCTCTCTCTCGCTCTCTCTCTCTCTCTCGCTCTCTCTCTCGCTGCTCTCTCTCTCTCGCTCGCTCTCTCTCTCTCGCTCTCTCTCTCTCGCTCTCTCTCTCTCTCTCGCTCTCTCTCTCTCTCGCTCTCTCTCTCTCTCGCTCTCTCTCTCTCTCGCTCTCACTCTCTCGCTCTCTCTCTCTCGCTCTCTCTCTCTCTCTCTCGCTCTCTCTCTCTCGCTCTCTCTCTCGCTCTCTCTCTCTCTCTCGCTCTCTCTCTCTCGCTCTCTCTCTCTCGCTCTCTCTCTCTCGCTCTCTCTCTCTCGCTCTCAGAACTCAGAACTCAGAACGTTTATTGACCAACTTGGTACAAACATGGTAAGAAAAAGTACATGTACAAAAGAGGAAAGATGAGGTACACATGAATGAATGAATGAATGCAGCAACAGTGACTGATGGCAATGATGGTATAAGCGTTTTCTCGCAGTTCAGATGAAAGCGGTGATCACAGTTTTGCTTCGATGGGCGCATAATGTCTGAAATGATTCTTGAAAATGCTTTAAGAAACGATAGGAGACTATTTGCAGATGTGTCATGATATGATGACTCTCTCTCTCTCTCGCTCTCTCTCTCTCGCTCTCAAAATTCAAAAATTCAAAATTCAAAATTCAATGGGTTTTATTTTCATAAGGAAAAATACCCTGAAAAGTACAAAGGAAGGTGACAAATATGAACTGATGAGCATATACAAAGAATGTCTGATGAGATCAAATGTTAGTTGAGGCAAGGTAAACACAGATGATGAATTATACAGATGATGATAATCAGATGAACGTGCATGTACATGAGATCGGTCAGTTTGGCGTGGCAACGGTAGAGCAGTTAATATGAGGGGGAGGAGACGCATATTCGGAAGTGATTAAACATTCATGTCGAGAATATCATCAACATTGATGAAAATATTATATTATCATATTGATAGATCATATAGAGTACATCATCAACCAAGTTTACAACAGTCAAAAGCAACACGCTTTATTAAGTTTGGAAATCGGTCAATGGAAATAACATGGCATATACAAATTTAAAGAAGTCTATCAAAAGAGTTTATGCATCGATATACTATGTATGCTAAATTCATTCTCACCTGTAAATGTAATTTGAAAGATTGAGAATTCAGTGATACGTTGATTTTGACCGATCTCCGTCCTTTAGTTAGTCAAGCAAACATTGAACTGTTTATTCATTTGGAAGTTTGTGTCTTTTATCGCTGTGAGCATTAATCATTTCACTGGTTCCGCGCGTTGCTGCGATTTGGCATACCTTACGACTGATAGAAATCAATCAATAAAGATATGTCTACTCTAATTGCGAGGACATTTTTAGTCGAACACATACTGATTTGATATGGGTACTTCTTGCTGTTATCTATTTACTTTTGATGTCGAAAATTCTTTGTATCAATTGCTAGGTTAAATATCTATTGCATTCGGAAATGAGGTTACAGAAAAGGCATTAGAATCAACCATTGTCATCGATCATGGATATCTATGCTTTTGTTTCATCATTGTTTTCAGCTATATAATTTTTATGTTAACAGTTTTAGACCTTTCTGATCTCAATAGACTAATCAATGATGTCTTTGTTATCAGCAGTGCATAATTAATCTCTCTTCGTTGACTGATTTAATAAATTTTGCTACTGACTTTATTCTACTGCCGAGATTGGTGTCAAAGATGCCGTAAAATTCTGCTCTACTGATATCTATGAATTCTGGTATAATATCTTCCCGCAGATAATTATAGTTTGGGCATTCAACTAAGAAATGATAGATATCTTCAATTCTTTCAGGGCAGAATGGACAATAACATTCTTCATATTCAAGTCTGTTGCCATAACGGCCTATTTCAGTCATTAATTTATGATGCCCAGTTCGAAATTTCAACATGATTGACGTTTCTTCACTAATATCTGACATCATGTTGAGATAGGGCTTCAAGTTGTTATCAAATCTACACATTTCAATATAATACAATCCTTTATGGCTGATTTTTGCGGAGTTTATCCATTCTTCTCTAAAAAAATTATGTAATCTTTCGTTTACGATTCTGATGTAGCTATTTTTATCGCACTCATTTTGATTAAACCAAAGTTGTTGTAAATTTAATGTAAAAAGCAATTTTTTAATATGATGAGTCCATGTATTTGTGCAGGTAGCATCATGTAAATTGCTCATGATATGCTCATAGAATTTCCAAGTTAAGTTTTGTCTCTTGCTGCTAATTATTCTAATCCAAAAACGTATTGCAGCTTTGTAGAAATGGTATTCAAATGATTTTACTCCGAATTCGCCATATATACAATAGTTAGCTGTGGACGTTTTCAAGAAATAGAATTTCTTATAAAATTGTAATTGGACTTTATTCAGTTCATTTAATTTATTACTAAATATAAATTCTCCACCATATTTCATTTGCGATAGCGTAAATATTTCAAATGTATCTTTCAGCATTTTTCCATTAATTTTTCCAAATTCTTTTAGAGCTTTAGAGGTAACAAATGATGATATTTTTCCTTTCTTTTGTAAGTATTCAATGTGTCTCCTGTCATTTTTTGCAATCAGTAGGCCGAGGTATTTATACTCTTGTACCACTTCGATCCTAATCATTGTATCATTTATTTTCATGTTAACGTGACTAAATATATTTTTTGTATTTCTTGACATAATTTTTGTTTTAGAATAATTGATATGCAGACCACTTGCGTTACAAAATTCATGAACTATTTGAATCTGCTTCAATAGACCTTGTTGTGATTCACTGTATAGCAATATGTCATCTGCATAACCTATTGCACATAATTTATTAGATCCAATGTTAATAGGATTTAAAGAATCAAGGTTGTCATCCAATATTTGATACATTCTATTCATGTATAAACAAAATAACGTGGGAGATAAACTATCTCCTTGTGGGATTCCATTATTTAGTGTAAATAGTTCACTCTCTTGTCCATCATATAATATTTTATAGCTTTTGCCGTTTATCAAGTGTTTGATTAGTTTTAATATTCTACTGTTTGGTAGTATTTTATTTAGCCTTTCTACAAGCTTGTGTTTTGGAATAGAATCGAATGCCTTCGATAAATCAATAAAACACAAATACAAGGGACTCTTCATATTATTGTATACTTTATTTATTTCTCGAAAGATGAGAATGTTGTCAAGAGTTGAGTGCCCTTTCCGAAATCCGATCTGCGAGTAATGAATTACATTGTTTGCCTCTAACCATACATTCAGTCTTTCATTGATTATTTTTGTTAAGAGTTTTTCTAAGGCAGACGCTAAATTAATACATCTATAAGAAATTGCTTCATTGATATTACCACTTTTAAATATGGGAGTTATCCAGCTGTAATCCCAAGGAATAATGTCACCATCTAGAATCTTGTTGAAGAGGTGTAAATAAATACTTATTGATTCCTCCTTATTATTCTTGAGGGTTTCATATACTAAGCCATCAGGACCGCTGCATTTTGAATTGTGGGTATCTTTGAGACAGTTTTCAATCTCTATTTTTGCTATGTCTTCATCTAGTATTAACGATTGATTTGTATTTGGTTTTTGAGATGGAAAGGTATGAACGTCTCTGTCATCAGGAGTGATGCCTAATGTTTTGGAATTATTTTCAGTTAATTTTTGTTTGAAATCATTTGCTGTTAGAGTGGATTTTTTAGATTTCTCTACTTTTTTCCTTTTCTCGTTAATAAGTTGCCAATACTTCTTATGGTCATTTTCCATTTTGGCATCTTCTAGTTCTTCCAGTTTAGCCAGTCTCATTTTTCTTTTTTCTTTTCTAATTTTTCTGTTCAGGTTTCGCTTGGCATTGAGAAGTTTATCTAAATTTATTTGAGTATCACTATCTTTTAGATCATTAATTGCTTTCTTGTATGCTCGTCTGCATTCTCTGGTTTCATCTGAATAGCATATTTTCACGGAGTTGTGTTGCAATTTGTTGATGCAGTTATTGTTATTTGATATAATTTTATCATACGTTTCTTTACTTGAAAGGCTCCGTGTTGTTGTTTCTAGCAAGAGATCTTGACACTTAGTCTGATACAAATCTTTATTGAATTCCCTCTCATTTTTATTGGTACATTTATATGGTTTCTTTAACCATTTCCTATTTCGAAACCTGCTCCAGATCAACTCTTTATTAAATTTGCGATTATTTTCCATGTTATGTTTCAGTTCTAATTCAAGTTCTATCTTGAAAGGAATATGGTCGGTATATAATGTAGGCTCTAGTATTTCAAACTTTTTAACACAATGAAATAGGGATTTTGATAACAAGAGGTAATCTATTATTGATCGTCGCACTTTTTCATCATGCAAGGTGGCATAAGTAGGTTTGCCTGGTTCTAGTCGACCGTTGGCAATTATCAATGATGTCTCTTCACAAAATTCGATTATTTCTTTTCCCTGTGCATTAACTACAATATCACACGAGTTTCGTAGTTCAAGATTTAAATTTTCGTTATCATTTATGTTTCCGATTCGACCATTTAGGTCTCCTATCATTATGATATTTTGCATTTTGAATTTTGAAATGTAGTATCGAATTTTTTCAAAATAGTTGCTTTCTCTGTATTTTGATTCACGGTTATCTTTGTAACATGCGATAAGGAAAATTTCTTTCATACCTTTCCACTTTTTATTCATCATCTTCATAATTAGTAGATTGCCATTTTCGTTTATTATATTTTCAATTATTAAATCATTTTGCAAGAATTTGCTAAATAACGATACTCCCTTGATATTTCTTCCGAGGTTATTAACTTTCTTTGCAAAAGCATGATATCCATGATAACAGGGGATAATTGATAAATCTTTATCCTGACATAGATGAGTTTCTGATAGACATATAATATCCGCCTCATTAACGTCTGTCATAAGATCGGACTTATCAACTTTTTTCGTCATTTAATCCATTAATATTGACATAAAATATTGTCAGAATCTGTTTGCGTTCATCAACTGAATTATCATTATTAATTTCATCACATTCATTTTCAAAATCAGCACATGTATCTTTACCGTTATTTATCTCCATCTCTTTCTCTTCCTCCCCCTCATATTCTTCATCAAACATACCCATGTGAGGCCTGTATAGGAGCTGATTGCCATTGTGGTGGTGGTCTGTTATAGTGAGTGTTATGAATGTAACTTCTTTCGCCATTTCTGTTGACCACTGGATACTGTTCTTCTCTTGGGCTGTTCATTGGAGGTCTTCGATCTTGCCAGTAGATGTTCTCGTATCTTCCATAAGGTCTTCTATAGGGTTGCCATCTTGGTCTACTTTGATACTGCCTTTTCTCATTGTTGCGACCAAATCTGCTCCAGCAATTTCTGGCAATGTGACCCTCTTTTCTGCAGTTGTAACATCTGATGGGCGGGCGGTTGTACTTGTTTGCAGGATATCTTTGCTGACGTTGATACCGTTGTTGCTGTTGCATCAGTTGTTCTTGCTGTGTCAGTTGTAGATCTAAATTGCTTTTGATTACATCGATTTTCGTATTCAAACTTTGAAATAATCGCTCAACTTCATTCTTTGTGTATGATTGCTTGTTCTGTTTCGTGTTTTGAAATGCTTCATTTTCCTCTTCAGAGTCACTGTCAGCCCATCTTGGTGTCAAAGTTTTTTGTTTTTTCGCTTCTCTTGTCTCGTTCTTTAATTCTTCGATTTTCTCTTCTTGTTGACTCAAATTGCGCTCACATTCACCGATTGTTTTCAGCAACTCATATATTCTCTGCTCTCTTATTCGCAAAGTCTCCTTCATTTCTTCAGTCTTCAGTCGGAATTCTTCGATTTCTTGCTTCAATCGATCAGCTTGATTTGCTTTCCGTACTTCCTCGTCAAGTTCTTGTCTTAAACGAACCAATTCACTAGATTCTTCCTTCTTCGATACTTTGGCTGTTAAATGTAGATAATGTTGTAGTTCAGTGGGATGTGCGCTCCTTATGCAGGCCTCACATGCGTACTTTCTCTTATACAAGTTCTTTTTATTGTATTTCACGAGTTCGTAAGCAGGGAGTTTTGTGCATGAAAGGTGAAAGTCTCGCTTACATTTGTCACAAAACAATGTCTCCTCAGATACCTCAACTTTGCCACACACACAGTTTTCTTTCGCGATGAATCCAACTTCCTCATCTTCCTTGGTTGGGGAACGAGGTTGAGTATCGACGATCGTTGACATGCTGTAAATCAAATTGAAAATAACTAAGATGATGTTGCAATGATGGGTTTGGACCGATCTCCGCGTGTTGTTAATAGTCTGACGACAACGGCTCTCTCTCTCTCGCTCTCTCGCTCTCTCTCTCTCTCTCTCTCTCTCGCTCTCTCTCTCTCGCTCTCTCTCTCGCTCTCTCTCTCTCTCGCTCTCTCTCTCTCTCGCTCTCTCTCTCTCGCTCTCTTTCTCTCGCTCTCTCTCTCGCTCTCTCTCTCTCGCTCTCTCTCTCTCTCGCTCTCTCTCTCTCGCTCTCTCTCTCTCGCTCTCTCTCTCTCGCTCTCTCTCTCTCTCGCTCTCTCTCTCTCTCTCGCTCTCTCTCTCTCGCTCTCTCTCTCTCTCTCTCGCTCTCTCTCTCTCTCTCTCTCTCTCTCTCTCTCTCTCTCTCTCTCTCTCTCTCGCTCTCTCGCTCTCTCTCTCTCGCTCTCTCGCTCTCTCGCTCTCTCTCTCTCGCTCTCTCTCTCGCTCTCTCTCTCGCTCTCTCTCTCGCTCTCTCTCTCGCTCTCTCGCTCTCTCTCTCTCTCTCTCGCTCTCTCTCTCTCTCTCGCTCTCTCTCTCTCTCAAAACTCAAAACTCAAAAGGTTTATTGCCCAACAGTGTGGCAACAAACAGAGTGTTACAAGTAATACAATATTTTAATGTAATTAATGTGCAAGAAAGTTAAAGATGACAACAGTGAATGGGATGGATGAAATGGAAAGCTAAAATCGCACAAGCACCATGATCGCCGTTGTATTCGTAGAGATGTTGATGGTAGGAATGAGTCTGAAAATAGTCTGCTGAAGTTTTTATATGTAATGTTAACGAACGTAATGAATTATGAGACAATGAAATGAAATGTTGTGTCACATTTAGGAGGGGAAGAGACAAAGCATGCATAGCCCTATTAACCCTATTAGTAATCCTATTAATAATCGGAGGAGCGGTTAATTAATTATATGTATGATCAATGATTTTGAAACTGCAAACACGGTACGTACCTGAAATGTGATTGAGAAATGATGATTAACTTGTTGATTCACTGTCTTGACAACCGTCCTCCGATATAGACTTTTAGAGAGTGACAGATTTAATCATCTTGTCCGCTGTCTACGCCTATGAGTGATTTTCACGATCATTCAACAATGCAACAGTGCATTTCAACTACCCTTTGTTATATTTCATCGTTTCATTCATCAATTGTAACTACTTTATCAATAGAAATCTTATCAACCAGCAGTACGTGTTGCATTTCATTCATAGTTCGTCATTTGACCACGATATTGATTAGAAAAGTTTATCATGTAGATTGTATGAATACATAGAAATTTATAATACCATAGAAAGTGTGCTATTGTCTATTTCTATGTGAGATTACAAGCTTACAAGTCTATGCTACAAGCATTTATGGATAGTAGATAGTAATGTTTATTATTCTCTCTCTGTGAAATTATTCACCATGTTTGGTGACATCTCAGATCCTAGATATCTAGCTGAATGTATGGCAATATTTCTATTGTATCAGATATCTTCGTTTGCCAACTATCTTGATCAAAGTAAAAATCATGCTAAATATGTCGTAATCACATTTGTAGACGTCAACTCAGCCACTGTTCGTTATCTACGCATTTTTATTTCCATTGCTCTATCAATGTATTCGTTGATTGATCTTATTTGTCCAATCATCAATGAGTCCATCAAATCATAGAAGTCTGATCTTGCCATATCTTTCAGATATGGAATTAAAGTATTCCTCTCATTGTTGTAGCTTGGACAAATAACAAAGAAATGATAGATGTCTTCGATCTGATCTTGATTACACAATTTACAAACACAGTCTTTATAAGTATTACGATTTTGATACGTTCCAATTTCTGCTGCTAGGGTGTGATTTCCTACTCTGATTTTGATGATATTATTGATTTTAGCTTTGTCACTGCTGAGTGTAAGATAATGCTTTAATTCACACTGAAATCTACATAGCTGTAAATAATTTAATCCTTTATTGCTTTGTTTGGCACTGTTTATCCATTCCTTTCTGAAATATTCCGTTAGCACGTTATTTATCATCTTTTTAGTTTTTCCACTGTAATCCATGCTTTGCATTTCCCTGCATTTGATTTTGTCACATAAATTACTTATTCTAATGTACCATGTATTGCGGAAAGAGTTCTGGTCTATATTTTTTTATGTTTTTGAATACTCGTGTGATTAATCGCATATTATCGCTGTTATTTAACTTAAGAAAATAGTTAATTGCTGATTTATAACAATAAAATTCAATTGGTTTTATACCAAATTCTACTATGATGCAATAGTTAGGTGTAGTCATTCGTAAATGGTGAAATCGTTTATAAAATTGCACAATCACACGATTTAAATCATTTAAATTTTTATCGAAAAATAGTTCACTGCCATATTTCATTTTTGAAATCGTTAACATCTCAAATGTTTCTGTTAGTATTTTACCATCAACATTGCAAAATTCCTTCAAGGTTTTGGCAGTTACATATGCTGAGGTATTTCCCTTTTTGGTTAATTCCTCTATCTGCCTTCTATCACTTTTTGCAATCCAATTACCTAAATACTTATATTCCTCTACAACATCATTTGAGGAAGAATAAAAGTCTTCATTTATAACAAGTTTTTCATATTTTTGTTTTTCATTAAAAATCATTATTTTTGTCTTTTCGTAATTTATTTTCAAACTATTATCTTCGCAAAATTTTTGTAGTTGATTAATTTGTTTGATTAGACCAGTTTGCGTTTCGCTCAGCAACAAAATATCATCTGCATAGATGAGTGTCAATATATGAATATCTATTATTTTTACAGGATCAAGTTTATCGATGTTTTTATACAAGTCATTTAAAAAGTCATTCATATATATACAAAATAGAGTTGGAGACAAGCTGTCTCCCTGAGGAACACCACTTTCTAGCTGAAATTCTTCACTTTCTTTTCCATTGAATAGAACTTTATATTTTTTGTCGTTCATAATGTGTTCTATCAATGATGAAAAGTTACCTTCAGGAATAATGCATTTTATTTTAGTCATCAATCTACTTTTCAAGACAGAATCAAATGCTTTCTTAAGGTCAACAAAGCATGTGTACAGTGGTTTCTTATCATTTTTATATATTTGTATCGTTTCTTTTAAGATCCATATATTGTCAATCGTAGAGTTGTCTTTCCTAAAACCTGTTTGTGATTCATGTAATATTTTGTATTTATCCATCCAAACTTTTAATCTATCATTTAATATTTTTGTCATTAGCTTTTCAATACATGAAGATAAATTCAAGCACCGATATGAATTAGCATCATCTTTCTTGCCTTTTTTATAAATGGGAGTGATCCAATTGCTATGCCAAGGAGTATCATGGTCTATCATAATCTTATTAAAAAGTGTGTGCAAAATTTCAACTTGATTAGGATCATTCTTTATCATTTCATTGACTATTTCATCTAGACCACTGGATTTTGAATACTTTATAGCATTTTCAACTTCTTTTATTGTGATACATTGATTTAGAAAGTCATCATTTTCGACGGGGGTTATTTGAATTTCTATATTTTCTAAATTTTTCTTATGTGTTAGATTTTTAATATCAGTATTACTTTTCTCTATATTTTCTTTAAAATCTTGAGCATTTAAGGAGGTCGCGTGTCCTGTACATTTCTTGCGTTTGTTCTTATTTAATATCGCCCAGTATTTTTTTGTGTCATTGTTAGCTCTCGCTACTTGTAGTTCGTCTAGCTTTTTTTGTTGCAAATTCCTTTTTTCCTTTTTTAAGCTTTTGTTTAGTTCTCTTTTTGTTTCTAGCAACACGCTTAGATTTTGCTCAGATTGATCGGCTTTAAATCTTCCAACATTTCGTTTATACGTTTTTCTAAGAAATCTTACGTCTTTAGAATACATTATTTGATTACTTGAATTCATGGACTGCAATGATTCCTTGTTGGCCTCAATTAGTTTATTGTAAATTTCTGACTTATTCAATTGCTTTTCTTTAATTTCTTTCATTAGGTTTGATCCCTTAATAAAAACATTTTGACGATATTTTTCAATGTCATGCTTAAGTGTCCATTTGAAAGGGATAATGCGTTTATCATAATTTATTTGTGTTTTAAAATTCTTATTTGATACATTGTATGCTGTTGATTTTAATTTAATTCTTATATTAATTTTCATTGGTCTATGATCAGTGAATATTTTAGGTTCCATAATTTTGAGGGCTTCTAAATTATTTAGCAATGATTCCGAAATTATTAAGTAATCAATCACTGATTTATAGCATTTGTCATTTTGAAGCCTACAGAATGTATGTTCCCCATTTTCATATCTTCCGTTGGTAATTATAAGAGATGTTTCATTGCAAAAGTTAATTAGTTCTCTTCCCTGTTTGTTTACAATCAAATCTTCAGAATTTCTCAGTGGCAGATTTAAGTGGTTGTTATCATTTAGTTTACCTATTCTACTATTCAGATCTCCCAACATTATGATATTTTTCATTTTAAACTTTTCTATGTGACATTTTATTCTGTCAAGGTAATCTTTATCAGCATATTTAGATTCCCTGCTTTCTCTATAGCACAAAATGATATGAATTTTTCTTATTTTATCCCATTGTTCGTTGGCTATTTCAATTATTATTGTATCTCCATTTTCAGTTACTAATTTCTTTGTGCAAAAATTATCAGTTTTATAATACAGATTCATTCCTTTAATTTGTCGATCAAGGTTGTTTTTAGTTTTGCTAGTAGCTTCTATGACGCTATATTGGTCAACTGACATGTCATTAAATTCAGTTAGATGTGTTTCACTGAAGCACATTATATCTGTATTATATGTGTCTTTTATCATATCAGGGTCTTTAATTTTTCTATCATTTAAACCATTTATATTGGTGTAAAATATTCTGATCACTTGCATCTCATTCTCACTTTTTTCTGTCTCCTCTCCTCCCTCACTTCTGTTAAATATACTGCTGCTGCTGCTGTAAACCTGGTTGGTCTATATTTTGGA
This sequence comes from Prostheceraeus crozeri, assembly GCA_907163375.1. NCBI lineage: Eukaryota > Metazoa > Platyhelminthes > Polycladida > Euryleptidae > Prostheceraeus > Prostheceraeus crozeri. The sequence goes on from CAJQUW010003176.1 coordinate 175,208, forward strand.
ACTGTCCTTGTGCCATAGTCGAAAAGGTTGGTTGACTGTTCATTGAAGGCTGGAAATATGACTGGCGATGATATTGTTGTTGTGGCTGCTGGTATTGTCGTTGTGGTTGGTATTGCTGTTGCGGTTGGTATCGTTGGTAGTTTGCCTGCCGATACTGTGGATATTGTTGTTGTGGTCGTGAATAATAATTGTTCCTCGGCGCGTTCCATCTCGGTCGGTTCGAATAGCAATTCCTGGCAATGTGGCCTCTCCGCCCGCACGAATGGCATGTCGGGGCCGGTCGTCGTTGCTGCTGGTAGTACGGCCTTGTCTGATAATTTCTTGGTGGCGGTGGCGGTTGGTAAGTCGTCGGATATGCTTGTTGTTGGTTGTTAAGCTTGTTGTTGACAGTGGTCCTCAGATCGTCGATGAGATGCTTTATAACACTTATCTCTGAGTTCGTATTCTTTCGTTCAGTTTCATAAAATTTGATCACTTCGTCGCCACTGGTCCTTCCGTTTGAATTGTTGTTCACTTCTTCGTTGATGTTCTCCCGATTTCTCTTCTCCTTGTCTTCGTAGTCACTCAGTTGGCTCTCGTAAGATGCCAGTGTTAGAAGCAGGTCCGCGTTCTTTTTCGCCATTGCTTGTAGTTCTTCACTCTGCATCTCCAGTTCGTTTTTCATTTCATCTCTTTTCGCAATTTCTTCGTGGATCGTTCTCTTCACATCTGCTATTTCATTGTCTTTGAGCTTTAGCCGCCTTTTGTATTCATTCAGAAGTTGTTCATTTACGTTGTACTTCTTGATATTTTCTTTAAGCATTACATATTCCTGGTGATGGATCCTTTCAATGCACTCGCTACACGCATACTTTCTCTTGTAAAGGTTCTCCTTCATATACTTTACTAATTCGAATAATGGTAATTCAGTGCAGCCGTGATGGAAGCTGGCATCGCACTTTTTACAGTTGAGAAAGAATTGATCAGTGATCATCAGTGAGCATTTCTTGCATTTTGTATCGGAGGTGACAAAACCGACTTGGGATGTTGAAGATGATGAGGATGAGGATTGATGAGGTGAAATGGGTTGAGCTGTCACGGGGGCTGTCGAAGACATTCTGAAATGTGATTGAGAAATGATGATTAACTTGTTGATTCACTGTCTTGACAACCGTCCTCCGATATGGACTTTTAGTTCTCTCTCTCTCTCTCTCTCTCTCTCTCTCTCTCTCTCTCTCTCTCTCGTTCTCTCGCTCTCTCTCTCGGTCTCTCTCGGTCTCTTCTCTCTCTCCTCTCTCTCTCCTCTCTCTCTCTTCTCTCTCCTCTCTCTCTCCTCTCTCTCTCTTCTCTCTCCTCTCTCTCTCCTCTCTCTCTCTCTCTTCTCTCTCTTCTCTCTCTCTCTCTTCTCTCTCTTCTCTCTCTCTCTCCCTCCCTCTCTCTCTCTCTCTCTCTCTCTCTCTCCCTCTCCCTCTCTCTCTCCCTCTCTCTCTCTCTCTCTCTCCCTCTCTCTCTCTCTCTCTCTCCCTCTCTCTCTCTCTCTCTCTCTCCCTCTCTCTCTCTCTCTCTCTCTCTCTCTCTCTCTCTCTCTCTCTCTCTCTCTCTCTCTCTCTCTCTCTCTCTCTCTCTCTCTCTCTCCTCTCTCTCTCTCTCTCTCTCTCTCTCTCTCTCTCTCTCTCTCTCTCTCTCTCTCTCTCTCTCTCTCTCTCTCTCTCTCTCTCTCTCTCTCTCTCTCTCTCTCTCTCTCTCTCTCTCTCTCTCTCAAATTCTTTCATTGATTGTCCTGTTATACATGCCGAAATTTCACCTCGCTCTAATAAATTTAAAATATGTCTTTTATGATTTTGGATATAATTACACCAAGATAATTGTGCTCATCCACTATTTCAATTGATGATGTTTTTCCATTTTATTCTGCCATTATTGGTTTATATTCCTGCTTTTTATTGAGAATCATAACTTTTGTTTTGTCATAATTAATACTTTGGCATCTTTCATAACAGTACAGTAGTTTTGAATGATCTTGATTTGTTGATAGTCCCTGTTTTGAAGCGCTCATTGATAATATATCATCAGCATGGATGAAAGAGGTAATTTTCAAATTCCCAATTTCGACAAGATCAACCTCCAATATGTTCTCATATAGGTTTAATAACAGGTCATTCATATATTAAAAAAATGTGGAGTCGGTGATAAGTTGTCGCCCTGAGTAATACCATTTTGTAAATTAAAATAAGGCTTTCTACTCCATTATATAAACTCTTATATTTTTTACAATTTAGTTTATTTTGTAGCAAATTAAGAAATTTTCCTTGAGGTAAAATTTTTCCTAATTTTGAAATCAGCATGTGCTTTGGTATCCTATCGAAGGCCTTTAAAAGATCACTAAAACATAGATATGGCGGGGTTTTGGCACTCTTTTTATTTATTTATTTATTTATTTGTATTATTTCTTTCAAATTCCAAACACGGTCGAGAGTGGAATTTTCTGTCCTGAAACCAATCTGAACTGAATGCAGCAAATCATGCCTATCCATCCAACCATTTAATCGTGTATTAAAATTTTTCGATAAATTTTTTCAAGGCATGAGGATAAATTTATGAATATATATGAGTCTGCATCATTCTTGTCTCCATCTTTGAAGATAGGTGCCGTCCAGCTGATGTTCCATGTAGTATTTCGGTCATCTAATATTTTGTTAAACAAACTTTCAAGTATTTTTAAGTACATTCAGTATATTTCTTTAATATCTCATATACAACTTTATCAGGTCCGCCAGATTTAGAATTATTTACAATCATCAAAGAATCATTTCCTTTTCCTGTATCTTCATATTAAGAGTCACATATGCGTTTGTATTTGGTTCATTTACGTTTGAAAATCGATTGTCTTTGTATTTCCAAGTTTGATTTGGTTGAAGTTTTTTTCTCGAATTTCAACTCTATATTTAACATCATCTGCACATAGTGAAGCTTTGGCTTTACTTTTGGAATAATGCTTTTAATCACTTATCAGTTGCCAATATCTTTTATAGCTATTGCTATTTTTGGCATCTTTAGGATCATTCAGCTTTTTCGATTGTAATTTTCGTCTTTCTCTTTTGATTTCTTTGTTTAATGCTTTCTTTGCTTCTAAAAAAAGGGCTAGATTTTCATGTTTCATTTGATTTCCACTTTTCAACCGATGCTATATAGTCTTGTCATATTTTCCTAGCTTCTATACTGTAAACGCCTCTTGATATTTTTATTTACTGCATTAGAAGCGTCACGTGAATATTTTAGAAACTGTTTGTGAATTTCTTTTTGCTGCATATTTCCAAATTAAACATCATTTCTTAGATTTTCGCATTTATTTTGAAACTCATTAAATATAAATTTTGTCACCTTCGTTAGTCCACTTAAATGGCATAATTTTTAATTCTCTATTTTCATGAACATTTGGTCGCATTTTTTGAAATTTTGTTTTTAAATTTATCCTGAGCTGAATTGTCATCGGGGCATGATCAGTATGTAGTTTTGGTTCCATTAAATTCAAAGGCCTTCAGATATTTTAGCACTAGTTCTGAGATCAATAGGTAGTCAATTACAGATGCGCAGTTATTTTCCTTATTTTTACAATGTATTTTTTTCCTTTTTCAAAACGAACATTGGTGATTACAAGGGAAGTGTCGTTACAAAGTTCTATTAGTTCTTTTCCATATTTACCGATAAGTTTATCATCCGAAGTCCTAGATGGCATATCCAGATTTTCATTGTCATTCAGTAAACCTATTCTTGCGTTCATGTCGCCAATCATAATAACGTTTTTCATTTTGTAATCAGACATGTAATTTTTGATTTTATCTATAAAATTTCCCTCTGAATACTTAGATTCACGATTATCTCTGTAACACAATATTAAAAACACTTCTTTAATATCTTTCCAATCGCACTGACAAAGTTTCATTATCACGATGTTACCATTTTCAGAAACTAGTTTAGTCACATTTGAATTGCTGATTTCATCTTTAAAAATACATATACTCCTTTAACATTTCTACCCAATGAATAACTACGTTTACCACATGTATGATAACCTTCGTAATTATTTATAAAAAATGGCTTCATTTTCATAATTCAAGTGGGTTTCTGTCAAACAAATAATATCTGCGTTTTGAGCATCATCAATGATATCTGAATTTTCCAATTTAAATTTAGTAAGCCCATTAGCCTTTATATGAAATATGCTGCTGTTGTTGGTTTGTTGAGTTGTCAATTGTCTCTTTTGTTCGTCGTTCAATTTTCCAAACCATTTCCTTGATTTCTTCAATTGCTTTCGTGCTTTCGTGATTTCGTCTTTGATGTTGGGGGCCTGTGTTCTTGTGTTCTTTCTTTCTTCATCTTCATGATCTTCCTTCATTCTATCTGGCAATCCTTTCAGCTTCTCTTCTTGTCTAGTCAGTTCTGATTCGCAGGTTGACAGTGATTATGTTAGGTCTTCTTTTGTTCTGCTCGCTATCCGTATCTCCATCATTAACTCCGTGACTCGGTCGCCTTCAACGTTGGGATCACATGCTTGATTCAGCGTGATGATGTCTTGCATGTCAGCTTTCTGTTGAATTTCATTTTTACATATTTGAAACTTCGTATGCCGGCAGGCCGTAAACGAATAGAAGTAATATTTCTCGCATTTATCGCATCAAAGTTGGTAGTGTTTAAAACAAATGATAAAAAACATGTTTTAAACATACGTTTTAAGCATGTTTAAAGCATAGGAAAAAAACAATCTTAAAACACGAAAAAACATAATTCTTGGAAAATGTTGAAATAAGTATTTGTCTCTGCCATACATTGTGCATGTGCAATTTTCCATATATGTAATGTTTAATTCTCCTTCATGATTACAGAATTCCTTTCTACCATTTTTAGAATTACTTTACAATTGTTGTAATGCGCACCACATGAATTTTAGATTATAGATTGAGATGAAATTGTGATTTGCTAGATTTGAAGAAAGGGATTGGTCCTTTTACATGTAATTTGAAATCCCTTCACTGTTCTCAGTGTCATTGTGAGTTGAACATCGAGTTCACTCAGTCGCTTATGTGCACTGCTTTTTACATCGTGTTTGCATATAGTATATTAAGTGATGCCTCGAAATCGGGATCCTATTTGGATTTCCTTTTCCAAAGGAAGCGAAAAAGGAGTTTTTCGTGCTGTATGAAGAGGATATGAGAAGCCCATCGTCGCACAAGCTTCGAGAATTATGCATCATTTAAGCATCTGTACAAATTCCTCAGCTGCTCGAAAAAGATCTTTAATAGAAGTCGATCTTGATAATGATGAAAAAGATAAGGTAATTTTTCCATACCTGACGCAGCCTACATTAATTGATCCAAGTGTTTTCTTTTCTTTGAAAAGAGCCAAATTCTAGTGATGAAATGATTTTTATTTTCTAACGTTCGATTAATTTCAGCTATTATCTATAGCTATCATCCTGAAGATAGCTATAGATTATAGCTGAAATTAATCGAACGTTAGAAAATAAAAATCAATCCATCACTAGAATTTGGCTCTTTCCAAAGAAAAGAAAATTATGACCAATAGCCAAGGAATCTTTCCAGTTTGATCCAAGGGTTGTTGCTTGTGTACATGTACAAATAGTACATAGAGAAAGCCGGGCATGCATGCAACATAAGTTGTGACGATACTTTAGATATACGACACTTGAAATGTAATAGCTCGCGGTTACACGTACTTTACATTTAATGGTAACTGCATACCCAGCACATGTTGGACAAATATCCCAAACAATTAGCCTACATAAAAAAGGACTATTGTAGGAGTGCCAATTGTTTTTTGGTGCCTTAGGACAAGCGAAACAAACTCTTACAATTATAAATTTGCTGTCATTACATTCATGTCAATGGATCAAAATTTTTTAGAAAATATTTATAGTAATATATTACAGGCTACAGCCACCTGATTAGGCTACGTGACGTTTATGAAATCATTTAAATGACTCTTACACTGACTTACAAGACACGCTTAAATGACTTAATACAAAATTTTGTTATATACAAGTGTGCAATGTATAATTTGCATTCACATGGTCAGTTTGTTAATGAACGTGTAACGACTACCGGAGATTTTTTCAAACAGCACTATGCATTAGATTCTTGCGATCCGAACTTAATCATCAATCGTCATTGATAATTGTTTGATAAGGGGTTTTCTACAATACGAAAACGTCATTGATCCTACGTACAATATCCTTACTTAAATATTAGATCCTTATTAGATACCACCTAGAATGAGTTCTATGTGTAAAAAGATGAAAGTTTATATTCTATAGTCTGTGCAAGCAGAATCAACTTTTGGCATTGTCATTGCAGAATGCATTCACACCACCAACGTTAGCGGCCTATTTACTGAACTATCGCCATGCGTACCGTCGTCTTTCCAGCGAGCGGCAATGCTATGAATATACATGTAGATATGCTCCAACTGAGATTTCTGAAACATCTTTCACATGCATTGATTACATACTTTGCATCATTACGCGATGCATTGTTGCCTTCTCTTTTTCAACATTATACCACAGCTAAATTACGCATAATAGCAGAGGCCAAAGCAGTACACAGCTTAAACCGTAGATCAACAGGAAATACGAACTTCCAGACCACAATTTCTCTTCACAATTGGATAAACATTAGGGCATTTTATAGGTCAATAAAGTCAATTTTTTACTATAGGTCAATAAAGTCAATAAATCGCTGATAGGTCAATAAAGTCAATTTTTATATTGAGTTCAAATTTCGTATGTACATATATATTTTACAAAACGTTAAACCCTTTTTTACACAATGTTCACCCCAAGCACAGCCAAGGGGCCACACCACACCAAGGCTACTTATATGAAAAGGGTTTGTTTGGGTATGTACTGAAGGTTACTGTACACCACATTCCATGAAAATAATGACAATTAATGCATATTGTATAGTCATTGTCACAGATCAAAGAATCACAGATAGCAAGTTAGCAGCAGCTTTATTCAACATCCCTCATGCCTCACGTCACGGGATTATGCGTCATGATGAGTATGCATCGATCTTTGCATCAGTACTATATTTACAAGTCCTGCGCATCCAAATAATGACATCGAAAATAACGTCATTTATCAATCGTCGGAACATCCAATCATTTGAAAGAATGATCCGCGCAGATATTGGTTTTGGTAGCCTGGAGAAACTTTACTTGGTTACTCTTGACTTGAGCCGCAGCGCGAATACTATCTATAGACTGAATTAACCGCCATGGCGAAAATTGCTGCATCAGATAAATTGAAAGTTTCCTCTATCGTGAAACAATATCCTTCCGAATTTTCATCATCACCTGGTGAAAAGCTATATTGCAATATTTGTGAGTGCATTGTAAAACATGAAAAAACGTTTCTCGTCGATTCGCACAGAAGAACAGCGAAACAATCATCGAAAGCTCATAGTCCTTCGACAACGCCGCGTCCTAACTCAGCTAACAAACAGAGTTTCTTGGAATTAACAACGTCTGAGTTTGCTCAGAAAGTAACGAAAGCTTTCCTCTTCGCAGATATACCTTTACACAAACTTGAACACCAAGCAACAAAAGATCTTTACAAGACAATGGGCCATACAGCTCCAACTGTTTACGCATGTCGAAAGCAAGTATCCGTCTTGTTCGAAGAAGAGAAGAAGCAGATTATTGACGCTGTAAGTGGGAAGAAAGTCTTTTTTATTGTTGATGAAGCTGATGTAGGTGGAACAAAATACTTCAACGTGTTAGTGGGTGTGGGTGATTTGGAAAAACCAGACAAAACATGGTTATGCGATTGTATACCTCTTGATTGTAATCTTGACAGCGTTAAAGTGTGTCAATTGGTAGATGACGTCATAAGAGAATTTTCGATACATCGTTCCAATTTTCTTTTATTGATCTCCGATGCAGCCCGATATATGACATCAGCTGGTTCTGTTCTGAAAACTTTGTATCCAAACCTGTTCCACATAACATGCACAGCCCATCTATTACACAATTGTGCGATGAAAATTCAATCGTTTTTCAAAGAGATTGACTCTGTCATTGCCACTATGAAAGCCTTGACTGTAAAGAACAAAGATCGCAGAAACCAGTTTGCAAACATAGGACTCACCATCCCTCATCCGGTTATCACCAGATGGGGCACATGGCTAACTGCAGCAGCGTGGTATTCTCGAAATATCCCAAAGTCAAGGAAACAACTAATTCCATGGAAGGTGAAGGTCTCTTGTTAACTCGTGCGAAAACTGCAATCAACAATCCGGAAGTATCGAACCAACTGTGTCAAATCATGAATTATTCTTGCTTGGTTGACATGATAAATCGTTTTGAAAGTTCCAAATTTGCGTTGAAGGATACCATTGATGAGTTGAAAAACATTGAATTCTTTTCTGATCCCTGCTCAATCAAACCCTATATTCAAAAACGAGTGAATGGTTGTGACTTTCAAGCAATTTTGAGTATGACTCAAGAGACTACGCCGCCGGCCGACTACGCCCTATTACAAAGGGCACAGTCGACAAGCGTAGCTGTTGAGATGAGTTTTTCTATCTTGAAGAGTATGTTGAGACCAAATCGACCATTCAAGGCCGAAAACGTAAGAATGTATATTGTTCCAGCCTACAATCATCCACATGACTGACGAGTGAAGCTTCTATTTAACTCTTCTATGTTCTCAAGTCTTCCAATTTGCATATTAAGATTTTTGATATTTTCTACCGTTTTATATCTTTAGTTCATGGAATGACAGATAATTTGTCTATGATACATATATAGTTGTAATCACTAATCAGAAATAATGGCTTTGATATCTTTTGTTAAATGGGAGAGGTAAATTAAAGGTCAGTAATTGATATTTAGTCAAGAAAATGGATTTTGGATCAATAAATTACTAATTTGAAGAATCAATTTTTAGGTCAATTTTATAGTATAAAGGGTTAAAAAGAAAAGATTCTTCGGGTACTTCCAAGCGATTATTATTGCGTGTGCGACGTTTCGCCCCAAAGGCTTAATCATGCACGAATGAAGATGTACAGCGCAACATTCACATCATACGACTGAAGAAAATCGATAAAGAAAATTATCACGTGAGCACATGTTAAGGTTAAAAATTCTACTGATAACAAAGATTAAAAGTACCATGAAAATTAAGAAAATCTTGAGGCGGATGTGCAAAAGTTCATATGGTTGAAAGATTCTTGTCTGTTCATAGCTTGGTTACCAGCATCATTGATGTATCTGCTTTCCAAGCTCCTTCTCTTCACATAACCTTTCAGATTTCGGTGCACGATCTCCCATTCAATATTCATTGAATGTCCTTTATGGTCAGAAACAAAGTGTTCCTTCACTGCAGAGGGATTACTCGACATTACGTGTTCCTTTATGCGCGTCCCTACCAATCTTGATGTCTCACCGATGTAGTATTTCGAGCACAATTTGCAGGTTATCTTGTATATCAGGTTTTTCTCAAAACAGGAATCTTTCTCTTTTTTTAGAAAAGTTACATGCACAGCAATCGGCAGAGCATTGAGGCCTTTCCTTAGGGGGGTGGAATCTCCGTTTTCAGCTGCTTCCGGAGTCGTACCAAATGTTCATCAGGTCATGTACACCTGTTCTTTTCATCAAGCTGGATATCTTCCGTTTCAAGACTTCATCAATGAAGGGGATTTTCATGTGGATTTTCTTTTCTTTATCCTTCTGCGATTTAGGCTTGTCTCTAGATCTTAGCTTTCTGTATGTCTTTTTGATAAATGGCAATGGATATCCATTTCTCACGAATTTGTTAAAAATTAAATCGATGGAATAATGACGGTTTGCTTCGGTTGTGGACCGTCTCTCTGCTCGAATTAGTTCCCCGATCAATATTCCTGTAGGCTCGTTGCAATGCCTAAAGATCAATATGATAAAATGGTGGAAGAGGCCACAATTAACACTGGTGCTTTTATGGAAGTGAGAGACACGAAACCTGCTACTAAGCAAGTGAAATTCAATTATGCTTTGACCAAGATTTCCAATAAGTACAAACCAAGGAATGTGCAAACTTACAAATGGTTGGAAAATTGTAAATGCTCAGAACCAATTCCTTCAAGTTGTTATGCTCTTCCCAAAGATCATAAACCAGGTCCCTTGAAAGGTCAACCAATTGTCGCTGCGTTAGACGCTCCATCTTCAACATTGTCAAAAGAATTGTCAAAATGCCTAAATGATCTTCTTTGTGATGTAGAAGCCCACATTTCGAATACAGATCACTTTGTACAATGGTTGGCATCCTTGAAGCCAGATCCTACGAAAACGTTCAGTCAAGCATCTCTGGATGTTCTCAATCTCTACGGTAGTGTGCCTAGGACAGATGCAAACGGAGAACCTGGTATCTTCACAGTATTGAGACAATTCGTTTCGCGACATTCACACAGAAATGAGATTTTGAGTACTATGGACATCGATCATGTCATGACGCTAGTTTCAATGGCTTTGGAAAATGATTTCGTTCTTATGAATGGTACTACCTATAAGCAAAATGATGGCCTCTCGATAGGAAATTCCATAGCCCCTCAATTGGCTATAATTTACATGGATTTTGTGGAAAGAAGTATTTCGAGTCAATTACCCCCTGACACTATATGGAAACGGTATATTGATGACGTTTGGATTGTTTGGCCAGCAGAGATCTCCTCTGCGGAACTGTTGAACACGTGCAACTCCGTCTCCAAAGCCATACAATATACCATAGACCAGCCGAGAACCAGCGGCTATCTTCCCTTTCTCGACTGTGAAATACAGCAAAGTTTTGACAATATGTTCTCCTCGAGACTTTACACGAAGGAGATAAACAGTGGCTGCATTTTCCCTTGGAATGCGGGAGGACCTATTTCTCAAAAAGGTGGAATTTGGATCAGGGAACTAATTCGAGCAGAGAGACGGTCCACAACCGAAGCAAACCGTCATTATTCCATCGATTTGATTTTTAACAAATTCGTGAGAAATGGATATCCATTGCCATTTATCAAAAAGACATACAGAAAGCTAAGATCTAGAGACAAGCCTAAATCGAAGAAGGATAAAGAAAAGAAAATCCACAAGAAAATCCCCTTCATTGATGAAGTCTTGAAACGGAAGATATCCAGCTTGATGAAAAGAACAGGTGTACATGACCTGATAGTAATGGGCAAAAGACCGTTCCAGGACACCATAAAATTCAAAAAAATAGTATCTTTAAAAACGACTAAATTTATCAATTTATGTCATTATTTCAGGTTTTTAAGACCTAAATTCATGAATTTAGACCGTTCCAGGACACCATAAAATTCAAAAAAATAGTATCTTTAAAAACGACATAAATTCATGAATTTAGACCCTTTTTCAGGTTTTTAAGACCTAAATTCATGAATTTAGTCGGTTTTAAAGATGCCGATTTTTCAAAAAATGGTACTTTTTAAATGGTCTAAATTCATGAATTTTGGTCATTTTTCAGGTTATGAAGAAAAAAACCGTTTTTAAAAATACCCAATTTTCAAATTTTTCAAAATCTCAAATTTGAGAATTACAATTTTCTCGCTTAAATCATGACCGTTCCAGGACAACGAAAATCATAAAAGTTAAGAAACTCAAATTTGTGATTATGACATTTCACCCTTAAAATCATGTCCGTTCCAGGACACCGAAAATCAGAAAAGTTGAGAATTTCAAATTCATGAATTTTATCCATCTTTCAGGTTTTTAAAATATATCATGTGACTAAAAATATTTCTTTAAAAATGGAAGAAACAAAAGTGGAAGAAACCGCAAGAATATATCCTTCGTTAACATATGAACGTAGTTCTACTTTAATGGACATTGAAAAAATGAATAAAGAAAAACACAAAGATAGAGTACGTTATATGAAAGATAAGGAATCTCAATTATTATTAAGATTAGAGCATTATAAAAAATTAAGAAAGAGATGGACTAAAGTTAAGAATGTAACACAAGGAATTAGCATATTCTTAACAATAAGTTTAGGTGCTTTAACAATTGTTATATCTTCAGGTGTTTTAGTAATTCCAGTAGTTGCTACAGCTTTAACAGGTACGGGTGTTTTTGCAACTTCACTTGTTACAATGTTAGATAAATCTTTAATAACTAAGAAACGAAAATCATTAAAAACTAAGCATTTACATATTAAAGAAGTCTATGATAAACTACATTACTACTTTCAAAGAGTATGTGATGATAATGTTATTACGTTAGATGAGATTGAAAAATTTGATCAAATAGCTAATGAAGTAAATCAAATATCATTTCAATTACAGTCAGAAAAGTTGATGATAAGAATAAACAGGATGGCAAAATTTCTAGTGATGGTAAAACTTTTACTGATGGTAAAATTTCTAATGAAGAAAATGATAAAATTTTTTTAGAAGAGCTAAAAACTTTAAGCGAAAATTTAAGCAAAACTTTATTAAACAAAACTTTATTAAACAAAACTTAAAACGACAAACCTTTAAACGAAAAGATGTCAGACAACAAAGCAATAAAAAAATAATTTGTTCAGTAAAATGTTTTTGTTGTATTCCAATGTTACCACAAAATTCGAATATTATATTTTAAAAATGGATAAAATTAGAGCTGATAATCAAAAAAGAATTAAACAATTAGAAGAGTTAATAAAACAAAGAAATATTATGAAAGAAAATCATCTTCAACATAGAATGATAAAAGCTGGTATTCAATCTGATATGTTTGAAAAAATGCAGCAAACCGAGCAAGTAAAGACTGATTTTGAAAAAACTATGAAACCATTTAAAACTCTTGAAAAAGAACTTACAAATAATGATAAACAAATTGATATAACAGATCCAGAGCACAAAACTATATTAGATGACTATGGATTACTAGAATCAAACATTAAAAAGAAATTACCAAAATCTATGCAATTTGAACATTCTATTTCATTTATAGATGGAAAAACAATACCTAGATTTTATCTCGAACAAAAAGAAATATTTCCACAACCTTTTCGAGGTTTAATGTTTTCACCAGATAAATCTCCTTTTAATTTAGATAGAAATTTTGTTGTTCTTTTAAGAGGAGCAGATTTAATTAATTATGCTGTAGAAGATCTCATAAAATATAAAGCTATGTTAGATAGAGTTGGTGCAGTAAAATCTCTTAGACGTTATAAACAATTAGAAAATTTATTATCAACGGGAGTTAAAGTAGGAAAAGGTTTATCTGAAAAACACAAAACTGAAACAACTGTATTCTTACCAGATGAACCACAAGAATTACTAAATAGATTAAATATTTTAATATCGGCAATAAAAGAAGGACATAATTCTAGTTTCAATGAAATTCATGCTATATTGAAAAGACTGCTGGAAAAGAAGATTCTAAATGAAGAGGATTATAAAAGTATAACCGAACATCTCTGATGTCTTTAAGGGCTTCGCCCGTAGCTGAAATATGTTGTTGTTTTTAATTTTTTTATAAAAAATGTTAATTTAAAATTTTAACTAAAAAATGTGTTCAGCAGATTTAGACAAAATTAATAATCATTTAGAAAATCTAACAGAGATTTTGGGTTCATCAAAATTTAGTACGACGTTAAAACTTATAACAACTACTTCATCACACACTTGTAATTTAGAACCCATTCTTCATTTAGAACAAAATAAAAATTATCAAATTGCATTGACTAGTTTCTCCACATTTAACACTATTCAAAACGTTATCAAAGATGTGAATGATCAATTTAGATATTCTACTGATAAAGGCAAAACATGGAAAATACTAACTTTTCTTCCTGGTTCTTACGAAGTTGAATCAATATCAAATGAAATTAAGAGACATTTAGGTATACCATTTAAAGATAAGAAACAATTACATTTTGCAGTTGAACCGGCAGTTAATAAATTTTCTCTTACTTTAGACGAAAGTCATCAAGTTGATTTTAATCATGATAGATCATTGTCAAAGCTATTAGGATTTAATAAACAAACCTATAGTCAAGGTTATCATTTAGGTGAGAAGATTCCAAAAATAACTGAAATAAATTCAATTGTTGTACATTGTGACATTATTGAAGGAGGATATATAAATGGTAAATTGTCAAATTTAATATTCAGTTTTCCAGCTTTTACTGTACCCATTGGTTATAGATTAAATGTAATTCCACAAACATTAATATATTTCCCCATTACAAGAAAAACTATTAACAACATTAACATGAGAATCACTGATGCTAAAGGACAAGAAATAAATTTTGGAGGTGAAGAGATTATGATAGACCTTTTGGTTCGGGAGGTATAAACTCCCGTTCGAGAGGTATAAACTCCCGTTCGGGAGGTATAAACTCCCACGCGAAGCTAGAGAAGTTTAATTTTCTTCTTCTTCTTTTAAAATAAAAATAAAATTTTTTTATTAAAAAATGAGTGAAGTACTACCATTAAATAAAAAGAAACTTAAATTTAATCATCATCCAAATTTATCTAATAAAGTTTTGTCACTTATTTGCGGAAGATCAGGTTGTGGTAAAACGTATCTATTGTTTAAAATTTTAACGACTCCAAATTTTTTGGATTATAACAATCTTATAATTTATACAACAACAGCAGAACAACCCGTCTATCAATTTTTAAAATATGAATTTGAAAATAATCTTAAAAAAACAGCAATTGCTTCATTATTCAAAGAATATGAAAAATCTGAAGATGAAGAAGAAATAAGTTCGTGGTGTGAAGAAGCAGCAAAAAATAATCAGTTAGTAGAATCCAATAAAAATAAGCATATAAAGATACAATTAATAGATGATAGTGGTAATATGCAAGATCCTAGTAAACTAGATAAAACAATCAAACATTGTGTAATTTTTGATGATTGTGTTAATGACAGAAATCAGTCAGTTCAGAGAAATTATTTCACAAGAGATAGACATAATAACTGTAGTGTATTTTATTTAACACAAAGTATGTATTCATTAGACGGAAGTGTTATTAGAAAGAATGCAAACATATTTATACTATTTGAAATAAATGCAAGAAACTTAAGTGATTTGTTAAGAGATTTATGCGTAAGAAATAAAGATGAATTTAAACAATCGTGTAACAATGCTTGGTCAAAAGATTATGGCTTCATTACAATTAATATTGATAAAAAAATTCATGATAGAGTTATAGAACATTTGTTTGCCGAGTGATAAAAATATACAAATATAGTGATATAATATTTTATTTTTTTATTTTATATATATATCAAATTTGTCTATCTTAGAAATTAGAAAATAAAAAGGTTCAGTAGTTATTCCATCAGGTAAAATTTTTCTTTTATCATCAAATGGATCTAATGCTAATTTATGTTCTTCTTTTAAATACATTTTATGTTTCTTTGAATTAAGTCTATAATTACATGCTGTTTTTATTTCATTATTAAATAATGCATTTTTATAATCTTGAAATGTTATTTGATTAGCCACTGATGCCTTTGAAATTCCTTTTAATGTTTTATGTGTTTTAACATTATTAGTTGTATCATAACAGTAACATTTAGATTTTAAAAATATAGCTTCTGTTATGAAATCTTCATTTCCTTCTAATTCATCTTTTACTTTACATAAATCAGAAGGATGAAAGATATCATTTATTTTATTAATTTCTTCATCAAGTGTAGAATTATACGGTATTATTAATTCTAAGAAAACGGAATCCGTATCTGTAAAGTGTAGTTTATAGTTTTTGCCATAAGCAGATGCTAAATAATCATATATAAATCTATACATAAATAGTTTAGCTAATTCTAATATAGTGAAACCAATAAAATTAAACTTATCATGTTTTACGCTAATTCGACGTAAATGTACAGCACATAGTTCATCACTAAATCTAGTAGTTCTTTTATATGTAGGTTTCCTTGTTAAATTTTGAAACCTATCTTTATCATAAACTATTTCAATATTTTGTCTATTACGCACATTTTCTAAAGTCTTACCATAAAATGCATTATTCATTAATTTGAAGAACACGTTTCCAAAATCATCTTTATTTCTTTTAGCTATTTTACGTTTTTCAATATTGAACTCTATATAATTTTTTAACCATTTAGATTTTTAATAAAATAGTTTTCGATGTATTTTGGTGAGAATCATTCCATGTTCTAAATACCAATCTAGCATTCTTCCTTCAACAACATACTTTCCTTTATTACTTTGTGTTAACATAAGTTTTTTTGTTGGTCTGTATTTCTTAGGAATTTTAGATTTTTGATAATCTGAAAAATCTTCTATATTGGGAATTTTGTTTTCGGGACAGAAAGGAAAATATTTTGTTTTATCTTTTATTTCTTCAGGGTATACTAAATCAACTTCATATATATAACCATGATTATAATTTCCATCATATGTTTTTTGATAATCTAGAACGGGCGAAGCCCTAGTAGACATCTCTGATGTCGTACGAATATTACACCATGACATTTCACCTGTTGGTAATTCTTGTATCATGCAAGAAGAATATAAGCTATTAAAATCATAATATAACAAATAGTTTTCTCTCATGATTTCATCAACTGCTGCTTGACTATCTTCATTTGATATTAGTCCTTCTATATTTTGTTTAAACAATTTTATAAACTGATCACTTTCTTCTGGAGATAAAGGTTTCATTATTCCATAATCATCAGGATTTACTTTTTTATTGTAACACTGTACATAACGATTACCTAAAGCTGATGAAACTCCACCTCTAATTCCAGATTCAAAAAATAATAATTTATCATATGTATTTTCTTTATAATGTTTAAGTTTAACATTTGTATGTTTCAATCCTGCTAGCCATGTTAAACCTGGTGTAGAATAACAATAACATGGATCTATTCCGTAATATTCTATGCACATGTCACGAAAGTTTTCAAAAAGATCAACCAATATTAATACATCTATCTGAAGATATTTCATTGTATAATCATACATTGTTTTACAATTTAACTCTCTCCAATTCTTTTCAGCTTCTGCATAGTCTTCTTCAGATAATTGTGATTGTTTTAATGTTGATTTAAATTTATTTATTGGAGGAAGTTGTTTTTCTTCCATAATTTTATTCACAGAATTAAAATCTCCAGTTAAACCAGTCTTCGACTGTGAACCACAGGTTAAATATTCATACGGAAATATTCCTTTCAAAGGTTTTAAATTATATTTATTTAATATTTTACATTGTTCAGATTTCAAAGTTTTTCCCATAACATCTAATGAATAAGGAGTAAAAAATCTAAATGCATCTAAAATTCTAATACAACCTAATTGCATTGAAAAATATTCTTCTTCTGTTTTACATAGTACATTTATTTGTTGTTGTTGCAATTTTTCAGATGAAAATAAATCTTTCATTATTAAATGGAAATCATATTTAGAACCATTATAGAAATATAGAGGAACAAAGTTATATTTAAATTTATTAGCATTAAGATTACAAGAATTATGTGCTGCACCTCTATATAATCCATTTAGATGATCATGATCTTTTACTTTGACGGCAGAGCCGTCGCTTTGCTTGTCAAGATATCTACCTTTGCCATTTTTATAATTTTTTGTAAATTCTTTTCCACAGTAATAACAAATTGTTTCATTAACAAAATTAATTTTTTCTTCATCCGTTAATGGAAGCATTGGTATATTTGTTTCAAGCAATTGTGAAAAACGACATTGTAATTCTTCTACTTTCTTTGTAAACATTTCTGAACTATCTTCACCATAGTATTGATAATATTCTGATTTAAATAATTCAGGATAATTTGAGTGAATGTACATTCCCCAACATAATGGTTTTTGTTCAAATAAATATTTTTCTTTACTTTGTTCAGATGTACTTTTTTCATAATTATCATTTTCAGAATTATCATTTTCAGAATCGGGCGAAGTCCTGGAAGACATCTCCGATGTCCCGTGCTTTTGTGTCATATTACTATTATATGCTTCAAAATCACAATAAATAGTAAAGGGTACTTTATTTTTCAAATAATGTCTATTATATTCTAAATAATCATCTTTTGGAAAAGTATTTTCAACTGCTTCATTTTGTTGACAATTCTACAAATGTCTATTCATTTCTTCTTTAGTTCTAAAGCTCGTCATACATTGGAGACAGGGAAAATTAGTATTATCTGAAGTTTTTGTAAATATAGAAACATCTTTACGCAATATAAAATGACCCTGATAATATAATATATTCGCTTGTGCTGGTTGTTTTGTTTGTTCTAGTTTTTCAAATTTATCTTGATATATTTCATGTGTAAAGTCGATATATCTTTGTAAATCTTTTTCAGACTGTTGATAATTTTGATTTAATATTTGTAGCTGATAAATATATTCTTTATCATATTGTTCTTTATATTGTTGTTGTCATTTTTTTTGGCATTCATTTATTTTTTGATTGGTTTCATTTTCTTCATTATTTAATTCTTTATTGTCTTTATTGTCTTTATTTAATTCTTGAATCGTTTCTATCTTATTTTGATATTGATGGCCATATTCTTGTACTAATATTTTTGTTTGTTGTTGATAATCTGTTTTACATTTTTGTAAAATTTCATTTAAATTTTGTAATTTTTGTTGATATTCTAAAGATAAAGATGAATAATTGTAATCATAATCATAATTATAATTACGTCCTTTATAATTATTATGATTAATCATTATTGTTGATAATGTTTTATAGTTTCATATTTTTCAGTACATATTATATTTCCTTGGTAAAAAAATATTATGATGCATGTAATTTCCTCTATCATTATATACTATTTCTGATTGACATAAATTTTTATTATTCAAATAAAATTTTTTTGAATCTGAGTAAAGTGGAGTAATTTTATCAATAGAAACATAATTCACATTTAATTCAAAAACATTTACTTCTATTAAATTTTTATTCTTTTTATGAAACTTTATTAACCTATTATGATCATATGGAAATTCATCTAAACCATCCGAAAGATCAAATTCCTTTATGTATTCTTCTTTATTATAATGACTTAGTCTTTCTTTGTGAAATTCTGCAGGATGTAAATGTGCTATAATACTCCACAGAAAACAATAATCATCTTCATTTTTTATGTTGATTATTTGTGGTGAACTGAAAGGTAAAGGAACATAACTACCACCAGTATTATTTTTATATTTATCAATTACTATTTTCTTAGATAGTATTTTAACAAATCTCCAACCAGATTCACGTAACTGGGCTTCAATTATACAATTTTCTAATTTAAGTATCATTTGTTCAAATATGGGTTGTATATCATTTACATTATGAATTTCTTGTGAATTTGTAAAATGTCCTTGTATTATTTCTTCAGGAATTCCGTCAGGTCCATTTTTTGTATAAAGTACTTCTACATTCATATAACATTTGAAAGATTTCTTAAATATTTTGAAAAAGTTTGTTAATACATTATAAAAAGTTTCATCGGTTTCATTATGTTCAACGGGCGAAGCCCTGGAAGACATCTCCGATGTCCCGTGTACCGATTCATTAAACAAATATTTTATATCTGTTACCGCTTCATAGGTTCGTTCAGCTTCATCAAATTCATCAGTATCGCTAGATAAATATCTTTCATCTGGTACGGGCCAAGCCCTAGAACCTTCGGTTTGTATGGACTCATCTTCACTATTAAAATTTTTTTATATTCCGAATGTGAATAATCATCAAATATTTTTTTAACTTTTATATCAGTAGGTAATGTTTCTAGATAGTTTATATAATTATTTAATTTTAATATATTTCCTTCATCAACTCGTTCTACATTTTGTAAATGGAATTTACTATTTAAATGAGATTGATAACTTCTTTTTGTTTGCAACTTTTTTTTACATAAGTTACAATAAAACTTGGTATTTTCCATTTTTTTTATTTTTTAAAGAAAAAATTGTGTTTCAATTTTAGATATAAACATTCTAATATCAAGGTCTTGAGAGTTATTTTATATTATTATATATTTAAGTTATTTTATTTTCTTTATCATATAATGTTTTATAATATTAAGTTTTATCGTATTAAGTTTCATCATATAACGTTTTATCAAAAGATAATTTAAATTTATTTTCACTAACTATTGATTCTTCATCATCATCATCGATTGATTCTTCATCATCATCATAAATTGATTCTTCAACATCATAAGTTACACTTTTTGGTATAGGATGCCATTCCCTGATAGGAATATCTAATTCCAAATCATATTTATTATTTGATAATAATATAATAGAGAAAAATATTGGTCTTTGATCTCTTTTGGAAAATTTAATAACACCACCATAATCTGAATCACTTTTAGTTTTTATTAAAGATGATGAAATTTTAAATTGATTAGATGTAAATCCTAATTTAAATTTTGTAGACCCGACACATAGTTGTCTAACAGTATCTTCAACTATACCATCATTATTATTTTCAATTGTAAGAAAATGAAATTTAGATAAATTTTGATTATATGTAGTATTAATATCATGTACATCAGTATGAGATATAAATTTTTCTTCACTTAAATTTTTATAATTACTAATATTTTTATAATCTTTTTTACCATTTACACCATTTTCAGATGTTTCAGAATCATCATTTATATTATCATCATCTATATTATTATCATCATTATTATTATAAGATTCTTTAAGATCGGGCAAAGCCCTAGAACCTTCGGTTAGTTTATTATGATTATGATTATGGACATTGTTAATAGTATAAGGTGTTGTCCACATATAAATTTTTTTTTGTTGAGCTAAGCCATTTATATAAGATTTTAACAAATTAATATTTAAATTTGAATATAATCCTATATAAGTATATCATCATATCTTTGCGGCATTTCTAATGTTTCTTGTTTATAAATTGTATCTCTATAATATACTTGACATAATAATTCTTCGTTATGTTTTTTACTCTCTCTATGAATATTATATTGGTTTTGTTCATCAACAAATAATCTAATTTTTTCCTTTGAGAAAGATTTTAATTTTTTAACTAATTCTCTAATATTGATATAATTAATAATTTTAGTTTCTATCCAATCAGTATTACTAATCAGCAAAACTGCTCTAATAAATCCGTAAACATTATTATGTCCTATTATAACCATATTTTCTTTCTTTAATTCTACATATGCAACATCATTATATTTACTTACAATCTCCATAAATTTAATAAATGGATCACCTGAAAATATACAATAATTAGTTTCTATAGAAGTTAACCCTTTAGTCTGTTCTCTAAATATTTCTGCTTGTAATTCGAATAAAATATTTACATCTATACATGGATTATTATTATTATTATTATTATTATTATCAAAACATTTATTTTCAAATCCCGTTGATCTCGTCGAATAAGAAGAACAGGATGATGCGGACGAATATAATTTTTTTAAATTTGCTTTATCCATTTTTTATTTTTATTAGAAAAAATTTTATTTTTTTTAATTTTTATTAGAAAAAATTTTATTTCTTTTATTTTTATTAGACGAAATTTTATTTTTTTATTGTTAAAAAATGATGTAACCAAATGTTGGTGGAGGTGCATATATCCCGAATAATCGTGAATCAGAAATAGAAATAGAAAATTATATCATGAAAACTGGAGACGTTTTATCTGGTCCATTGCATCTTTCTATTCTTCCGCAACAAAATACAGAGTTGACAAATAAACAATATGTTGATACACAAATCAATGACTTAAAAGAAAAATATATCAACGATGTTTTGGTTCCACTGATGAATGAATTAAACTTGCTAAAACTTAATGACAAATCATTAAACGAAAAATTATTAAAACGTGATAAAAAGGATAGAGAGCTAGAAGCAGATATAGCAAAACTTTTTAAAAAGATTTCTGAACAATCAAAAATTTTAATATTACTTTCCATAAATTTAAAATCTGCAGTCATTAAAAATAAACATCAGATAAAAATGTTAAAAGAACAATTAGAAGATGAAATAGAAAAACTACCTGAAAGAATTAAAAAAAATTCAAAGCAGTTACAAACTACATCCCAAAAAAGTGTTGATGAAATAAGTTCCAAAATTACTCAACAAATGAAAAAGATGAATAGAATAATAAATGAAGTAAACTCACTTGATGAAAAAGTTGATAAAATGAAAAATCTTAAAATCAATTTAGAAAATGAATTAAAGAAAAATTTACAAGAAATCTCTAAAGAAAATAAAGAACTGTTAGATTCTGTTAAAAGACAATTAGATCTTCTTAAAATTAAGTTAAATGCTCTTAAAACGGCATTGAAGATTAATCAGCAGAAAATGCAAGTTAATAGAAAAGAAATTGAAGTACATCACACGCTGCTTGACGCAATAGATAAAGTGCAACAGACAATTAATAAAGTTATCTCGAAGTTGTTGTCCATTCACAAACGTAAATCTTGATAGAACCTTGTCCAGAGGCTTTAGCCTATCCGACCTTGTTCAGAGGCTTTAGCCGATCGGACCAAAGGTCCTCAGGTTACTAACCAATCGTAAATATTTTTTCCCAAAAGTCAAATTTAATCCTAAAAAATGCCTATAATTTATAAACACAATCTTAAACATTTTGCTTCAAATCAAAAAATTGCTCATGAACCATCTATGAAATCTGTTTACCATTATGACAGTGTAGAAACAGTCGGAACACAAAACTTCCTAGGCACCGCAGGTGCCGTTCAAAAAGAAGGGGCTGGCATCTTTTCTGGTATTGGAAGTATCGTTAACTTAATTAAAAATAATAAAGATTTGATTACATCCTTTGCCAAAGGAGGAGCTGCTATAGGTAGTACAGCTAGTGCAATATCAAATGCTGTTAAGTCTCAAAACGAATTAAAACAACTAGAAGCTATTCGTAAATTTAGGAATGATTCTGAAGAGCTAAAAAAATTAAAAAAACTTTCAGAGGAAACAAAAAACAAAATTGCTAACATTGCTGTAGGAGGTGAAACCTTGAGGAGCGGAGCTCCGTCTGATAGTAAACATAAGAAGAAATCAGGCGTAGCCATAAAACGTTCAATTGAAGAAATAAGAGGTAATGGCGTGAGCAGCGGAGCTGGTCTAGCAAAATTCTAAAATTATATTTTAGTAAAATTTTTTTAGTAAAATTGTTTAGTAAAATTTTTTTGGTAAAATTCTAAAACTATATTTTAGTAAAAATTTTTTCTGTCTGTGAGAAAAGCAAAAAGTCAAATTATTTTTTATAAAAATGTCTTCGCTTATCGAAAATAAATTTGAATTAGATTAACCACCAGGTGTTAGTTATAATCAAAAAAAAGAATGACTATATAAGAATTGCTATGAATCCCGGTTCTTCCAGTAGAGTGAATACTGGAGGTGATTTAATTTTTGAAGTTGATAATCAGCAGAGTTATTTATATTTACCTGATTCATTTTTACACTGTGAATATTCTTTATATAGTGATGCTAATTTTACAACACCATTACCAGATACCGATAATATTGCATTAGAGAATAATTTTTTTCCAAAATTATTTACACAAATGCGTTTAGATGTTGCAACTCAAAATATAGAAACAATAAGTGATTCTCCAGGTGTAATTGATACAATGCTTAGATTTGTAACAATTGGTGAAAATAATAAAAAGTATGAAATCGAAGGTTGGTTTCCTGATACTAATGATGGTATAATTATAGATGATTTAACTTACGCTGGAACAGACGCCGCAGGAATTGCGAAAGATGTAGAAAATATTGCAAATCATTTAAATAAAACAAACAATACTGCATATAAAGAAAGACGTGAATTTAACAAGAAAAGTAAACAGACAGTAAATTGGTCATTGTCTCCATTATTCGGATATTTAGATTATGATAAAATATCACATCAATTAAAATTTAAATTAATAATTCATCGTACAGCAAATAATGAATTAGTCTTTTTTGGCAAGACTGGAAAAAGGCATATTTAAAAATTGATAGACTTGAATGGTGGATTAAGCATATTACTCCTAGTTTAGAGATTGAAACAGCTATTGCAAGAAGATTAAATACTAACAAACCAATTCCAGTAAATTTTCTAAAGCGTACTGCTAGTTCAGTAACTTTTTCACAGCAAAGATTTAACTGGCATTTTACTAGAACTGCGAATACTCCAAGATATTTATTACTAACTTTTCAAAGAAATAATTCTCCAAGTTTTGATAAGAACAATAATCTCTTCCATATTAATACAATTCGAAGTTTACAAGTTTCATTAAATCGAACCCGATATCCAATTGATCCATTAAGATTCGATGATACCAATAATCAATTTATGGAAGGATATGATTCTTATCGAAATCTTTGTATAGAATTTGGAGTTGAACCACAATTAACTCCTGGAGTTTGGAGACATTTATATCCTGTTTTCTGTTTCGATTTAAGTGCACAATCTGAAGATATTATCAAGACTGGTTGCGATGTAACAATTAATATTGAAAAGAAAGATTCGACAACTTCATTGATGGCTTATGGTTTATTGCTAGAAGATGTAAAATATTCTATTGAAATTCTTAATGGAAAGATGGCAAGGATAAGTTAATTAAAATTTTTGATAACTTAAAATTTTTTTAGTAATTATTAATAAAATTTTTTCATAACTAGAATAGATTAAAAATTCTTAACTTAAAATTTTTCAGAACTAGAATAGATTAAAACAATTCTTAGATTAAAATTTATTCATAACTAGAATAGATCAAAATTTTTGATAACTTAAAATTTTTTTATTAAAAATGTCGCAAGCGAAAAGTAATAATAATAAAACTGTTGAATTAAAATTACGTAATATTATTGACAAAAATACCCCCAAAACTATTACTATTAATAAAAAAAAGTATTACATAAGTAAACCAATGATAGAGAATATTCAATTACAAGAAGAAAAGAATGGCGGGATTCTCTCATTCATTCCTCTAATAATAGGTGGCATAGCAGCAGCAGGAAGTGTTGCAGGTGGGACAGCTGGTATTGTCCAAGCAGTAAATAAAAATAAATCAGAGAAGGCAGCATTAGAAGAACAAAAACGTCATAATAGAGAGTTAGAGAAAGTTGCCAGGGGTGACGGAATAGTAGATAATTTCATTAGTAAACTAAAATTAGTTGATGAAGGAAAACGAGTTCTTAAAAATATTCTCCACAATGTTGATGATTTAATTGAAATTAAGGAAATTAAAGATGGTTCTGGAATATATCTAAGTCCTACTATGATTCGGTAATAACCTCAGGACCTTTGGTCCGATTCGGTAAAACTTTTATTTTATCTTTTAAAAGTTTTTTATCATTAAAAATGGATTCCGCAAATTCCACAAATTCTGAAAATTTAATTAAATTAAAAATTGCTAATTTAGATTTATTAAATTATCTATTAAACAAAAATAAAAACTCAAATTGTAAAATTTATGAAGGTAACGACATACAAAAAACATTAGAAAACTTTCCTGGATTTATTTGGAGTAAATATTCGAAGGAAAAACATCTTCCTGGTCATTCATATACCGGTCCAGGAACTCGATTAGATATAAGACTAGATGAGAATAATAATCCGAAACCAGGTGAAGAACCAATAAATAGAGTAGATGCCGCAGCGTACAGGCATGATTTAGCTTATCGAAATCATGACCTAAGCTCTCGGCATGCAGCTGATAAGAAGATAATACAAGAATTAGATAGTATTCAGAATCCTTCCTTTAGAGAAAAAATTGAAAGAATGTTTGTTAAGAAAGCTTTACAAGCTAAAATATTATTCGGTCAGGGTTTAAATGAAACGACAGCAAAGCTGTCTGAGAGCAACGCTCGAACCTACGCCTCCGAAATTCATAAAGAATACAGAAGGCCTAAATATTTATTGAAAGTAAAAGTATTTAATAAAGATGATATTTGTAGTGCTGATCTTATTCATATGCCGAATAAAAGGGACTACAAATACGCATTGACCGTTATAGATTTATATACACGATACGCTTGGGTAAAACCTTTAAAAAATAAAAGTGGTCTATCAGTTAAATATGCGTTTGAAGAAATCTTTAAAGAAAGTAATAGAAAGCCAAGGAAATTGTTTGTTGATTAAGGGACCGAGTTTTACAATAGAAACGTAAAGCCACTATTTGAAACTGTTTATTCCACAAAAAATGCAGGAAAAGCTGTAGTAATAGAAACATTCAATCGGACGTTAAAAAATAAATTATTCAAGAAATTTACTGAGCAAAGAAATCAGAAATGGTTGAAGATATTACCAGGAGTTGTAGAAGAGTACAATAATAAAGTTCATTCTGGTATTGAAGAATCCCCGAAGAATGCTTCTGACGACCCTGATTTGATAAAAAAAAGATATTTGAGAATAATTATTCGAATGAGAGTAATCCGAATTTGCAGAAACTTAAGCCGAAATTTAAAATTGGAGATAGAGTTAGAATATTTAAATATAAAAATAAATTTGAAAAAGGCTTCGTCGGATACTGGACGAAAGAGATATTTGAAGTTTGTAAAATAAACCAAACTTATCCGATTACTTACGAAATCAAAGATTTAGATGATGAAAATATCAGAGGCCGATTTTATCAAAATGAATTACAACGAACTGATTTTTAATTATCATTATTATCATTCAATTCTAACATAATATCTAGAAATGGTACTCCTTCCTGTAATTTCAATAAAACATAAAGGCGTAATCGACCACAATAAGTAGTTCCCGGTTTTTGAATTTGAAATGTATTATAAAATCCATTGCCAAGTAATTTTTT
This sequence comes from Prostheceraeus crozeri, assembly GCA_907163375.1. Classification (NCBI taxonomy): domain Eukaryota; kingdom Metazoa; phylum Platyhelminthes; order Polycladida; family Euryleptidae; genus Prostheceraeus; species Prostheceraeus crozeri. The sequence continues at coordinate 201,974 of CAJQUW010003176.1, forward strand.
GACTTCGTTTGTTGGAGGCAATCCATAAGAGTCGAACCAATAGTTCTCAGCCTCTGGGCGGTCGAAATAGTCATTATCTCGATTTTTATTATAGATACCTGCAGACCAATGTATTCCTTTTTGGTGTGACGTATGAAGATTTGTTATGAAATTTGTAGTTATTGATGGAACTTTGTTCCGGGAACTGAAGGTTCCTGCTGGCTTATTTTTAGGAATTGTAACTCGTCTCTCATTAGAACATGAAAATTCTTTATTCTTAATTGATTTGCGATTTTCTTTTAATCGAAATTCGTTGTTGTTTGTGTTCCATATAATTTCAAAAACTCATTTATGTTGCTCATTTTATAATGAAAAAATTTCTTAAGGGACCCCTAGAAGTCAGAAGGGAGGGGTTATTGATTTAAAACTGTTCCACAATGATGACGTTCCTTACTACTTAGTCAGAAGGAGGTATTGATTTAAAACTGTTTCATAATGATGACTTTCCTTACTACTTGGGGGGGAGTATTGATTTAAAACTGTTCCACAATGATGACTTTCCTTACTACTTATTCGATTTTGAAATGATTTAATTTAATCTAAATTAAAACGTTACATTTGTAAGGAATCAGTTGATTAGCGGAGTTAGTGTTTCGCACATCTTTTATCAGTAGTAATTCATCCCTCATCAATATGTGAAAATTCTTTATTCCCAATTGATTAGCAATCTCATTTAAATCGAAATTTGACGTGGTTTGTTTGCCGTATATTTTTTAGGAAGTCTCAAATGTTACTCATTTTAAATGAAATAAAATGTCTTGTTTAACAATGTTCCATTTTATTTTTATGAACTCTCATTAAGAGGTTATTGTTTGTTTTATCTGTATTAAGACAATAGCAACATCTGTTACCACATTTCACAAACCGCATGATTGTTTTAGGGGATTATACGGGTTGTGCATTCATAACATAGCGTTAATAGCATAAAAGCAATCTATTAATTCATTCTCTGCTTTGAGGGAATATTCTGTTCTTATAGCAAGCATTCAATACAATATCGCAGTATCGATAGTCGAGACCGACTGTCGAACCAAAACCGCAACTTTTCTGGTTTTGGTCGGTGAACTGGCTCGCGTTTTGGTCGATGAAATGATTTACAATGCGGTGCAATTTCCCCATTGTCATTCAAGTACATTTAATCATACGCGTCATGTCATACCCGTATGTTGTCAAGCAAACTTCATACACCTACAATGCCGCTTTGCTTAGATCACCATTCATAATTTTCACTTGCTATTTAAACACGCACAATTCATAAAACGTGACACATTACAATCTTAGTTTAAATCTTATCATCACAATGGTTGGATCTACTGAAAGATCTGTTCGATTGGAGACAAAGCGGAGAAGAATTCAGAAGTTAACAAGGGAAATCATACATCTGCAACCACAAAGTAAAATATTCTTACACTTGGATATGAGAAGAATTTTTGAATACATCGGAGACCCGCACATCAATTATAGGACATGATTTAAGAGAGAGAAAAAATTGTAATTCTCAAATTTGAAATTCTCAACTTTTATGATTTTCGGTGTCCTGGAACGGTCATGATTTTAAGGGTGAAATGTCATAATCACAAATTTGAGTTTCTTAACTTTTATGATTTTCGGTGTCCGGGAACGGTCATGATTTTCAAGGTAAAAATTGTAATACTCAAATTTGAGATTTTGAAAAATTTGAAAATTGGGTATTTTTAAAAACGGTTTTTTCTTCATAACCTGAAAAATGACCAAAATTCATGAATTTAGACCACTTAAAAAGTACCATTTTTTGAAAAATCGGTATCTTTAAAAACGACTAAATTCATGAATTTAGGTCTTAAAAACCTGAAAAAGGGACAAAATTCATGAATTTATGTCGTTTTTAAAGATACTATTTTTTTGAATTTTATGGTGTCCTGGAACGGTCTAAATTCATGAATTTAGGTCTTAAAAACCTGAAAAATGACATAAATTGATAAATTTAGTCGTTTTTAAAGATACTATTTTTTTGAATTTTATGGTGTCCTGGAACGGTCTTTTGCCCATTACTCCTGATGAACATTTGGTACGACTCCGGAAGCAGCTGAAAACGGAGATTCCACCCCCCTAAGGAAAGGCCTCAATGCTCTGCCGATTGCTGTGCATGTAACTTTTCTAAAAAAAGAGAAAGATTCCTGTTTTGAGAAAAACCTGATATACAAGATAACCTGCAAATTGTGCTCGAAATACTACATCGGTGAGACATCAAGATTGGTAGGGACGCGCATAAAGGAACACGTAATGTCGAGTAATCCCTCTGCAGTGAAGGAACACTTTGTTTCTGACCATAAAGGACATTCAATGAATATTGAATGGGAGATCGTGCACCGAAATCTGAAAGGTTATGTGAAGAGAAGGAGCTTGGAAAGCAGATACATCAATGATGCTGGTAACCAAGCTATGAACAGACAAGAATCTTTCAACCATATGAACTTTTGCACATCCGCCTCAAGATTTTCTTAATTTTCATGGTACTTTTAATCTTTGTTATCAGTAGAATTTTTAACCTTAACATGTGCTCACGTGATAATTTTCTTTATCGATTTTCTTCAGTCGTATGATGTGAATGTTGCGCTGTACATCTTCATTCGTGCATGATTAAGCCTTTGGGGCGAAACGTCGCACACGCAATAATAATCGCTTGGAAGTACCCGAAGAATCTTTTCTTTTTAACCCTTTATATTATGGAACCGGGTACGTGGAGGACTCGGCCTCAGGGCCATATCACTATCAATTTTATAGGTCAATAAATCAGAAATTTAAAGTCAATAAAATCAATTTTTTAGATCAATTTTCAAATGCCCTAATAATCATGCAAACCGTCAGCATTCTTCTTAACATAACTCACACTCACATCTTCGAACAAATACTTCACACAGTTGCATCCCGTCTGTTACCATCGACCGTTTGAAGGCGCTGGATGCCGAAGGCCCGCCTGATTTTTACAATTAATTTAAGCAATTATCGACTAAAACCTTTCTACCTTAGTTTGAAATAAACTTTTTTACAAATCGAAGGACCCAACTATACTTATCACTTAGATCTCTCCGCAGTTCCGGTCAATGCTGCATCGAACTAGCAACACCAGGTAGGTGGCAATCAACGTTTCCGATCAAATTAGGTAAAGTCCTGAATTACCACAATTAAACTTTTGAATTTTCATGCAGCTTATACTTTTATTTATGTACTTTATATTTCTGCTGTCAGTGTATGGATGCTTTTGATTTCTATTCAAAACGCAACAAAAACTTCGTCTTGTCTAGAATAGATCTTTATCCAGAGGGCGCTTGAAATATAGAACTAAAGTAACATAAAAAAACAACGAAATAAGGCATTTGAGGACCAATAACACATAGGATTTCAACATTTTGATTCTTGAATGAATGATCCATAGATTCATAGATGCTCTATTTGAATATCTGAAAGCGTTATTTGAATCTTTGAATGCGATAAGATGCATATGACTGCTCCACTCAAACTAATGGGTGGCAGAATCTGCATAAAAAAGGAAGCATAGGTTTCATTTCTGTTTAAATTTAAAAAAGTGCTCCACTTCAAGCCATCAACGAAATGAAAAGATTTTAATTCAAAGAAAGTCAATAAATAGTTTTACTCAGCATTTAATGACATCACCGACTTAGTGAGGATGTGTGTGTTGATACTAACTGATATAGCTGACATTTCCTAAAAAGCATATATCAAAAGCATAATAATGATAAGAATGATGTTGCACAGCGGTTTCCATGTGTCCGGAATCCATATGAAGTGCAAAGCAAGATACTTCTGCGGACACAAATCAATTTATTGTTATGATCTCGCAAACGTTTCACCCGTAGGCTTTCCCAATGCGAAGTGGTTCAGGAAAGAAATTTAATTAGGCACTTAGGCACAGAGCCTAAGTTGTAAGTGTACAAGTAGACTTTTTGTCTACTTGTAAATGTACAAATATACTGTACACATATACATTCAATATTGTGTGTGAATAAAGAAAAATGCATACATAAAAAAGACAAAGAAAAAAAGATGGAGAAAGTTAAAACTTCAAGAAATAACTTCTGCCGCTGCAACCATTCATCAAAATTTGTATGGGTACTTTAGTTACATAATGAGCATCAAGGATCAAGCGTTCTTCCAAATTACATGGACCGTTGTGCAGCAAACGCCACTGAAATACAATATTCTCATTCTGATGTTCACTAAGAAAATGTTGCACAACAGCACTTGATGTACTATTCTTGTTATCATGCTCTTTAATGCGCAATTTTACAATTCTGCTACTTTCTCCTATGTGTACTTTCGAGCACTCATTACAGTATATTTCGTAAATTACAATTTTTTAAAGACATTCTTTGAGGGTACTGCACTTATTTACACACAAGAGATCGTAATCATAAATTGATTTGTGCCCGCAGAAGTATCTTACTTTGCATTTCACAGGAATGATGTTAAATAACAAGGTAACGATTTTCAATGCATGATCTAATAATTCATTAGCACATCAATCACGCCATAATAGAATGATCTGCAATGGGGAATTGTGATTGGCTTGCTTTTGATTCTGAGGATTTGTCTGACGATTTGTCTGTGCCAATCACAGATGAAAATCAGCTTATCAAATCCTTTATCTTTTACAGAGAGCGAGGATCTATTCCTTTTCTGTAGGATCATTCACAGTGCAGGTGAGATATTGTTGATTAGGTGAGGACTTAAGTCAATGTTAAATTTAAACATTTCTAACATTTCAGTCAGTAATAAGTTGTTCATAAATTATTGCAACAATGAAGTTGAATTTGTTTCATCACATTCGATGACATTCTGTATAGCTGAATGTGAACGGAGTCATTTATTCGTACATTAGATAAAATCTTTGTTGTGTAACCACGGTCGCGGCATGGCTTATGCTACGTGGCATAAATATTCATCATCACAATAATACGCGTATATGACGGGATTGTTTGATTCATTGAGGTACATGACAGACATGCCATTGATACTTAACAGCTACCGGTCTTACCTACTACTAACCGCCCTTGGATCCCGTGCGCGAGTGAAACACAGTTTGGGGCGATTGAGTGTATGCACAAAAATACATTGGAGCAAGAAAATAACTAAGCGCTGTGGCCTTGTGGTAGAGTGTTCGCTCTGCGTCCGGGAGACTTTGGTTCAAACCATGGTCGGGTCAAACCTGAGATTTTTAAAATAGGTACACTCTGCATTCTTGCTCAACACTCAGCACAATAGGAATGAGAGTGGGATAAATGACAACTCGGCCACATGGAAGAAAGGCTCCGTGCGTAATGTGCTTCCGAGCATAAACAAGGTTCATTTATTCATTTTATTTTTTAAGAAAAACGAGAGATTAAATTCCAACTGCAAAAGATGTCTCAACATATAGTATCTCTTCGTGCATCCCTTCGAGTGAAAAGTTGTAAGGAGAATGAAGCCCATAACTACATTCGTATATTTCAGACTCCTTGTTCAATTCTAGAGAATATCAGCTGCGATGATGAACAAAATGCTGTCTTTTACGGCTTTCATTACGATCACGAGCATGATTTAAGTTTTCTGCATTGTTGAATTCGTCCACATGAACCATTAAGTTTTCTGCATTGTTGAATTCGTCTATATGCACCATCAAGAGGAATTCCAATATGTTAACTGCCATCGACACTTTTTAATGCTTTTAACGCTTATTTTGCATCAGGCATTGGAAGAGAACATCACAGCATACAATTTCTGTCTTTTTCTCGTCAATCTGTGTAGTAGCAGGCTGTCCATGATTCCCGGTTGTCGGTGATTTTAGACAGCAAGCGATAGTTAGTGCTTCCTTATATTCATCATGTTTAAGATGTCATTGGCATTGCTTTCATCACTGAATTGACTAAAACAGTGCCGCATAGATTCCTTTTCATCATTTCTTTTGACTTTTGAACAAATCAAAGAGGAGCTGAGAGGACAACTTGAGGCAACAGCGATCAGTGAAGACTTTTCCTCGATAACTCGGTCCAACATTTTTCTTGAGGATATAATACCGGATGCTGGGCTCCAGTATCCATCCGCTGTGTTTCAGATAGAATCATTTTTTTGAGTTAAACAGCACTTAATATACGGATTTTGCCAGCTTGACTAAAAGTATTACAGCTATGCCACAATTGCACTCAATCATTGCCCTTGAGCAATCGTGACTAGGGACATTGAACATACATGTAGCCTTTGTTCCTGTCAGTGTCTTTGCTAATCTTCATATACTCATATACTGCGCAACAATTGCTCGCAGAAATTCATGCATGTGAAATTTCATTCCATGTCTTTCATCTCTAAGTTTGTGAGCCCTTAATTGTCAGAAAAGATATGCCGAAATTCCAAGACAACTTCTATCATTCCAAATTATACGTCACTTGAAAGTACGAGTATTACAGAAGCTGTAAATTAAGAAAAGAACAGCAAGAAGAATTCGGGGATCTGTACTGAACAATTTTACATGATTTACATCAAAGACTGTGTAATATTAGTCTTTGATTTACATACAAATGCATTAAATAGAAGCATAGATTTGAAATATTGCCATGTATTATTCCATCAATAAAAAATGAATTGAACAACGAGTGGCATTGTAATTCTATAACATTGCCAAGGACAATCAAAATTTTCATACAGAGATTGCGCTATCAATCTTCAAGATATGATTGTGAAGTGTAAGGACATCTTTTTGCTTTGCTATCAACATTACTTTGTAACTTTATGAGCTGAGAAATTTAATGTGAGAGTTGCTGCTTTTGCAGTGCTGCTCTGCCAATTGAAGGAATTATCTGAAGAATTTTTATAATGAATCAAATTAGGTGAATTCGATTAAGTAATGAAACATGTTATTCATGTTTATTCAACTGTTTTCATGACTCCACATACCAATGTCACTCATTTGAATTTACACATGCAGCATTAGGTCCAACATCGCTCATGCTCCCTCATGCGCCATTCTGAAAAAGTGAAAATTATAATTGAGTCTCATATTGAAAGTCTATAGTATCGAATCTGTAATAGATGTTATCAAACGTTCTTCCATGGTGATCTCTTAGCTAGATCTTTTCTTCGTTAGCATAGAAAAGAATATATCATGCAAATGTGTGCTGAATACCACATTTAATGAAATGTTGAATGGCTAAGCGGATTGCTATTATTCTCAGAGTTCTTAGAAAGTCCATAATACACTCTTTTAATGAAATGAAGCAAATTTTTCAGCTGTATGTTTGCCGCTATTTTTTAGTCTTTTACAATTTTGCAAGGTGAAGTTTGCAATGTCTACGAAGATAGTTTGAAAAACATCAATTCTTTGCTATACAGTACATATTTTCAGAAGCTAACCGCCATTATCCTAAATTTCAAGTATGTGTACAAATTATTTCATTCGAGTGCTTAAACTATACATTGATGCTCCAAGTCATAAAGAAACAGATGTTGCATTAATCTTGAAAGTAACTGAAGTAAACTCGTTCAATGTACATTGTACATGTACTTAATTAAATCATGCTATTTTTAATATGAAAGACTTTGCATGGATAACAGATATGAATTATTTCAAATTCAATTTTTACAATCTCCAAAGTTGCTTTCAATAATTTCAAAATTCTGTATTCACAAGATATGTCTTTCATCCACTGAAGTTGAAATGAAAGATTCTGATCACATTAAAGCACTTGGGTCACTAAAGAGTAGGTACCATCTTTATTTTTGGGATATTTGCGGTTAATTGCCAATTCCTTATCTTCTAATTTGAATAATTTGCCATTACGAAACGAATCTTTGTCACTGTCTTCTGCAAAGAACAAATTCCAATTTGTTAGCTTATCATCGCGTTATCTCACTTCTCGTAAGAATTCTTCCGTCGTAAATGTATCTTTAAATGCCACAAGAATATAGAGACATTTCTCAGCTTCGGTTGTACTTCGCGAAAATTGTTGGAACACATTGATTCCGCAGATATGAAGGAAATTGAACTGAATGAAAAGGTTTTCTCATTATTTAAAGTTTGCGACTAAACTTTGCATTGATGCAAACCAATTACATTTAGTGTCACAAATAAACTGGGTTAGAAAATGATAATTTGTGAAAAGTAAGTCAAGCTGTTGTAAAGATGTTCATTGGTATTTATTAATGCATTCTTATTTATCTTATTTATGCAATCGCAGATCATCACCGTGAGACGGCCTTATCAGGCGAGTCTGCGAGATATTGCATAAAAAGAAAAATATGAATTATAAGCTTTAATGACAAGAAATATCAAATATCACAGGATTAAAGTTTGATATTGAGTGCCCTCTTCATGGCTTTCGATATATAGCTTGCTGTTGTTGACGGATAATCATAGATTCTCTTAGTGAATTGAAGTTATCTTTTTTTCTGCCTAGAATAGCCATATTAGCATACTTTTACAATGCTAAATACTGATATTCCTTCTGAAGATTGTTTTTGCGTGAGATGTTGCTGCCGCCGGCTAATTAATAATTAATGATGTTTCAATAAACATGTTGGTAGCCGATTGGCTTATATCTCACAAGTTATCTAAATGCCTAAATTATGCTTCTTAAAATCAATAGATACTAAGCCTATCACGTCCATAAAGTGAAAAAATCAATCGCATCTCGTTTTTTAACAACTGAAATCAAATTTTGGAATGACACATTATTCTATGACATGCTATGACATTCTATTTATAGGCTGTTTTACAGGCTACTCTTTTGTAGTTTCATCTCAGTTAACCGAAACCAACATAGCCAAGAACATTGACAGAGATGCAAATCAGTGCATATTTTTATGATGTGTGAATAATGCATGGACAGCATGAATACAGTCATGCAGTTGAATGCACTCTGATTTCGCTATTCTTCTTATTACACACACATTATTCAGTTGACTATCAATTTTGTTTTGATCACACAATGTCTTGCTTGCTTCAAAATATCAAAGTTAGCTTGAAACGATGTTTAACACTAAAATGCCGAAAATTCTGTCGTTATTATGCCGAGAAATATTGAAGTTATTAAATGATATTACTATAAAGATAAATCATTAGAATCTTTTACAGTGATATGCAGGCTATAACCCTTTCCTTATAACCTACCGGGGACCATTCGGCTCACTTTGTTGCATTTTTGCTGTGGTCCTCGTAAGATAAAACCGGTCGACCTAATCGTTTGTGAGTTTCATTTTTGTGCATTTCCAAACTTTTCTCCAAAAATCGTTGAATTTGGCCTATCTGAAAGGTCATGCGACCTATGCTATCTAAATACTACTTATCAAAATTTGTAGTAGTAATGTCATATTATATATATGTAGTTATTTTTGTGAATTTTTCTATTCATTTGAAGTCTCTAGGTATCTGCAAGTCGCTCTTCATCTTAAAAATTTCACATGAACCTACTTGGAGCTGCAGAATACCATCTCAAAGTAGCATTGGAGTGTTGAATGAAAACCATAAACAACAGAATCGGCATAATTCAGAGCAAGATATTCATACTCTATTTGTCAGTTGTAGAACAACTTGGACAGATCGATTTGCAACATTTACTGCATAACTGTCTTTCGCAGCATTGATATTTCAGTAGATCGGCTACGATTGCATTGGCCACTCGAACATATTCGTCGATTTTTATTTGAAACTCCATATATTTTTGAATATATGCATAGGCCAGCGTCTGGTGGCTGACTTGACTGAGTAGCCTACAGTTGTGACATTTGATCTAAGATATCAACCCCTACATTGAGATAATCGTAGGAAAGCAATGTGTCTGGCTTCTATTTTGTATTTTGTGTTTCTAGAATGCTTACGTCAGTGAGCAAGGTATTTAAAAGTAGTGCATTCTTCTTCCGTTTGCGTTGCAGACAGTCAACATTGCGCCAGAATCACCATTTTTGCATACTTTTGCAGCATATAAGCCGAAAGACTCACTTGATTTGATGTCAGGTGAAAGCTCACGCCTATTTCTATACGCATCGTGCTCTAAGATAGAAGCTACTTTGCTTTTCAGATTCTTTTTGATAAATCAAGACCAGTGAAATAATTATCTACAGCTACGTGGTATGCCACAAAATGCGTTCAGAAGATGAGATGGTGGCATCGTAAACATAGCACCTCCAAGAAACTAGACAAGCGGGCACAGTGGCCTTGTGGTAGAGTATTCTCTCTGCGACTGGAAACCCTGTGCTCAAGCATAAATGGTGTCACACCTTTTGAAGTGTACACTCTGTATGATTCATGAACACTCAGCAGCAAACGAATGAGAGTGGGAACTTTGTCACAATGGGCAGAAAAGTCTCATCCTGATGTCATTTGAGCATAGGCATGAAATGTTTTATACATGTGTGCTCTCTCTCTCACACACACACACACACAACATTCTTCAAAACAATTCAGTCCACGTTGGCAGCATCACCTGATGTCACGAGATTGTATTTTATTTGTTTTAGAAATTAATTAAACAGAGATGTAGCATAAGTTCAACGTGACATTGCACTCAGCGGTCGAGGTGTGATATTTATGATTATAGAATTTGGGCTGACCAATGACCTTTCGAATAACCTTCAATGATTGCATTGCTCCCGCACATCATGAGATTAATACATGATCACATTGATGCAACGGTACTTTATTACATAATAGAGTATTTTCAGTAATATTCTGACAGTTCATGTCATGTTCTTCAGATGAACAGAAACCCGGTGTAAATAATACCGGCAATCAGAAACAAATTAATTACATAGATCAGTGAAACGAATCATAGCAGTGTTGCAGCACTTTTCCAAAATATGTGACCACTTACTTATAGCCATGTATTATATCTTGCAATATGTTATTTATCTTATATCATGTAGCAGATGTGGAATGCAATATGTAGGACAGACAAAGCAACCGCTACATTGTAGATTAAATGGTCATCGTCATTCAGTATTAAAAGGTCACTTAAACACATATCCTAGCAATCACTTTAAGCAAGATCATTCTTGGACTGATGTTGAATTGCAAATTATTGATCATGTTGATGACAATATATACATATCACCGGAAGAGATAAACAGAGAGCTCAACCGCAAGGAAGACATGCATATCAAGATGCTCAATACCTTATACCCCTTGGGTTTGAATGATAGAGTTTTGGGAGGTGGATGTGTATCTCAGCAGTCCATATCCAATGATCAATTTTTTAGTTATCCGATTAGCAGACGAAAAAGAAGTCATGGAATAAGAAAATCGGGTAGAAAAAGCTCAAGTATTATGGAACTTGACAATACCTATCAAGGATTGCAAGATTCTTTTGAGACGCGTAGGATTTCAAAGTTTTATCATCATCTAAAATCTCTCCCTAAAACTATGCTAAGAGCCATTCTAGGCAAGACAAGGGATGAGGCAAACATGATGACATTTGTACTAACAGCATACATTCAAAATAAACTTAACCTAGACTCGGAGAACAAAAATGTAAAAGAACGAGCAACCATAATAATCATCCCGTTCGAATCTCAGACAATAGACTCACTCAATCTCATGTCTATATTCTGCGATCACAGTGTGTGCAAGCTAATTCCAAGCACAATTCAAGAACGTTATCCACCGAAAATATTCTATAAATTAGATAAACCCACTGCATTGAAGTTTTGCAATTATGAGCGTTTTTTGAATAACCTAAAGTTTCAGGATGTGATGCACATCATGAACAATCCATGCTCATGTAGCAAGAGGCAATCCTTTGTTTATCCACATTATGTTCACGTAATAACGAGTGATCTGGATATTGTGGATGATGAAGACTTACGTCAACTCTTCAGTTTTGGTACCAAACACAGAATCCCCAAAAGCCTTAGTTGGAGTGCCATAACAACTCAAATTAGTAATTCATTAGATGAGCATATTACAAAAATAAGTAAGAAAGAGAAGCTTGAGGCTAATTTATTCTCAGCGTGGAAATCAAGAATCATGGCACTGATTAAAGATCGAATATATCTTGCCAAGAAATCCTCGAATAGATTTCGCGCACACAGTAATCGACACAAGATTAATGTCAAAATGTGCAAAAATCTGAAAGAATTGCAGAATGACGTCATAATTACGCCAGTTGATAAAGCATCTAATAATTATGCCTTCATTTGCAAAAAGTTTTATCTCCAAATTCTCTTAGCCGAGTTGGAATTGATATTTCCACGTCAAACATATCGGGTAATGATACCTATGGTCCACAGCAAATTTTAGCGCAGAATGTAATTGAGCAACATACAACAATTATGAAAAGCGAGTTCAAACTAGCTGTCTGTGAAAAAGACAGAAAATTACCAAAATTATATTGGATTCCAAAATTTCACAAAACTCCATGCAAATTTAGATTCATAGCAGGAGCACGACAATGCACATCGAAAAAGCTTTCCATCAAAGTAAATTCAGCCTTAAGTATTTTGCGTGACAATTTTCAGAGATATTGTATGGCAATTAAGAGAAACAGCGGTTTCGATTGCTTCTGGAGTATAAAGTCCACACAAGAATTTCTACACAGATTAAATTCGACACAAGTTCATTCATTGCAAGTTTTCGATTTTTCAACCTTATATACGAATCTTGATCAAAAATTGATTGAAGACCACATATTCGCTATTATGGATTTGGTGTTTAATTCCTCAAATAGAAAATTTATTTGCATTGGATATGATAAGTCCTTTTGCTCAATGAAACAGTATAATGGCTATCACTGTTTTGATAAACAGAATTTAAAAGAAGCCATATATTTCCTATTATCACAGACCTACGTCACATTCGGTAATTTAGTTTTCAGGCAGATTAAAGGCATTCCAATGGGAGGAAATTCTAGTCCACTCCTAGCTGACCTATTCCTCTTACACTGCGAATATGTTTTTATGCAAAATTTGATAAAAACTAAGAAATAGTTTTAGCACGCTTGTTATCACCTACATCAAGATACATAGACGATATATGTGTTGTCAATTATAAACACTTTGATTCTTTGCTTCAAAGAATTTATCCACCTGACTTGTTGGCGCAGAGAAATGGTGATAGCAACAAAGAGGTAGTTTACCTTGATGTGAAAATACAAATCTCACAGAACAGCTTGAGAACTTCAGTATATCACAAGGTAGATGACTTCTCTTTCTCTGTGGTGCAACTGACTTTTCCGGAGAGCATGATCCCATTACAGATGGCCCTTCATGTTTTCGCGTCGCAGGTAGTCAGATATTGTAGAATATGCTCGAAGTTACAAGACGCTGTGCACAAAACTAACAAGACACTAAATATCATGAAATCTAGAGGTTATTCTCAGCATGACTTCATGAGTTACACAGAAAAGGCTCTCACAAGGCATAATGAATCGCTTCACAAATATGGTCTTTTCTCGGCTCGACAATTCACTTCACTCTGTGAATTTCAATGAGGCACGCGACCAACAAACGACTCACATTTTCCTTAATGCCTTGCTGCATAGGTGAATAAACGACTAACAATGACTTGTAGCCATCATATGGGGGGCGGTGAAGAGTGAATACAGAGCGCTTAGCGTGGATTACGGGAGATGAGAGAGCTCCCATTGTTAAATCTTGATGTATGAGGCGAAGTTTGTGTAAAGGTGGATTACATATTTATCACACAGCGATTACATCTTTATGGGATTCGAGGATGAACAGGATCTGTTTACTTGTCGAAAAGGCAAAGATTGATGTACAGGATTTGTTTACATGTGCGGATCGCAAAAAGCATACTGTAGTTATTGATGGGATGAATTTAATGACAGGATCAGTTTACATGTGGGAAACGCAACAATTGAATGATGTCTGATTTATCTTTGTGACATATCTTTCAAGACATATCATTACCTATTCAGTATTTTGTCAGCCACTATGTGTGGGACCCCGCTCGTCTGGGTTTGAGTGTTCAGGTTAGGGGTCGAAACACAGCTAGACGAGTACCTGCTGATGACTGACGGACTGCAGTATTATGTTTTATATCCCTTAATCGGTAGCTGAAGTAGTGGTCGATGTATTGTAATTCAAATGAAGAAATGTGGAATTACATGAAGTACTATAGACGGATGAAGAAACTGGCGATAACAAATTCAACTGAAGAAATAGTATTTTCCATGTGTAGTCTTAGGTATAGTGTGTATAGTTTCATTGCTTTCGGTGTAGTAGAATGTCATTGTAGTTCTATTGTTTACCTCCATTATCCACTTTCCACTTATCCACTCTTACCATTATCCACTTTGTGTAGTGTCAGATATAGTTCACTTGTAATCGGTGTAGTAGCATCGTTGTATTTCCATATTTTACCTCCACTTTTCCAATTTCTATTCATCGGTTTCCTGTTGTTTTATAATATCCATTTTTAATTTCCTTAACCTATGGTGACCATTGTCTTATTCTATTTCCACTATCAACATCTGTAGTCGGTACAGTATATTAGACGTCTGTTTTGAACGTGTATACGGCAGTGTTTGGAATCTATGGTATTAGTACAAGTCTTAAGATTTCCATTTTTACCAGATATTGGGCCAAAGCAGATGAATTTTAATTCGTTGCCACGAGAAAGCTACATTGAGTTCTTTTAAGAACTGATTAATCCAATGGTTACAGTAGCATTGCCTTTGTACACTTGCGGATTGGAGAACGCCATCAGTCCTCATTAGGACTACTTTAACTAATAATTTAAATTAGTAAGCATTATATTCTATTATAAATGGCTACTGGGATGACTTGCATCATCGTATGAAAATTGAATGTGCTCGTTCTAAGAAGTATATAGGCCTATCTATGTAAGGGTCAGAGTTGGAAGGAGCTCGTGGGTCATGTGTCGAAATGGGTCGTAGGTCAGACTGTCGTGAAATTTTGGTTGGTCAAGTGGACTGGCTGGTCGGCGTCAAGGGATAGCCGATGTACAAAAAGCATGGAAAGAACAACATGTGACACATTCGAATTGCCTGACGGAAATGAATTTTCGAAATGGGATATGAATTTTCACTTTAAATCAGCAATTTAGTTATTAATTTCAAAGTTCTGTGAGCAGACCGTCATACAGATGATAATTATAAGATAATGCGCATTGAGTAATGTGCTCGTAAATCATTGAAATCAGATACCACAACTAATCATTTGTTTGTGCATCAAATATGCATGAAGAGCTCCCAGGCGAAAATATTGTCCACTGATTTATTTATTTATTTCAATAATCTGTAGGCCGTCATGTGTGTGAAAATTTAGAAAGAAATATAATTCAACAGCAAGGTTTTGAAAGCTACTTTTGTCAATAAAAATGCTGCACAAAAATTCAATTATGAATCTACATTTAATTAAATTGCATAAATTTGGTTGTACTTTATAATCAAAATTTCAGATTGTGACTGATTTCCGTGTCGGCTGGGTTATGGCTTCGGTTCCAGTTTTCTTCCATGGCAATGGGCGGTTCTGACACATAGTTTACATCACTAACTACTTGTCTTTTTTAATGTAAGACAATATTTCAAGAGAAATTTAATTAGATTATTATACTGAGAAAGATTTGATGAAATTCATGGATTATAAAGCACGGAGAACTCTCTGACACAAGTTAGCTGGATGAGATTTTCGGGTAGTGTTCCATAAGAAGATGCCAGCAACGTTGAAGGCAATCGACTATTCGACTGGTTTGCCAGGTGGGAATGCCAGATATTTTTATTTTCACTTTATTTGACAAATGAGGTAACTCTCGTGGCAATAGGACCGCCGCAATTTTAAGGGAGAGAACAATATAGAAATAAAAAAACACTTGATGAATGAGGAAGCGTCTA
This sequence comes from Prostheceraeus crozeri, assembly GCA_907163375.1. Classification (NCBI taxonomy): domain Eukaryota; kingdom Metazoa; phylum Platyhelminthes; order Polycladida; family Euryleptidae; genus Prostheceraeus; species Prostheceraeus crozeri. The sequence continues at coordinate 217,849 of CAJQUW010003176.1, forward strand.
TGTCGTGTTGATCTGCGTCTCTCCAGCTTTTCCAGACTTCGTCGATAGAGCCGTTGAAAATTGTGGCCCAGTTGAGGTCTTTTAGGTGGAGTTGCAGAGGTAAAAGGAAATGAGTGATCAGGTGCAACAGACCGATTAAGATGGAAGAGGAAAACTTGACCTTTCTCTTCACTTGGATAAAACTTTCTTTCAAGGTGAGCACCCAAAATTTTTTGTGTCACCCCAAAATTTGTGTTCCCAATATTTTACATTACTGTGTAGATAGGTTATTCATCTACTGCTGTAGCCCAGATATTACCTTTGATTCCCTTAATATTCTTGCGTACCTCAATCGTTGATGTGATTGAAATATTGATTTCAACACTCACAAGAATAAGTTTGATCATCTTATTCCTTCACAAAAGGTTTCTCATTTAATCGTACGCATTACATGCATTATCAAGAAATAAAGACTGCCTTTCTCCAACACGACACGTCGATCGAATTCATTCTTTCTGTGGGTTTCCTACCTACAAAATCGCACATGCTAATTTATATTTTTTATTCCTCATGTTTTTTGTTCGACCAACTGTCTTCGCTGTCATTATGTCACTTATTTTTTAATCTGTGCATCTGAATGTAAAGCATGTAGCATTGAACATGCAACTTGTGATTATCAGTTTACGAATAGACGCTACTGCTACTTCTATTTGGATGCCTTTAAGAGATTAAGTAGGATCGAGAGACGAAGTGAATTTTTTGTTAGGTACAGCTGCAACAGGATACCACATGTCCTACTCCGACTCTGGCCCCGAAGCCTACCTAGCGATTTTGGCAAAGCATTGCAAATAAAATAGATGCACATTTACATTCTTCACAAAGCCTTGCGAACAGATAGTTTCAATTGACAACTATAGAGACTTCTTCATCACCTTTTATGGCCGTAGAGAAACAAATCCTCCTCTCCGGAGAAATCGGATCTAATGCATTTTGATCTAATTCACTGTGCATGTAGGGCCTATGTGACGAATCTAAACAGCTATTTTTGAAAGATTCCTTTTATAGTGCGCATGCAAGTCAAATCCGTATGGGTGACACAAAATTCTTGCCAGAGATCAAAATATTTTTATTATTGCTTGGAGCATGTGGGTCGTGGGTCACAAATGCCGGGGGTCGTAGGTCAAGTTTCGTTGATCCACTTCCACCTCTGATGATAGATCTGAAGCAGTAGATATCATTTGCTCCGCTCCAAATGTCTTCAAAGTTTCATTCCTACTCGTTTGTCATTCCGCTCCTGTGCTACACTATACGTTTTCCCTTCATTTCTTATTCCGTTGCGGATATCCTAAGATTGCTTACAATTGCTCCCCGGATAAATAGACAACGCGTGTGGTGTTGACTTTTAAAAAACCACCTTTATCTTCTTCCATTAAAACAATATTTGACTTTTCTTGCTAATGCACAAACTGAAGATATAATGCTGAGATGTCGCTCCTGACGAGTGTGAAGTTGGCAAAACCACCCAGCGGAACCATCTCTTATTACAACGTGATTCTATTCCTGAGGTTCCCAACCTGTGGTGCGCGTACCACTAGTGGTGCGCGAGGACTCATCAGATGGTACGCGAGTACCTGTCCGAAATAAACTATGTGTATCATGATAATTTAATCTGTTCATGTCACAGATCTAATATGAGTATTAGGAAAAGTGTTGGTCAGCTTGAGAAAATTCGATGCAACTTATCACTTTTTATTGTCTCAAAAGATTAAGATTTTGTCTTGTGCACAGATTTCATCCTGTCACATCAAACTTAGTATTAGGTTGCTTAGATATCAATGCAACAGGCGAAGAAGCAACGACATCTATTGAGCGATCGACAAAACAAAAGCATGCTTTTTAGATTATGCTTCAAGCTATGCAAGTCAATTCACGTACTATGAAAATGCTTCTGACACAGACATTTAAATATCCAACTTTGGCAAGCCAAAAGTATTCACAAATAGTACAGGCTGCGTTTCTTAAAAAGCGACACACAATCTGTATTTTAACATAGATATTTGACACAGTATCTTTAAACAGTATTTATGCAGATATCTACGTGATCTTCAGAGATCGATTTTTCGAAGCATAGAATTTCAAATTGCTTTCCTAACATAAAATGAATTTCTTTGAGACTAAGTGGTACGCGGCGAACGTCTAAGATCTCAAGTGGTACTAAGACATTAAAAGGTTGGGAACCACTGTAATTTATTTGAAGCAACTTCTACTTTATGAAGTTTCGCCTGATCACGAATCTGGACGCAGAATCTGCAAATTCACTGTCGCCTTTGAGAAATTCTAGTTCAAGGATAAAAGTGATTCTGATCTGAAGTTAGCGGAACCAATTTCTTGGTTTCACTGTTAGGCACAGTAAGTCAATTTTATTATGTCAGTACGTGATCCAATTTGTTGCCCTGATCACAATTATACGTATGCTTCATTTTTCATAATAATGCATTTTAAAAAAGGCGATTTCGCAACTTGTCCATGTAAGTGTGTGAAGTTAGTGGGCCATACAATGAAATCATTTTTTTACTGCAGCTCGATTCTTCCTATTCGAAACAACATTTCTATTTCAATAAATTCGCAGTCGTTTTTGAGAAATTATCACTATATGATAAAAAGGGATCCGCTAAGTGGCTCCGCTGACTTCACACGCGGCCTTCCCGTCGTTCTCCAACTGCACTACAGATTCCTGAACTAGCCTAAATAGAAAAAGATTCAAAACGTCACGCAAAAGTCTGGTTTGACATTCAGAGATGATCTTTGAAAACATATGATTAGATATTTGAGTAAGTGTATAATATCAGTATCAACCTTAGCCTGAAGGACTTAAAATGCTGCTTTTATGAAAATTGAAATGTAGCATCATAGCCAGGTTCCAGCCCATCAACTTGGCTTTCTTTCCAAGTAGAAATAAACTGGCTATATTTATAAAACAGGTTTCAGGACCAACATAATTAATTTTCTAGATTTATTTCCAAATGACTGCCACCTCATTTTCGTCCAAGCATTATGAGAAAACGAGTGCTTTCAATGACGAGATTTGGTGATCGCAGAAACCAATATTAATGCCGCCACATCGGAATATCAACCGTCCCGATAACATCCATCGAATTGAAAAGGTGTTTGCAGGCTTCAGATAATGAAAAAGGACCATAGACTGACTACAACAGACAACAACGACTACTGATGACGGACGAAACCGTTCACTCAAATGCTTAAAAAAATGGATTTACCACAAATCAGACCAAATGTTTGATATTCAATCTTCGAGTTCCTCATTCATTATCAAATCTTTAACGATTCTATTAAAATCTAAGAATAAGTTGTGCTTCTGATATTATGATTTGCATGAAGACATAACATAGAAGGAAAATGATGTTTTCAGACGATTCAGATGATAATTCCACATTGAAATTTCCAATTACATATTTTTTGAGCTTTATAAGGAGAAGAAAAATATGCCTTTCCAACTGAAAGTTACACATATAGAAAATGAAAATATATCATGCCTCTGGGAAAACGCTTTATAACCATCAGGAGATGAAAATTTTGATCACGCCTTAATTTTCTACCAGATAAGAAGATTGTTAAAATGATTGTTTGCCTATATGCCTCTAGGATATCTGTAAACAACAAATGAATGATAAGCAAGTATTATTTTAATGTGATTATTCAAGAGATTCAGATTATTCAGCTCGAAGAAAGCTTATGGAGTCTTGACACATTTTATTCATCAACATGCTAGAATTGTGAGTTTCCGCTCGCTTTATTGCCATCACCACCCAATAATAGCTAGAAATGTAGAATGTCATTAGCCAAACTATGAAAATGATCCCCACTATGCTTACATTATAAACGGTGCTCTTCAACCATTTACCGTCGTGTGCCTGTAAAAGGAAAAATTGGTGATGGCATTCCCTACAAAATCATACGATATCATTTTGAATACCATTCAATTAACACTAGAAAGACCAACTTTTTTTATTACCGTTAAAGACCGTTGGGTCAATTGACCCCTTATATTGAAAAGCATTATGTATGAATTGAAGTTTTGCTATATTGATGTGAAAACGCAAAAAAATCACGATACTGATTACAATTCAGTTTTAAATTTATTGGGATTGTTTGCAAAAGTTATAGCTTTCAAACCTTCGGATCGGATTGAATTACTCCGATGGTAGAATGCACAACTGATCGATTGGTGAGGAGCACTTGCCACATACGAACTTTTCACATGAGGAGCACAACAATTTTTTTTGTTTGACTTGCAAATCTCACATCTTGTTCGCAAATTGGATAAATCACTGCGATTGACTTGAAGGCGCAATGTAGAAATATGGTAATGCGGTCGTTTTCTGGATTTTGCTTTGGAACAAAGTACTTGTCCAATGTGCAACATGAAATCACGTCGGGATTTTGCATTTGGCATAATAATCTCTCGTGCCAAGACGAAAGAGTTCAAACACAAAATGTCTAACAAGTTGTAGAATACAGCGAGAGTCCATCTTCTTGAGGCGCATTTTGTCGAATACAACCGTAGCATCTGATCTGCAGTATCTACTTTTACAGTTATCATTTTTGGTTTTTTCTTCGGATCATTTCTATCGACAATGGCTGATCGATGTTCTGTTGACAAAACAAACACGGTCTGGCTTGGCTTGCCTTTATAAGCAACGATCAGTTGATCTTCCGATTTCAAGAATGTGGATGTATGAACTGGTACCTGCTTTGAAGAGAATTGTTTCACAATTTCTCGTGGAATCTCGCATGTATTTGGTCAGACAGTTCCAAGAAGGGTCACGTTTTTTGCTGAAGACTTTTAGCCAATGAACACGAGGTGAAAAAGTTATCAGATGTCACAGAAATTCCACTGCCAAAATATGATTCATTCAAATTCAAAACAGCGGACTCGATCGGGAAGAGAAACTCGGCTATCACTCTGATCATCTCTTCCGGTGCATGGTATCGCTTTCAGAACATACTTTGTCAGTAAGTCACATATAATCCAAAACTTTATTCCAAGCTTATCGGGTTTGGTTGCATTATACTGCAAAAAGGGACAACGACATTTACATGGGAATAATTGCTCATCCACAGTAGCATGTTCTCCAGGAAAGAAAGCTTCTTCACATTCTTTTTGATTACTGTATCCCATAACTGCTGTATCGTGGCATCTTTGTTCACATGCCTTCTTTCAGCTCTGCTGCTCTTATCGTCAAATTGGATGTAACGTTTGATTTCTTTGTATCTATTTCGACTCATCGTCTGTTGAAAAATATTTATACCATATTCTTGACTCCAGAAAGATGAAAGAGGTTGATTCTTTCCTTGTAGTACACCTCGTATTATAATCAAGCCAACGAATGCAAGCATGTAATTTTCTGTTGTGTTTCAAAATTGTTGTTTCCTTGGCGCGTAGCCTCGGCCATTGTGAAGTCACGAATTTTGACGCATATTATCTTTTCCAAGAAGTTCTATGAAGATATCATGCTCGTCATCCACCCGATTCAATATATAACGTGTAGGACCTGCTTCGTGTCTTACTATATTTCTCGCAGGAGTTCTTTCTCTTGTATTGGCACTATCAATATTCACTTCAGTCCAACAAGTACCGTCAGGTGACGTGAAATGTAGAATTTCATCTGTATGATTCGCACTGTTATCTGTTTCAGAAGAAGATTCGCTTCTCTCCATAACTTCGTCATCTTCGCCGTCGCTCACTACAGGAGATAGAATGTAGTGGAGTCATTTTCATTTTCGTCATCGTCACTTTGATAACTATCGTCGTAATCAGAGTCAATGCTCGAAATAAGCTGTTGAGCATACCAGTACTAGTATAAAGCATGCATATGCCACTGTAATGCTAATAGGCTGCCTTAAAATAACTGCATACCCGTAGAATATTATGAAGTGGAACTAGCCCTATTTTACCCGCGGTGGGTGAGTGGACAAAAGAATTTTTGACACTGAAACATTTAATCACGATAAATTCTATGTGTAGGAGTTACCGCTGTATTGCAAAGTCCGAGAGAGGAAAAGTGCTCAGACTTTGATGTGCTATCTTCGGTACAATTTGCTCCTTGAAATTGTAGTATTTTAAGTCACTAGCCTTGAGCCTTGATTCTGACTTACCACCAAGAGATTATTGCACTGAACATTCACTAAATCCCATTCAAGTAAGGACTAAGGCCCGCTTATGTATCTGACTTGGAAATGCACATTGTACATGCATATTTAGTTGTAGCAGATATTCTTTACCTTTCCGTACTGATACTTAAGCTTTAATCGGCTGCTGCCAGCTTAGATGTGTAGTTTGCATTGGGTTCTTGTCATTTCACTTTTACTTCTTTGCTTATTTATGATCATGAGTCATGACACCGGAAAATTCCCATAAAATTACAGAATCGCTTTCCTGCTGTTTTATTTCAATAGTATGACGGCATTGCTTTCATTTCATGGCCCTTATTGAAAATCGAGAGATAATCTACTTATGTTTTACATATTTCCTCCATTACTCGTTTTGATATTCTTGGCACGTGAATAAGAAGCCAAGCTTAGTTAAATTGGTGCTGTCGATTCAATTCATTTAGTTTTATTTCAGAATGAATTTTAAGGTATAAATTCTTCAATGCTGTTTCCAAAATGAAAGCATTTTTGTATTTTAATTCAACAACGAAACTGAGGGAGTACTAATCACCACGGGCACGGGGTCGTCTCTTAAGAGCGAATCTCACAATAGCAAGCTGATGTTAAGCTCACTGCTTAGATGAAATGTTAATGCGAGTATGGACCTATTTCTGCACAATATTCAACAATGCATAATATCAGTTAGTTATTTTGAGATATTGCTGTTTTTGAAATTCGTTGTTCTGACTGTTCACTGCTTTGATATTCGCTATTATGACACCAAGCCACTACAGTTAACCTTATACATCATGTAAAATCAATGATTGTGATAGGCTTACATTACATAATGTATATGCTATGCGAAACATTTTCAGTAAATATTCATTCTGTCATTTCAAAAAAGACTGATTAAATCCCTCGCTGTAGGATAGGTAATCGTGATTAAGAAAGTTTCAAACAAGCCAAGTGTGAATCTTCATCAATCACTGCATTAATATTTCAACTGCTCGTTTTTCTCAAAACAATTCATCAATCTTTTAATGTTCAGGTGGTTGTTCTGATGGAATACGAGTTACATTTTGTGAGCATAGAATGCTGAACTGTTAGTTGGCGTTACTGGCGTTACCCGCTACTGGACCTCTGCTAGCTGGCGAAATGCCTAATTTGTCCCACATCTTAATAATTATCATACATAGTCACTTAGGCGCAAATGCCAATAGATAGCAGGAATTTGAAAGTCCAACCTCGGCAAATTCCTCGCTCTTTTCGAGGCTCTGGCAAATTTTCTCATGGTTTATATGGTACGAAAAGTGTTCAGCGTTAATGCGAAGGAGTGGATAGCGCCCTCTACTCTGAAAAACATTAGATTTTGTGGTAGCAATAGATGTCTTTGCTGTAAATCTTTGAATACCGAAAATTGCAACGAAAGTTTCAGTACAGGCAACCGGTTTATCTTTGATCAGCCAGGTGTTTTTACTTGTAAAAGTAGAAATGTTATTTATCTTATATCATGTAGCAGATGTGGAATGCAATATGTAGGACAGACAAAGCAACCGCTACATTGTAGATTAAATGGTCATCGTCATTCAGTATTAAAAGGTCACTTAAACACATATCCTAGCAATCACTTTAAGCAAGATCATTCTTGGACTGATGTTGAATTGCAAATTATTGATCATGTTGATGACAATATATATAACTTTATGAGCTGAGAAATTTAATGTGAGAGTTGCTGCTTTTGCAGTGCTGCTCTGCCAATTGAAGGAATTATCTGAAGAATTTTTATAATGAATCAAATTAGGTGAATTCGATTAAGTAATGAAACATGTTATTCATGTTTATTCAACTGTTTTCATGACTCCACATACCAATGTCACTCATTTGAATTTACACATGCAGCATTAGGTCCAACATCGCTCATGCTCCCTCATGCGCCATTCTGAAAAAGTGAAAATTATAATTGAGTCTCATATTGAAAGTCTATAGTATCGAATCTGTAATAGATGTTATCAAACGTTCTTCCATGGTGATCTCTTAGCTAGATCTTTTCTTCGTTAGCATAGAAAAGAATATATCATGCAAATGTGTGCTGAATACCACATTTAATGAAATGTTGAATGGCTAAGCGGATTGCTATTATTCTCAGAGTTCTTAGAAAGTCCATAATACACTCTTTTAATGAAATGAAGCAAATTTTTCAGCTGTATGTTTGCCGCTATTTTTTAGTCTTTTACAATTTTGCAAGGTGAAGTTTGCAATGTCTACGAAGATAGTTTGAAAAACATCAATTCTTTGCTATACAGTACATATTTTCAGAAGCTAACCGCCATTATCCTAAATTTCAAGTATGTGTACAAATTAAACTATACAGTTAAATTATACAAAATACTATACAAATAAAACTATACAAATTACAGTTAAACTATACATTGATGCTCCAAGTCATAAAGAAACAGATGTTGCATTAATCTTGAAAGTAACTGAAGTAAACTCGTTCAATGTACATTGTACATGTACTTAATTAAATCATGCTATTTTTAATATGAAAGACTTTGCATGGATAACAGATATGAATTATTTCAAATTCAATTTTTACAATCTCCAAAGTTGCTTTCAATAATTTCAAAATTCTGTATTCACAAGATATGTCTTTCATCCACTGAAGTTGAAATGAAAGATTCTGATCACATTAAAGCACTTGGGTCACTAAAGAGTAGGTACCATCTTTATTTTTGGGATATTTGCGGTTAATTGCCAATTCCTTATCTTCTAATTTGAATAATTTGCCATTACGAAACGAATCTTTGTCACTGTCTTCTGCAAAGAACAAATTCCAATTTGTTAGCTTATCATCGCGTTATCTCACTTCTCGTAAGAATTCTTCCGTCGTAAATGTATCTTTAAATGCCACAAGAATATAGAGACATTTCTCAGCTTCGGTTGTACTTCGCGAAAATTGTTGGAACACATTGATTCCGCAGATATGAAGGAAATTGAACTGAATGAAAAGGTTTTCTCATTATTTAAAGTTTGCGACTAAACTTTGCATTGATGCAAACCAATTACATTTAGTGTCACAAATAAACTGGGTTAGAAAATGATAATTTGTGAAAAGTAAGTCAAGCTGTTGTAAAGATGTTCATTGGTATTTATTAATGCATTCTTATTTATCTTATTTATGCAATCGCAGATCATCACCGTGAGACGGCCTTATCAGGCGAGTCTGCGAGATATTGCATAAAAAGAAAAATATGAATTATAAGCTTTAATGACAAGAAATATCAAATATCACAGGATTAAAGTTTGATATTGAGTGCCCTCTTCATGGCTTTCGATATATAGCTTGCTGTTGTTGACGGATAATCATAGATTCTCTTAGTGAATTGAAGTTATCTTTTTTTCTGCCTAGAATAGACATATTAGCATACTTTTACAATGCTAAATACTTATATTCCTTCTGAAGATTGTTTTTGCGTGAGATGTTGCTGCCGCCGGCTAATTAATAATTAATGATGTTTCAATAAACATGTTGGTAGCCGATTGGCTTATATCTCACAAGTTATCTAAATGCCTAAATTATGCTTCTTAAAATCAATAGATACTAAGCCTATCACGTCCATAAAGTGAAAAAATCAATCGCATCTCGTTTTTTAACAACTGAAATCAAATTTTGGAATGACACATTATTCTATGACATGCTATGACATTCTATTTATAGGCTGTTTTACAGGCTACTCTTTTGTAGTTTCATCTCAGTTAACCGAAACCAACATAGCCAAGAACATTGACAGAGATGCAAATCAGTGCATATTTTTATGATGTGTGAATAATGCATGGACAGCATGAATACAGTCATGCAGTTGAATGCACTCTGATTTCGCTATTCTTCTTATTACACACACATTATTCAGTTGACTATCAATTTTGTTTTGATCACACAATGTCTTGCTTGCTTCAAAATATCAAAGTTAGCTTGAAACGATGTTTAACACTAAAATGCCGAAAATTCTGTCGTTATTATGCCGAGAAATATTGAAGTTATTAAATGATATTACTATAAAGATAAATCATTAGAATCTTTTACAGTGATATGCAGGCTATAACCCTTTCCTTATAACCTACCGGGGACCATTCGGCTCACTTTGTTGCATTTTTGCTGTGGTCCTCGTAAGATAAAACCGGTCGACCTAATCGTTTGTGAGTTTCATTTTTGTGCATTTCCAAACTTTTCTCCAAAAATCGTTGAATTTGGCCTATCTGAAAGGTCATGCGACCTATGCTATCTAAATACTACTTATCAAAATTTGTAGTAGTAATGTCATATTATATATATGTAGTTATTTTTGTGAATTTTTCTATTCATTTGAAGTCTCTAGGTATCTGCAAGTCGCTCTTCATCTTAAAAATTTCACATGAACCTACTTGGAGCTGCAGAATACCATCTCAAAGTAGCATTGAAGTGTTGAATGAAAACCATAAACAACAGAATCGGCATAATTCAGAGCAAGATATTCATACTCTATTTGTCAGTTGTAGAACAACTTGGACAGATCGATTTGCAACATTTACTGCATAACTGTCTTTCGCAGCATTGATATTTCAGTAGATCGGTTACGATTGCATTGGCCACTCGAACATATTCGTCGATTTTTATCTGAAACTCCATATATTTTTGAATATATGCATAGGCCAGCGTCTGGTGGCTGACTTGACTGAGTAGCCTACAGTTGTGACATTTGGTCTAAGATATCAACCCCTACATTGAGATAATCGTAGGAAAGCAATGTGTCTGGCTTCTATTTTGTATTTTGTGTTTCTAGAATGCTTACGTCAGTGAGCAAGGTATTTAAAAGTAGTGCATTCTTCTTCCGTTTGCGTTGCAGACAGTCAACATTGCGCCAGAATCACCATTTTTGCATACTTTTGCAGCATATAAGCCGAAAGACTCACTTGATTTGATGTCAGGTGGAAGCTCACGCCTATTTCTATACGCATCGTGCTCTAAGATAGAAGCTACTTTGCTTTTCAGATTCTTTTTGATAAATCAAGACCAGTGAAATAATTATCTACAGCTACGTGGTATGCCACAAAATGCGTTCAGAAGATGAGATCGTGGCATCGTAAACATAACACCTCCAAGAAACTAGACAAGCGGGCACAGTGGCCTTGTGGTAGAGTATTCTCTCTGCGACTGGAAACCCTGTGCTCAAGCATAAATGGTGTCACACCTTTTGAAGTGTACACTCTGTATGATTCATGAACACTCAGCAGCAAACGAATGAGAGTGGGAACTTTGTCACAATGGGCAGAAAAGTCTCATCCTGATGTCATTTGAGCATAGGCATGAAATGTTTTATACATGTGTGCTCTCTCTCTCACACACACACACACACACACAACATTCTTCAAAAACAATTCAGTCCACGTTGGCAGCATCACCTGATGTCACGAGATTGTATTTTATTTGTTTTAGAAATTAATTAAACAGAGATGTAGCATAAGTTCAACGTGACATTGCACTCAGCGGTCGAGGTGTGATATTTATGATTATAGAATTTGGGCTGACCAATGACCTTTCGAATAACCTTCAATGATTGCATTGCTCCCGCACATCATGAGATTAATACATGATCACATTGATGCAACGGTACTTTATTACATAATAGAGTATTTTCAGTAATATTCTGACAGTTCATGTCATGTTCTTCAGATGAACAGAAACCCGGTGTAAATAATACCGGCAATCAGAAACAAATTAATTACATAGATCAGTGAAACGAATCATAGCAGTGTTGCAGCACTTTTCCAAAATATGTGACCACTTACTTATAGCCATGTATTATATCTTGCAATATGTTATTTATCTTATATCATGTAGCAGATGTGGAATGCAATATGTAGGACAGACAAAGCAACCGCTACATTGTAGATTAAATGGTCATCGTCATTCAGTATTAAAAGGTCACTTAAACACATATCCTAGCAATCACTTTAAGCAAGATCATTCTTGGACTGATGTTGAATTGCAAATTATTAATCATGTTGATGACAATATATACATATCACCGGAAGAGATAAACAGAGAGCTCAACCGCAAGGAAGACATGCATATCAAGATGCTCAATACCTTATACCCCTTGGGTTTGAATGATAGAGTTTTGGGAGGTGGATGTGTATCTCAGCAGTCCATATCCAATGATCAATTTTTTAGTTATCCGATTAGCAGACGAAAAAGAAGTCATGGAATAAGAAAATCGGGTAGAAAATGCTCAAGTATTATGGAACTTGACAATACCTATCAAGGATTGCAAGATTCTTTTGAGACGCGTAGGATTTCAAAGTTTTATCATCATCTAAAATCTCTCCCTAAAACTATGCTAAGAGCCATTCTAGGCAAGACAAGGGATGAGGCAAACATGATGACTTTTGTACTAACAGCATACATTCAAAATAAACTTAACCTAGACTCGGAGAACAAAAATGTAAAAGAACGAGCAACCATAATAATCATCCCGTTCGAATCTCAGACAATAGACTCACTCAATCTCATGTCTATATTCTGCGATCACAGTGTGTGCAAGCTAATTCCAAGCACAATTCAAGAACGTTATCCACCGAAAATATTCTATAAATTAGATAAACCCACTGCATTGAAGTTTTGCAATTATGAGCGTTTTTTGAATAACCTAAAGTTTCAGGATGTGATGCACATCATGAACAATCCATGCTCATGTAGCAAGAGGCAATCCTTTGTTTATCCACATTATGTTCACGTAATAACGGGTGATCTGGATATTGTGGATGATGAAGACTTACGTCAACTCTTCAGTTTTGGTACCAAACACAGAATCCCCAAAAGCCTTAGTTGGAGTGCCATAACAACTCAAATTAGTAATTCATTAGATGAGCATATTACAAAAATAAGTAAGAAAGAGAAGCTTGAGGCTAATTTATTCTCAGCGTGGAAATCAAGAATCATGGCACTGATTAAAGATCGAATATATCTTGCCAAGAAATCCTCGAATAGATTTCGCGCACACAGTAATCGACACAAGATTAATGTCAAAATGTGCAAAAATCTGAAAGAATTGCAGAATGACGTCATAATTACGCCAGTTGATAAAGCATCTAATAATTATGCCTTCATTTGCAAAAAGTTTTATCTCCAAATTCTCTTAGCCGAGTTGGGAATTGATATTTCCACGTTGAACATATCGGGTAATGATACCTATGGTCCACAGCAAATTTTAGCGCAGAATGTAATTGAGCAACATACAACAATTATGAAAAGCGAGTTCAAACTAGCTGTCTGTGAAAAAGACAGAAAATTACCAAAATTATATTGGATTCCAAAATTTCACAAAACTCCATGCAAATTTAGATTCATAGCAGGAGCACGACAATGCACATCGAAAAAGCTTTCCATCAAAGTAAATTCAGCCTTAAGTATTTTGCGTGACAATTTTCAGAGATATTGTATGGCAATTAAGAGAAACAACGGTTTCGATTGCTTCTGGAGTATAAAGTCCACACAAGAATTTCTACACAGATTAAATTCGACACAAGTTCATTCATTGCAAGTTTTCGATTTTTCAACCTTATATACGAATCTTGATCAAAAATTGATTGAAGACCACATATTCGCTATTATGGATTTGGTGTTTAATTCCTCAAATAGAAAATTTATTTGCATTGGATATGATAAGTCCTTTTGCTCAATGAAACAGTATAATGGCTATCACTGTTTTGATAAACAGAATTTAAAAGAAGCCATATATTTCCTATTATCACAGACCTACGTCACATTCGGTAATTTAGTTTTCAGGCAGATTAAAGGCATTCCAATGGGAGGAAATTCTAGTCCACTCCTAGCTGACCTATTCCTCTTACACTGCGAATATGTTTTTATGCAAAATTTGATAAAAACTAAGAAATAGTTTTAGCACGCTTGTTATCACCTACATCAAGATACATAGACGATATATGTGTTGTCAATTATAAACACTTTGATTCTTTGCTTCAAAGAATTTATCCACCTGACTTGTTGGCGCAGAGAAATGGTGATAGCAACAAAGAGGTAGTTTACCTTGATGTGAAAATACAAATCTCACAGAACAGCTTGAGAACTTCAATATATCACAAGGTAGATGACTTCTCTTTCTCTGTGGTGCAACTGACTTTTCCGGAGAGCATGATCCCATTACAGATGGCCCTTCATGTTTTCGCGTCGCAGGTAGTCAGATATTGTAGAATATGCTCGAAGTTACAAGACGCTGTGCACAAAACTAACAAGACACTAAATATCATGAAATCTAGAGGTTATTCTCAGCATGACTTCATGAGTTACACAGAAAAGGCTCTCACAAGGCATAATGAATCGCTTCACAAATATGGTCTTTTCTCGGCTCGACAATTCACTTCACATTCGACCAGTCGGTTCGGGAGTTTCATTTAATACCAGTAAAAGCAAGAACACTTTTCAGTGTGAAGTGAATTCCGTGTTTTTATTTTGGTCAAGCAGTCAAATAATAAAATCAAATCAAAATTACAGAAATTTTCGGCCTCTTGGCCCTTGTCAACTGTTGATGTTTGCATCACCCTTACGTGCATATCCAACCATTTAATAAGGCCATCACTGGTCATAGATCAGCAGTGAACATGGCTAACAAGAGGGTATGACGTCATTTCTTGTTTCCTATTAATCTTAGGTTTTAGACTGTCAATATATTTACATTCGTCGATAGTAGTATCACGAGAATTAGTTTTCTTTGATAGAATCTCAATTTTAAAATTATCTATGCTGGTATTATTTCCATGCAACAACGTATGCAGCGCTAGCGCATTATTTTCGTTTCTTTTATTTATAGCGCTTTTGTGTTCATGGTGGCGAATTTTAAACTGACGAGATGTTTACCTATATAAAACTGGTTGCAAATCGCACAAGTATACTTGTATACTACATAGCGATCAGTACAAGTATACTTGTTGCCGATCTGTTTGCAAACATTGCACGTACAAGTGTTTTTTATTTTTTATTTATTCCTCATAAAGTTTTCCAGAGACTTGTTAGGTTTACTCACTAGGTTGCTGTCCAACCCATGTTTGCGTAAAAGTTTTCGAATTTTTTTATCACATCCGTCACTGATGAAGGGCAGAATCAAATTTGGATACTTCTTGTTTTGAGAACGCTTCTGTTTGGTATGTTTTTTAATCCTGCAGTCCTTGTTGTTATATCCGGCTTTCGAAAATAATGATATGATGAATGCGAGATATCAAAAAGAAAAGTTGATAAGTCATTGTAGCCAACCAGCGAAGTTTTTTGGTTTCGTAAAGGACCATAAGAGTAAGATAGACGGAGCATGCCCACTGAGGCCTATTGCGTCGGTGCATGGAACGCCCGTAGACAAAATAGATTGGTGTGTTGCCAATATTCTAACACAATTACTAAAATTTGTCCCAGCGCACTTGGACAGTGCGATATCATTACTGACGTTACTTAAAGATATGGACATAACACATATGCAAAAACCAGTGTTTCTGAGCTTAGACGTTTGTCAATTGTACCCTAGCATACCTATTGAACTAGGTATAGCGCACAATATGAAAATGATAATGGAACATTATTCAGAAATTGATAATTTCAACATCAGTCTTCATCATATAGAAAATATGATGAAATTCATGTGTTACAACTATGAGATACAACATAACGGGAATTATTATCGGCAAATAAAAGGAGTTCCGATGGGGTGTAGATTTGCGCCGCCATTCGCTATCATTTTTCTTCATTACATTGAAGAGAGTGTTTTTCAAAAATTGAGAAACAAGCCGATGTTGTACAAACGATATATTGACGATATAATTTTTGGTCCTATTGAAATTGACGATAAAACTGTGAACGAAATAGTGACTACATTTAATGACATTGAGCCCTCTATAAAATTCACAATAGAAGTGAATCCACCGGAGATAAGTCTTGATTTTCTGGATATAAGTATAACTACTCAAGGAAATAAAATTGAGTATACTTGGTTTCAAAAACAAAGACATTCAGGCATTTGTATGAAAAAAGATTCCTATGTCCCTGCGCATATAAAATCAAATTTTATACAATCCCGCCTGAATGACATTGAGAAAAGATGTTCAACTAATGAAAAGTTTGAAAAGTCTCAAAAGACATTTGAAAAGCAATTAAAAAACAATGGAAAACAATTCGAAAACTTTTACGCAAACATGGGTTGGACAGCAACCTAGTGAGTAAACCTAACAAGTCTCTGGAAAACTTTATGAGGAATAAATAAAAAATAAAAAACACTTGTACGTGCAATGTTTGCAAACAGATCGGCAACAAGTATACTTGTACTGATCGCTATGTAGTATACAAGTATACTTGTGCGATTTGCAACCAGTTTTATATAGGTAAACATCTCGTCAGTTTAAAATTCGCCACCATGAACACAAAAGCGCTATAAATAAAAGAAACGAAAATAATGCGCTAGCGCTGCATACGTTGTTGCATGGAAATAATACCAGCATAGATAATTTTAAAATTGAGATTCTATCAAAGAAAACTAATTCTCGTGATACTACTATCGACGAATGTAAATATATTGACAGTCTAAAACCTAAGATTAATAGGAAACAAGAAATGACGTCATACCCTCTTGTTAGCCATGTTCACTGCTGATCTATGACCAGTGATGGCCTTATTAAATGGTTGGATATGCACGTAAGGGTGATGCAAACATCAACAGTTGACAAGGGCCAAGAGGCCGAAAATTTCTGTAATTTTGATTTGATTTTATTATTTGACTGCTTGACCAAAATAAAAACACGGAATTCACTTCACTCTGTGAATTTCAATGAAACTCCCGACCAACAAACGACTCACATTTTCCTTAATGCCTTGCTGCATAGGTGAATAAACGACTAACAATGACTTGTAGCCATCATATGGGGGGCGGTGAAGAGTGAATACAGAGCGCTTAGCGTGGATTACGGGAGATGAGAGAGCTCCCATTGTTAAATCTTGATGTATGAGGCGAAGTTTGTGTAAAGGTGGATTACATATTTATCACACAGCGATTACATCTTTATGGGATTCGAGGATGAACAGGATCTGTTTACTTGTCGAAAAGGCAAAGATTGATGTACAGGATTTGTTTACATGTGCGGATCGCAAAAAGCATACTGTAGTTATTGATGGGATGAATTTAATGACAGGATCAGTTTACATGTGGGAAACGCAACAATTGAATGATGTCTGATTTATCTTTGTGACATATCTTTCAAGACATATCATTATAGTTTCGAATAACGGGTTTGAATCCATTGCTATTTATCAGAGGAGTCCCGTCAAAACAGATCTATGTTTTATACGCAGTTTATTGCGAGCACTTTCGGACACCACCGGAGTCCATCTTCAGGCGAATGAAATGACAAAATTGGCATAGATGAAAAGAGTTCACAGGGATGAAGTTTATCACAGTAGAATGCTATGAAAACATGATAAGACCAGACTACTTCGACAAAATTAAAACAGTAAGATGATGCGAAATCGAAATAAAAGGTCGGAAGAAAATCAAAGTAACTAGCTGTGAAGATACAAAACAGAAAATAGGGAGCACAAATTAAGTCAAAAATCCCAGGCCGCACTCAAAGAATGCTTCACTCGATTAGATGAATTGAGACGACGTGACCATAAGGACTCTTTCACAATCCGTTTCTTCCATCTTGGTTCTCTATCAATGACAGTGATACTATGAGTGTCTATATTATGGTTGCAAAAAACTGAGTGTTGGGCCAATTCAGAGCGAGAAACATCTTTGTCTCGAATAGCACGACAATGTTCTTTCCGACGCTGCTCAATGGGGCGAGCAGTCTCACCCACATAGACCCAGTCACAATCAGCCTCCTCACATGTAATTTTATACACAGAACCAAGTAAAGTGGCGGGCTCTGGTCTCTTCCTAACAAGAAGGGAACGGAGGGTAGTCCTCGGCTTCATGGTTACTTCCACATCAACTTCTCTCAAAACCGTCGCGATCTTTTCAGAAACTCCTCTGATATATGGAATCGGGTGTCTAAAAGTCTTATTCTCACAGTCATTAAGGCCTTAATGACTGTGAGAATAAGACTTTTAGACACCCGATTCCATATATCAGAGGAGTTTCTGAAAAGATCGCGACGGTTTTGAGAGAAGTTGATGTGGAAGTAACCATGAAGCCGAGGACTACCCTCCGTTCCCTTCTTGTTAGGAAGAGACCAGAGCCCGCCACTTTACTTGGTTCTGTGTATAAAATTACATGTGAGGAGGCTGATTGTGACTGGGTCTATGTGGGTGAGACGGCTCGCCCCATTGAGCAGCGTCGGAAAGAACATTGTCGTGCTATTCGAGACAAAGATGTTTCTCGCTCTGAATTGGCCCAACACTCAGTTTTTTGCAACCATAATATAGACACTCATAGTATCACTGTCATTGATAGAGAACCAAGATGGAAGAAACGGATTGTGAAAGAGTCCTTATGGTCACGTCGTCTCAATTCATCTAATCGAGTGAAGCATTCTTTGAGTGCGGCCTGGGATTTTTGACTTAATTTGTGCTCCCTATTTTCTGTTTTGTATCTTCACAGCTAGTTACTTTGATTTTCTTCCGACCTTTTATTTCGATTTCGCATCATCTTACTGTTTTAATTTTGTCGAAGTAGTCTGGTCTTATCATGTTTTCATAGCATTCTACTGTGATAAACTTCATCCCTGTGAACTCTTTTCATCTATGCCAATTTTGTCATTTCATTCGCCTGAAGATGGACTCCGGTGGTGTCCGAAAGTGCTCGCAATAAACTGCGTATAAAACATAGATCTGTTTTGACGGGACTCCTCTGATAAATAGCAAAAGACATATCATTACCTATTCAGTATTTTGTCAGCCACTATGTGTGGGACCCCGCTCGTCTGGGTTTGAGTGTTCAGGTTAGGGGTCGAAACACAGCTAGACGAGTACCTGCTGATGACTGACGGACTGCAGTATTATGTTTTATATCCCTTAATCGGTAGCTGAAGTAGTGGTCGATGTATTGTAATTCAAATGAAGAAATGTGGAATTACATGAAGTACTATAGACGGATGAAGAAACTGGCGATAACAAATTCAACTGAAGAAATAGTATTTTCCATGTGTAGTCTTAGGTATAGTGTGTATAGTTTCATTGCTTTCGGTGTAGTAGAATGTCATTGTAGTTCTATTGTTTACCTCCATTATCCACTTTCCACTTATCCACTCTTACCATTATCCACTTTGTGTAGTGTCAGATATAGTTCACTTGTAATCGGTGTAGTAGCATCGTTGTATTTCCATATTTTACCTCCACTTTTCCAATTTCTATTCATCGGTTTCCTGTTGTTTTATAATATCCATTTTTAATTTCCTTAACCTATGGTGACCATTGTCTTATTCTATTTCCACTATCAACATCTGTAGTCGGTACAGTATATTAGACGTCTGTTTTGAACGTGTATACGGCAGTGTTTGGAATCTATGGTATTAGTACAAGTCTTAAGATTTCCATTTTTACCAGATATTGGGCCAAAGCTGATGAATTTTAATTCGTTGCCACGAGAAAGCTACATTGAGTTCTTTTAAGAACTGATTAATCCAATGGTTACAGTAGCATTGCCTTTGTACACTTGCGGATTGGAGAACGCCATCAGTCCTCATTAGGACTACTTTAACTAATAATTTAAATTAGTAAGCATTATATTCTATTATAAATGGCTACTGGGATGACTTGCATCATCGTATGAAAATTGAATGTGCTCGTTCTAAGAAGTATATAGGCCTATCTATGTAAGGGTCAGAGTTGGAAGGAGCTCGTGGGTCATGTGTCGAAATGGGTCGTAGGTCAGACTGTCGTGAAATTTTGGTTGGTCAAGTGGACTGGCTGGTCGGCGTCAAGGGATAGCCGATGTACAAAAAGCATGGAAAGAACAACATGTGACACATTCGAATTGCCTGACGGAAATGAATTTTCGAAATGGGATATGAATTTTCACTTTAAATCAGCAATTTAGTTATTAATTTCAAAGTTCTGTGAGCAGACCGTCATACAGATGATAATTATAAGATAATGCGCATTGAGTAATGTGCTCGTAAATCATTGAAATCAGATACCACAACTAATCATTTGTTTGTGCATCAAATATGCATGAAGAGCTCCCAGGCGAAAATATTGTCCACTGATTTATTTATTTATTTCAATAATCTGTAGGCCGTCATGTGTGTGAAAATTTAGAAAGAAATATAATTCAACAGCAAGGTTTTGAAAGCTACTTTTGTCAATAAAAATGCTGCACAAAAATTCAATTATGAATCTACATTTAATTAAATTGCATAAATTTGGTTGTACTTTATAATCAAAATTTCAGATTGTGACTGATTTCCGTGTCGGCTGGGTTATGGCTTCGGTTCCAGTTTTCTTCCATGGCAATGGGCGGTTCTGACACATAGTTTACATCACTAACTACTTGTCTTTTTTAATGTAAGACAATATTTCAAGAGAAATTTAATTAGATTATTATACTGAGAAAGATTTGATGAAATTCATGGATTATAAAGCACGGAGAACTCTCTGACACAAGTTAGCTGGATGAGATTTTCGGGTAGTGTTCCATAAGAAGATGCCAGCAACGTTGAAGGCAATCGACTATTCGACTGGTTTGCCAGGTGGGAATGCCAGATATTTTTATTTTCACTTTATTTGACAAATGAGGTAACTCTCGTGGCAATAGGACCGCCGCAATTTTAAGGGAGAGAACAATATAGAAATAAAAAAACACTTGATGAATGAGGAAACGTCTATGTTGTGTTGATATGCGTCTCTCCAGCTTTTCCAGACTTCGTCGATAGAGCCGTTGAAAATTGTGGCCCAGTTGAGGTCTTTTAGGTGGAGTTGCAGAGGTAAAAGGAAATGAGTGATCAGGTGCAACAGACCGATTAAGATGGAAGAGGAAAACTTGACCTTTCTCTTCACTTGGATAAAACTTTCTTTCAAGGTGAGCACCCAAAATTTTTTGTGTCACCCCAAAATTTGTGTTCCCAATATTTTACATTACTGTGTAGATAGGTTATTCATCTACTGCTGTAGCCCAGATATTACCTTTGATTCCCTTAATATTCTTGCGTACCTCAATCGTTGATGTGATTGAAATATTAATTTCAACACTCACAAGAATAAGTTTGATCATCTTATTCCTTCACAAAAGGTTTCTCATTTAATCGTACGCATTACATGCATTATCAAGAAATAAAGACTGCCTTTCTCCAACACGACACGTCGATCGAATTCATTCTTTCTGTGGGTTTCCTACCTACAAAATCGCACATGCTAATTTATATTTTTTATTCCTCATGTTTTTTGTTCGACCAACTGTCTTCGCTGTCATTATGTCACTTATTTTTTAAATTGTGCATCTGAATGTAAAGCATGTAGCATTGAACATGCAACTTGTGATTATCAGTTTACGAATAGACGCTACTGCTACTTCTATTTGGATGCCTTTAAGAGATTAAGTAGGATCGAGAGACGAAGTGAATTTTTTGTTAGGTACAGCTGCAACAGGATACCACATGTCCTACTCCGACTCTGGCCCCGAAGCCTACCTAGCGATTTTGGCAAAGCATTGCAAATAAAATAGATGCACATTTACATTCTTCACAAAGCCTTGCGAACAGATAGTTTCAATTGACAACTATAGAGACTTCTTCATCACCTTTTATAGCCGTAGAGAAACAAATCCTCCTCTCCGGAGAAATCGGATCTAATGCATTTTGATCTAATTCACTGTGCATGTAGGGCCTATGTGACGAATCTAAACAGCTATTTTTGAAAGATTCCTTTTATAGTGCGCATGCAAGTCAAATCCGTATGGGTGACACAAAATTCTTGCCAGAGATCAAAATATTTTTATTATTGCTTGGAGCATGTGGGTCGTGGGTCACAAATGCCGGGGGTCGTAGGTCAAGTTTCGTTGATCCACTTCCACCTCTGATGATAGATCTGAAGCAGTAGATATCATTTGCTCCGCTCCAAATGTCTTCAAAGTTTCATTCCTACTCGTTTGTCATTCCGCTCCTGTGCTACACTATACGTTTTCCCTTCATTTCTTATTCCGTTGCGGATATCCTAAGATTGCTTACAATTGCTCCCCGGATAAATAGACAACGCGTGTGGTGTTGACTTTTAAAAAACCACCTTTATCTTCTTCCATTAAAACAATATTTGACTTTTCTTGCTAATGCACAAACTGAAGATATAATGCTGAGATGTCGCTCCTGACGAGTGTGAAGTTGGCAAAACCACCCAGCGGAACCATCTCTTATTACAACGTGATTCTATTCCTGAGGTTCCCAACCTGTGGTGCGCGTACCACTAGTGGTGCGCGAGGACTCATCAGATGGTACGCGAGTACCTGTCCGAAATAAACTATGTGTATCATGATAATTTAATCTGTTCATGTCACAGATCTAATATGAGTATTAGGAAAAGTGTTGGTCAGCTTGAGAAAATTCGATGCAACTTATCACTTTTTATTGTCTCAAAAGATTAAGATTTTGTCTTGTGCACAGATTTCATCCTGTCACATCAAACTTAGTATTAGGTTGCTTAGATATCAATGCAACAGGCGAAGAAGCAACGACATCTGAGCGATCGACGAAACAAAAGCATGCTTTTTAGATTATGCTTCAAGCTATGCAAGTCAATTCACGTACTATGAAAATGCTTCTGACACAGACATTTAAACATCCAACTTTGGCAAGCCAAAAGTATTCACAAATAGTACAGGCTGCGTTTCTTAAAAAGCGACACACAATCTGTATTTTGACATAGATATTTGACACAGTATCTTTAAACAGTATTTATGCAGATATCTACGTGATCTTCAGAGATCGATTTTTCGAAGCATAGAATTTCAAATTGCTTTCCTAACATAAAATGAATTTCTTTGAGACTAAGTGGTACGCGGCGAACGTCTAAGATCTCAAGTGGTACTAAGACATTAAAAGGTTGGGAACCACTGTAATTTATTTGAAGCAACTTCTACTTTATGAAGTTTCGCCTGATCACGAATCTGGACGCAGAATCTGCAAATTCACTGTCGCCTTTGAGAAATTCTAGTTCAAGGATAAAAGTGATTCTGATCTGAAGTTAGCGGAACCAATTTCTTGGTTTCACTGTTAGGCACAGTAAGTCAATTTTATTATGTCAGTACGTGATCCAATTTGTTGCCCTGATCACAATTATACGTATGCTTCATTTTTCATAATAATGCATTTTAAAAAAGGCGATTTCGCAACTTGTCCATGTAAGTGTGTGAAGTTAGTGGGCCATACAATGAAATCATTTTTTTACTGCAGCTCGATTCTTCCTATTCGAAACAACATTTCTATTTCAATAAATTCGCAGTCGTTTTTGAGAAATTATCACTATATGATAAAAAGGGATCCGCTAAGTGGCTCCGCTGACTTCACACGCGGCCTTCCCGTCGTTCTCCAACTGCACTACAGATTCCTGAACTAGCCTAAATAGAAAAAGATTCA
Source organism: Prostheceraeus crozeri (assembly GCA_907163375.1). Classification (NCBI taxonomy): domain Eukaryota; kingdom Metazoa; phylum Platyhelminthes; order Polycladida; family Euryleptidae; genus Prostheceraeus; species Prostheceraeus crozeri. The sequence goes on from CAJQUW010003176.1 coordinate 241,594, forward strand.
AAACGTCACGCAAAAGTCTGGTTTGACATTCAGAGATGATCTTTGAAAACATATGATTAGATATTTGAGTAAGTGTATAATATCAGTATCAACCTTAGCCTGAAGGACTTAAAATGCTGCTTTTATGAAAATTGAAATGTAGCATCATAGCCAGGTTCCAGCCCATCAACTTGGCTTTCTTTCCAAGTAGAAATAAACTGGCTATATTTATAAAACAGGTTTCAGGACCAACATAATTAATTTTCTAGATTTATTTCCAAATGACTGCCACCTCATTTTCGTCCAAGCATTATGAGAAAACGAGTGCTTTCAATGACGAGATTTGGTGATCGCAGAAACCAATATTAATGCCGCCACATCGGAATATCAACCGTCCCGATAACATCCATCGAATTGAAAAGGTGTTTGCAGGCTTCAGATAATGAAAAAGGACCATAGACTGACTACAACAGACAACAACGACTACTGATGACGGACGAAACCGTTCACTCAAATGCTTAAAAAAATGGATTTACCACAAATCAGACCAAATGTTTGATATTCAATCTTCGAGTTCCTCATTCATCATCAAATCTTTAACGATTCTATTAAAATTTAAGAATAAGTTGTGCTTCTGATATTATGATTTGCATGAAGACATAACATAGAAGGAAAATGATGTTGAGAATTTTTGACACTGAAACATTTAATCACGATAAATTCTATGTGTAGGAGTTACCGCTGTATTGCAAAGTCCGAGAGAGGAAAAGTGCTCAGACTTTGATGTGCTATCTTCGGTACAATTTGCTCCTTGAAATTGTAGTATTTTAAGTCACTAGCCTTGAGCCTTGATTCTGACTTACCACCAAGAGATTATTGCACTGAACATTCACTAAATCCCATTCAAGTAAGGACTAAGGCCCGCTTATGTATCTGACTTGGAAATGCACATTGTACATGCATATTTAGTTGTAGCAGATATTCTTTACCTTTCCGTACTGATACTTAAGCTTTAATCGGCTGCTGCCAGCTTAGATGTGTAGTTTGCATTGGGTTCTTGTCATTTCACTTTTACTTCTTTGCTTATTTATGATCATGAGTCATGACACCGGAAAATTCCCATAAAATTACAGAATCGCTTTCCTGCTGTTTTATTTCAATAGTATGACGGCATTGCTTTCATTTCATGGCCCTTACTGAAAATCGAGAGATAATCTACTTATGTTTTACATATTTCCTCCATTACTCGTTTTGATATTCTTGGCACGTGAATAAGAAGCCAAGCTTAGTTAAATTGGTGCTGTCGATTCAATTCATTTAGTTTTATTTCAGAATGAATTTTAAGGTATAAATTCTTCAATGCTGTTTCCAAAATGAAAGCATTTTTGTATTTTAATTCAACAACGAAACTGAGGGAGTACTAATCACCACGGGCACGGGGTCGTCTCTTAAGAGCGAATCTCACAATAGCAAGCTGATGTTAAGCTCACTGCTTAGATGAAATGTTAATGCGAGTATGGACCTATTTCTGCACAATATTCAACAATGCATAATATCAGTTAGTTATTTTGAGATATTGCTGTTTTTGAAATTCGTTGTTCTGACTGTTTGCTTTGATATTCGCTATTATGACACCAAGCCACTACAGTTAACCTTATACATCATGTAAAATCAATGATTGTGATAGGCTTACATTACATAATGTATATGCTATGCGAAACATTTTCAGTAAATATTCATTCTGTCATTTCAAAAAAGACTGATTAAATCCCTCGCTGTAGGATAGGTAATCGTGATTAAGAAAGCTTCAAACAAGCCAAGTGTGAATCTTCATCAATCACTGCATTAATATTTCAACTGCTCGTTTTTCTCAAAACAATTCATCAATCTTTTAATGTTCAGGTGGTTGTTCTGATGGAATACGAGTTACATTTTGTGAGCATAGAATGCTGAACTGTTAGTTGGCGTTCAGGTTCCCCAGAGAATTCCACCTTGAGGATTCTTCACATCGCTTGAAAGTTTGTGTTATTTTCAATTTATAGAAATTTAATCAAGCATATACATGTATATAACAGGATTGTAAATTAAAATATATCCATTTGGTAATACAATACATAAAAATGGCAACTTTGCCACAGACAAGTGACCTGTCAAAAATTCTTACGTAGGCCAACATTACATGATCGCAGCAAACCAATGTGTTGTTATAATTGTTGTCGTTAGTTGCTCGATGGATCGTGTCATGTTCATATTTGTGGATTTTCCCGTTTAGTTTTTGTTTATTGAATTAATTTGATAAATCATTGATATTCTATCTCAGCCAGTACTCTAAAGAAATAAAATATCAAAGTCACCTTGTCCTGTATGCTTCCTTATACATTTCAAATCTCGAGTCTTCCCATTAGAAAAAATCTATTATCACACACAATGAAGGAACAAACTTTGAATCAATCTGCTATCAGATATACGAGTATGTAGACTCAGATGAAAATCATCACCCAGATTTTCTCAAACCACTCATACTATGTCACCGAATCACTGTATACAAGAATTTCGAGGATGTTAAAATATTTGAGCATATGCCTAATGATGAATTATAATGCAGTGAGCCATAAATTGAGATAATGTAAGCCTACAGCTACACATGAGTAGATGGCTTTGAGATGAACAATTTGGTGTAAGAAATCTTCATCACACCATTTTTTATCTTCCTGATTATCGGATTACAAAGTAGATATACGAGTAAAAATGCGCTTATGCATTCGCAAATTTGAAGCAGACTCATTTATTTTGTGTTTGAAAAAGTGCTACTGATATTCACATCCAATACACAAATATGAGTGGAAAAATTGGTATTACACTGCTAAAATAGAAAACATTGACGAAGTCATGTCAAGCAGCGATGACGATGTGATCATCTTAAGTGCAATATTTTCAAAAAGAGAAGTGCGACCAGAAAAGTATATTTCGAAATTCAACAGCGTCGGGTCCAGGTCCTGTAGAGACCGACAACTAACGAGTTGCATACAATTACAATGATATTTGAGAAGGAATGCGGAGTCATAAAAATTGTCACGCTCGGAGAATTTTTTTACGATTCCATTTATTTTCTGACTAACAGTCTCCAAGTAAGAAATTTATGTTGGTTTGACATCAAGTCTGACAAATGTTAATAAGTTCTAAATCTTCATGCCTTCGAATGCGTGCACCAACTAAGCCTGCCATCTGAGACTAATATTGACTACAAAAGCCTGTCGTAATATAATGAATATCTAAAGAGAATGACAGCTATTAAGTCAATATTAAGACACCAACATCCACAGAATTAGACAAGTCGGTTCTAGACAATACTGTGCCAACATACCTTGATTCCCCTCACCCAGAAGTCAAACTGAAGCAGTACGTCGGCTTGACCTAGTGAAGAAGGTGAGAGTTCGCTTCTACTGCACAATTCGATTCGATTCCAAGGTCAGGCGAATGCGGTCGGGAAATCAAAGGTGTCAGTGTCTTTTATTGACTTTATAGTTGTCATTATAGTTTGGAGATTCAAGGCTAATGAGTTTAATGAAATTAAAAAAATTTCTGACAGTGAAAACAGAAGTATCGAAAGAACTCACTTCGTGAAGTATCAGCAGTCTGCCTACTTTTGATACTTTGTGGCAAAATATCTTCACACAAGTCATACACTGTAATGCTTCTCATTTTCTATGCTGCTACAAACTGCACTATCGACAATCAGCTTAAGCAGTCATAACGTAGAAAGGAATAATTTTGTTTACTATTGAAGGTGAAAGATGTGTATCATATTGTTTTATATTATAATAGGACCCTACTACATGTTGCTTAGTTGCATATTTTAAATCGTATCGTAGTAAGTTTTATGTATAGGTTAATTGTGATAAATCGCATTAATCACGCAAGCGTGATTATATCACCAGTCATTTCATGAAAGCGTTAGCACAATTAGAGCTAATATTTTCGAAATAGCAAACGCGTTCGAATCAGCCCCTTTTCGGTTTTCCAGCGAAGGAGGCGTGCTGCGTCCTTCCCCTTCAGACGTCCTTAACACACCTGGAACTTATTAGTCATTCAAAATTATTGAAAATGTGCTACTTGTGAAAAAAATAATCAGCATAAATATCTTATAGAATTGAAGTGATGAGATGGCAAGCTGTTTTATGATTCAGAAAAGAATTAAATGTCAATTTTATGAAAGTGATCAAATTTCAGTCATGATTGTTTCTAGTTAATGTTAAAAATCTTGATAATCTTCACAAAATACCCAGAAAAGATTCATGGGAGTTGTGGGGATGGCATCAGCGCCCATACCTACCGCATGCCCATTTGTATACCCACGACAAGCCTGATAATACAGACATGCAATGCTCTTACTGTAAAATACATTGCTTTGTAGTATTTCTTCATGCTTTCTAAGCTTGTGTGCACGCACGTGTGCAATTCGACATTGGCACTTGAGTTGAGTCTAGATTTTTTGTATGTTGAAATGTGTCTTTCGATAAAAAGGTAGCCTCCTGGGTCTAATCTTGGGGTGCACCCAATGTTGAATCTTTTTGGTCTCAGACTGACTCAACATTGGTTATTTCGTAGATTGTAGCCAGTATGCCAGTTCGCATGTCAAATGCATCATTAATTTAAAAAGCAATTTTGAAATTGCTGTTCCTACCAATTTCAAATTCAGATTTGCATCATAGTATGACAGATTCGACCAAATAAGAGAATTATAACGCGAATATGTGTTATACGCAAAGCTGGCTTGAATTATTTTTAAAGGGTGGTTATCGCTTAGTTAGCGTCGAATCAGAAATAAGAGCCAATTCTGGTGTCATGTTTGATGGAAATATTTAATTTTAATAATTTACGTAATCAAGAAGATCGACAAAAGTTAACAAGCAGTAATTTTTTAACGAATTCCAGTGTAGGAATTCAGACAGGAAACTAGCAGAATAAATCTCTAAATGTCAACAGAATGCAATAACAATGCGGTGAACATGACAGCCGATGCCTGAAGCAGTCGATGAGTGAAAACCATGGCAATAATGGCAATGGGGCAGATTGAGAAGGATGAGAAGAAAGATAGCAATTAAAATTTCATCATCAACAGAATGACATAATTGACAATTACTTTTTGTACCAGTTGAAAAATGAAGCAAAATAATAATTACAAGCAATTTAATTTAAAAAATTCACCAACTTGAAAGCTAGGAACCAATGAAATCAAACTAAAACATGTAGACATAAAACATATAAAACACGCCAATGCTTCAAAGCATAAGTCAGAAAACGTTGATGGGTGTGGGCGCGCATGGAGGTGAACTCCTTACAAGAAAAGTACAGAGAATTTGAAACTTCAACATTGGTCATTGCAGTCTCCATTTCATTATCTAAAATGATGGAATTATTTTCTAATTCCTCATTACAATCCAAATGATAGGCATCACATTCAAAGATTAAAAAAATTGTCTGTAATTACAGAATCTAAGTCAAAGAAGCCACGCAGTTATGAAACCACAGAAAATAATACTACTCTTCCTTAATTACAAAATAAATTTTTTACTTCGCTGCTGTCTCAACAGAAGCTTGGACGCTAGTTGACATGGTCGGACAAAGGTGGAACATTGTGAAATATGCAAAGACTGCGGAAATCTTGGACTATTTCAATAGAAGGTACCTAACCCTTGCATCTTTTTGGGTGTTAAAGGAAATTTAGGGTGGTGACGTTAGGTACCTTGCATTGAAATAGTTCTCAGGGATGGAATCAGCCCCTCGTTCGGTCGGCTGGTTTTAGCAACGCTGGCCCCGGTCAATAAATTCCATGACCAGGCCGGCCGGTTAATTTGATTTGATCTTCGTACCATTCATTCTAGAATAAATTGTTTAGTCAATCAAAAGAGCTAGGATATTGCGAGAGAATGTAAATGCAGCATAATTTAAGGACAGCACCTATATTCATATCATGTGACATTAACGCTGAGAACTGTTTCTTAAACGTTGAAATTGTTAACTTATACATGTAGTTTCAACCCCTACTTCATCTCAAAAAAGCTTCCAGAATCCTATATTCTAGCGGAGTCTATTAATTTTGAAGGAACTTTATACAATTCTTTAACTACTAAGCCTCCCGGTACTCATGTTGAGCAAGGGTTCAAAATTACAGTAACAGTATTACCTTTTACATATTCCATACATACAATGTGGAATTGAATGTGGCGCACTTATCAATATCACTCGATATGTATCAACAGACAAAATAGAGAAGCTGCAGGCCTATCTGACACCGACATTTGTAATTTATGGAACCGAAAACAGCGCTAGCTTGCTTACTAAATAGAATGAATGCATGCAAAATGCCGCCCTCCTTACACGGATGAATTATTGCAAAATCTTTATATTTTCCACCTTTATCAAAACTGATGAGAAGACATTTATAAGTGGGCAGGTTTTGAAATGCATCTTCTTGGCACGAGATACATGTTTTCCAATTATCTGCAATATCATCAAGTAATTTATCTGTCAATGGGTACATTTTCACATTGTATTTTGGAATACATTCTCCTAATAATTTTTCCTAATCATTTGCAGCATCATGTATAATTCCAGCTAAGACAAAGTAAATCTAATGAAGCATAATTATAGGCTATTAAAGATGAATGATGATCAATTTGAGTTACTCGTACTTGCAGTCGCCAACCTCGATAACTTTGTTTGGGCCGGATTGTCGGGTAACGGTCCAGTCTGAATGATCCGCGCCGCGCCCAGGCTAGAAATTGAAAGGTTTGAAATGTTTCAGACCGCATCCGGGTCAAGAAATCCCGCCCTCCTCCAACTCTTTTTGAAAAACTGTCACGATTAAGATTCCTTGAAGCTAGTGTGGCCTGTGGCTTCTTTATCTACCATTTGTCTGTGATTATTAAGCAGAATTCGAGATGCTCTCATCCATGTACATGTTTAGGTTTCTTGTCATCGTATATAGTATTTCCGCAAGATTTTCATCGTATCATTAAGTCACTAATCAGAAGTGAAGTTATGTTTTTCCTGATATTGCAGATTAGCAGCCATGCTAATTTCATCTGAAAACTTCAAAAGTTTTTAATAAAGATGTACTCTACAGTAAGCTCAGTTTTCACAAAACATTCTCAGAGCTTGCTTTCAATATCAATAATTTTACAATATGTGGACCATGGTGAGCGCTTGTAGTGCTTTTTATCCATCTGCCAAATGCAAAATATAATGAACAATTGACAAAAATTACGTCCTTTCTGAAAACTCTTTCTTTTTTTGAAGCATGTCATCAACTTGAGTTTACAAATGAATGCATGATTGCATAATGAGCAATGCGTACTTTTCAATGTTCGAATCATGTCACCAAATACAGTGTGCAAATAACACAAAACAATGTATGATGAGCATTTATTTATTGAAAATGCTTTATTAACCACGCTTATCTCATTCAAAAGCATGTAAAACACAATACTTAAACTATGAAAATGATGCAGACCCACCATCCGAAGATCATGCATAACGCATAAAAATGAAGTGAAACTCAACCTTTACCCTGAATGTGTATGAATGAACTATATTGCCTTTTTATTTGCAGTCATTGACATTGACATATTTATATTCATATCAATTCATGTTTAAGGTTATGCAATCAATACTACTTATTAGAGATTATCATTAATAACCGTTCTTTCGTCGCTTGATTGCAGTGAGTACGAAGCTTCGGATCATCATAACAACAAGATGAAGCACATGATCATGTTTTTCATTGGACTTGGCTGCTTCACTGCAGTAAATTGTGCGTGGGGTAAATGTGACAGGCGACATCCAAATGTCAAACCAGGCTGCATCATGGGCTGTCTGAATTGTGCAGATTTCCTAGGACACGAATTATATCGTCTTGCTGATTGCTGCGCCGAATGCAGAAACACCGGTGATTCTATCGTAAATGACGCACCAGACAACTGTTCACAGCGATTTTATCGATTGAAGCGTTTTTACCGAAGAGTAAGTTAATACATTGCTGATTGAAATGACTCTTGGTTGTTAATGAAAACTGTCAGGTTTTGAACATCTAATTAGAATAGCTATGGGTTCAAAATATTGCTGTGCTACCCTATCTGCACCGGCGTGGGCTCTGAAGCGCATCGAGATCACAGGCCGACTCGGGGCCCAGCTGCTCAGTTCCAAATTATATTTTAACAAGGCATGCTTAAGTAAAATATTTCCCAGCATTACATAAAAATCTCTGTACTGCGTATTTGCACTGGATGCAAGACCCTGATATATCGCACGTGATCGCGTTTCAAAAGGTTATCCATACTATTATTAGGTGAGCACTTTATCATTTGACAAATGAGACATGTTTTAGGTTTCATGAAAAGCAAGGCTGTGCACGGTGCACCAATTTTTCTGCTTGCACCGGTTTTGGGGCCGATGCTCGTAATTGTGCCAATTTCAATCAGATATGTTAAGCATAATACTAGGAAAACATTATTCAATTCTATTTGTCATTTAAATTTAAAATTTTAATTTCTACATCATGAAAATGAAGCTTTAAAAAATTACAGCTGTATAACAGCTGATGCTTTTCCTGATGTTGAGAAGAATGTGAAAAAAAGTGACGAAAATAAGATAATTCAGGTTCATGATAAATTATTTTATGTCACGAAATCCCATTTCTGGGCAATCTATAGAGCGAAATAAATTGTATTGTGTTTCGGATATGGATCAACATGTTCTTCAGCGCAACTTCTAAAATCTTCGTTGCATTTTCAACAATAGTAAAGGTTTTGATATACGTTCGAAAGCAGTTGGTCCGATTCTGTGGACTGATGCAAATTAGAAAGCCTCTTCAATGTTTATTGTACGCCGAATGAGCCACTGTCAGCTGCTACTAGCATTTCATAAAGCTTGAAAACCGGTTTTATTCAATATCAAGGCATTAAATGCTCGCGTTATATAACACTGACAACCTTTTGAAACGCGATCGCTCAAATCGATGTCAACTTAGCGCGATCGACCATCTAGTGCGGCCGTGTGAATTTTTCAGGGGTGGCATCCAATTCTCAATAATTATTTTTCTTCTTTCTAAAGAATTTACAATTTTTAATCCCGAAACTTTGCTACTTTTGAAAAATTTCGAAATTTCATTTCATTCTGACAATAGATGCTATCCATGATTGCCAAAGATTTTTCCAAAACAGTTTCATGTTCTGCGAAGTTACCTTTGAGTTCAGAAAGATAAATAGAAAAAGATAAGTAATATTCACACAGCATAATTCTTGATATTATCCATATCTAAATGTTGCTTCCATTAGCACTTGCATAATATGATATTTATATCATAAATATATTATAATAAAATTACTCTATGGTTAAACTATTACAAAACTGCTAGCGAGTGTTAGACAAAGTCAGATGAACACCTTTTTATATCTAGGAAATGCAAGTACGTCTATTTTATATACGAGATCATACAGAATCAAGAAAGCGGCAATAATACTTTTGGATTAGTCACTTAAATGCAGCAGCTTATACATGAACAATTAATGCTATCATTCCGAGCTCCAGACAACTTGAAGATGTTCTACGGTTCGAAGTCACGCTCATTTTAACCAAGACCGATTAGAAACCACTGAACAGGGAATTTTTGGCGCGTGCAGACTAAAGAAGCAAACTACAGTCCCTGCCCTCAATTGATCTTCTAAAATCTAAGTCTATTGTTGTTTGAGACTAAATCTCACCAACTGCTTCAGCTAACAATGTCTGCTCGTGCTCAAAAATCACTCGCATTTCCGAAATGCAATGCAGGAATCAATGTGTTAATCGACATGAGGTTGCACTTATGATATATCCATTCTTCATTGCTTTGCATTTCAAACAGGTCTACAGCATACGAATGCTTTCATGCCGGAATATCATAAGAAAAGTTGACGCGCAGAAAAGTTGACGTTTTATAATGGGCTACATTGGAATAAAATACGGTGATTTTTTTCATAATTCTTCCATTTGGAAACTCAAGGATTCAGATCGAATTCCTTTCTTATGCAAGCGATTTCATGATTATCTTCAAATTATTAGAAACTGATTTGAATCTTATGGTTCCCAAATGGAAGAAACAATTCATTTTATCTACAAGAATCAAAAATGAAGTGCTTCAACAAATAAGATTATATACTCCTACTACTATTCAAACGGAACATTGTAAGTAACAAGGAAGAGGAAATTCATTCACATTTGCTGAGGGTAGAATTTTATTCAAAGGTGCGCGTACAAATACTGTGTTACAAAGCCAATGAAACAAACTAAAAATTTGGGTAGGTTAAGAACATTTCTATGTATATACCAAAGTGACTAATCCTTGACCGCACATTCAACTGCTCAAAAATGTAAAGTGTCATACTAATATAAAAAAATCAGGAGATAATGGCACCAGATAAAGGGTTTGATATTTTCTTCCATATATACATACATATTATTGTATTATTTCAATACATTATTATTCCAAAGGACCTGCCTGTACTTAGCTACACTTGAATAATTTTTCCATGAATATCATTATGAATTATCTAATTACGTTCGAGCACATTCTAAACACATGATAAAATTTTCGACTTATGGTGAGTGTAAGTCATAGCTCAAACATGTTAAAAAAATTGTTAATCCTGAAAAGAAATCTCAGGTGTTAATCAGAAATTGTTGAAGTTATTTAAAAATGTTTTGCCTTTCAATATTCATGCAATGTACTGTATCCTGTGACTTTCCACAGACAAAATTAGTCGGATGTCCATCCATGAAAATGTTTCGATGAAGTTGAATGATAATGATAATATGTATTAATGATAATCAATAAGTAATACATAAATATATCAAAAAGATATTGCAGCAAAGTGAAATTATAAATTTTACATGCTACAAAACATGCCATAAGTATTAACAATGACATTTTGTAATACAAGTTTTGATGCTTGACAGAACTACATTCTGAATTAAAATAGTGATTACATCATCCCTATCTAAGAATATATTATAAATACAACATAAAGCATCGTTGCCAATTCATATTTGTTAGTTTGAGTTAAGCTATTATCATGCACAGTTTTCTTGTTTTCACTGAAAATACACATATGTGAAATATGTACAAATTGTACATCAAAACATTAGTGAATGATGATTCTAATTGAGTTTATTTCTCTTTTCAGTTGTATCTGAAAGCATAACTCACCGTTGGAAGAAAAGATATCTCAAACTGCATTTATTTTTATGAAGCATTAAAAATCGAAGCTGCATATATTCGTATCTGTAAAGGCCGATCCTGTGTACATCTCAATTTCAAAATGGATTTTATCGATCAGAGATTGAATAACTTTGTACATTAACCATGATTTGATTGTAAAACTACATGACTGTAAGTTTGTGATCACTGTGCCGTTGTTGAGACTCTGTGGGTGATTTTAATTTCCTTGAACAATAAATTTGATATTTTGTCAATACAGTTTCTTCTGATTTGATAGTTGAGTGATAAAGCAGAATTGTTCAGACCCTTTAGTCAGTTTTTCATAACGGTTATCTACTAATTCTCAGTCTGCATATTCAGTCGCTTTTTTATTGCGATTAGTGCCGGAGGTCGAAATTTGCAGTTCGGAATATGAATGGGAATACTATCATATAAGCCTCCGTAGATCAACTCAAATGGAGATAGCTTCTTAAAAACGCACTCGAAAATACAAGTCATTCAGAATCACTTCATTTCATTTCCAGAGGTAGATAACTGGATTGAAATTACAATCCCAGGCGTTCGCAATTGATCTGCTGTGAAAAAATCGAAGTTGGAGGATTGTTCGGAGAAGAAATAGCTCTGGCATATTTAAAATTTTATGTAAATTTCATAATGTTTGCTCCTGATTGGTTGAGAGCACTATGGATGGGGTGCAATGTTGTCATAAGCTTATACAATCAAAAATGATTAAAATCCTCTATAAGCCGCTCAATGTCAGCACGATCTCGAGGGTATCCGCGAGGCTCGATTGTATGAATCACAGAATTGTTCGATATATTGTACGACAAATCACACGTATTTCTACAACAACATTGATAAATTCAAAAAAACGTGTATTCCATATAAAATGCATAATTGACATCAAAGGTCAGTCGCAGTACATTGAACATCTAAAGAGAATTACAACTATTAAGTCAATAAAAGACAACAACTAATGCTTAGTATACTACTCGTCAATGAAGAGCAGGACAATGATTTTGATCAAAAGTATAGAATAAAGACAAAACGTAGTCTGTAAAATACGCTTATTTAATCATTGGAACTGCATATAGCCGTGTTCATAGAGGTGGCGGTATGCTGCATAGCGTTGTCTTGTTGAAGAATCAGTCCAAATTCTTCACATGTTGGTCCGAGTCATTATCTGGTCACGATATATCAGTATCACCATTCATAACACCTACTATAGACTATGTGTCAAACAGCTTTGCCCTCCTGCCAGATTCCGGCCTACACTATTACACTCCCACTGCCGTATTGGTCATGTTCTGCGATGCAACAATCTGTGAACCGTTCGGTAAGCAGACGACGTACTATCACATCATGAAAGTCCAAGCAAAAACGAGAGTCATCTGTCGACGGAATTCTCCGCCAAAAATCAATAGGGGCTTCCACGAAGTTCCTACACCAGTTCCTACACATCTTACTTTACGGTGACGCAATGTCAGTGGTATCCGTAAAACAGGCCTTTATGACCGACACCCGCCACACAGCATCGCTGTTCGAAGTGAATGCGTTGTATGACAAAGAATGTAGACACTTGCAAACAATTTTCATGCTACAAAATCGGTATCTATTCCCTGTTGAACTAGCCGGAGACCTTCCCTTAAACTCTAATTCCTAGTCATCCACCACATGGCTTTCTCCTGATATATCCTTCCTTCTACCTAAATCTATTCCACCATTTCTCTACTGCTCTTTAACAGCAGTTCAACTATCCCTCAACTTCTCTTATCGAAACATCAGAAGTCAGAAATCAGAAACGTATATTTTTCACAACATGAAAATACGTACAAATGAAAAGGTGATGAACGATGACAATAACTCAAGAATTAGAATGAATAATTGTATTTACAAAGATGGCATGAGGTGATTTATCATGAAAATAAGTTCTGGTTCTCTGGAAGGAGAGGACGAAAATATAAATAATACATTTCTTTATCAATGTATTTTTTAAATTTCAGTTACTTTCAGCAAGTTATAAAATATCAACATAAACATTATGCACAAATATCAAAAATGAAAATATAAGCGGAAGAACGCGATGATCTACCTATGTAATTATTAAAAGTTAGTAATCGAGGTACGCTGAGAAAATTGCTAAAGCCTAAACCTCACTAGTAAGAGGTCCGGAACAAGTGTAGAATATACATGCATCCATATACACGTGAAGTAATGTTGTAAATGATAATCATTGCCAGTAATATTACCGGTAATGATCACCCAAGCACCATCGGTAATAACTACCGAGAATTTTTGAAGCTTCGATTTTTATTCAATGTAACTTCATCGCTCTGTTACGCAGATTTTCCCTAAATTCATAAGTATTTTGGTATTTACACTTAGCTGTTGCTGCTTTGTCTGTAATTTGATATTGTGCATATTTGAAATCATCTAATTAAATCTCAATAACGTTTCAAAATGTCTGGCGTAAAGTAAAAAATTGTTATATCGGCAACTCTATAAATAAATTATGCCAATTTGTGCTCATTGTTTCTGTAGATAATTGAAACATACACGGTGTTTCAGTTGATCTGTCCGTTTTTTTCTATATCATGTTTTCAGTTGATCTGGCATATTATTCTGGACCATTTTCAATATGTGCAAGAAGACAAAGTTCCAATGAAAACAAAGTGTATTATATATATTTTAAGCATGCAAACAGATGATGAATACGCAAATCACAAGAGCTGTTCAATATATTGACCCTCCTGTTCGACACAAACAGTACAACGGAGAATGGATAAGTCACAAGCTCGCCTGATCACTTCAGTGTCAGCTCGCGAAGAATGACCAGCAGGATCGGTTTTAAGTCTTCCAGCGGTCGAGGTCGGGCATTGAAAAGACGGTGTCGTACATCACCCCACAGTCAGAAATCATTCGCGGACAGACCAGGTGATCCTGGTGGCCAGGCAATAGGTCCCCCCTCGTACTATCCACCGTCCGGTAAGGTTGCGATTCAAATGATCTCTGACAACAATCAAATAATGAGAAGGAGCGCCATCGAGTTCATCGATTAAGATTCCGTGGATTCGACAATAGCGGTGTGACCGCATAATTGATGAGCTTGAAAAGTATACCGTTATGTGGTGAAGCCATAGCCCAGCATGTCACTGATGGTTGAGGCGCAACACCTTGAGGGTTATCATGTGAATAGATGAACGTATTGTGTTATCTAACGGAGTAACATTCACATGAAATGTTGCCTCGTCACTGAAATTTATGTTCATCACGGAGTTACGATCTATGAGATGTCTCTCCCAGATCGTCTCACAAAAAGCTGTGCGCATAACAAAATCATCTGTTTGGAGCTCGCACAGTCTTGAGCTTCCAAGGACTGAGGCACTCTGCTTTCAATTTCCGATTCACTCTGACTGGTGATACCTGACATTGTTGTGCAATTTTACATTGTGATGTAGTTGGTTCATCAGCAAACGCAGCGAGGACTTCGTCTTTTTTACAGACTGGTTGCCGTTATGCGAGCGAGGATGAAGTGACACAGTCTCCATGAAGCGGTCCTTCCAGTGCCGTGGAGTTCGAACAGGTGGAGGTTCCGCATAATTTTCCTCTTGAAGCATCCGTCGAGCTTTCTCGCAATTAAAGGTGATCGAATGTGCTGCGATTGTAGCAATTTCAGCGTTCGTCAAATCTTTGTACTCCATTTCTGATTACAACTGCATGAAACTCGCACACACTAGCAGACCTAATCACCTTTATGAAGTCTGTTCGCAGGCAGCGAATTCAGTCACACACTACTTGCTAGAACAATGCATGCAGCAACATAACTACTGTTTTTCGTAGAATAAATGACTCATTACAGTGCGTTCCAAAAGAAGATTGCATATTATATAGTATAAGCCAAAAAATCGGCCAGACCAATTGAAACATCCTGTATTTGCATATCTTACAATGATGCTGACATGGAGTGAAATGAAATAGCTAGGTAAATCCACTATATGTAAATCCCAGTTCCAACGAAGTCAGAAAAGTAATTGGCCCATTTGAGTGGTCAGTATTTGCAACTTTGAAGCTGCAACAATAACATCCACAATAACAATATATTCGATTGTAAATACATGTACAGGCAATGCTTCCCAATATGAAAGTCTTCAATTTACAAGCTAATCCATTGAAATGAATTTTACTGTAGGATGGGCACATTTTCTCTAAAGTCAGCAAATAATTTGTGGCAATCATAAATGCAGCAGCTTTTGTGCCGGTAATAATTACTACCTATTACCTGGTGCATGCCGTCCAGTCGCGTACGACTCTCGGCGACGTCATACTGGATCCTTCTCCATGCAAAGCGGTCTCTTTGCTTCCCTTGTCATTCGTTCCAATGTTTGTCCTGTGATGGTCTTCAGTCCCTCCATCCACTCGGTTCTTTGTCTTCCTCTTCGTCTGGATCCCTCTGTGGTGCTGAACATGATGTCTTTCTCGAGGGACCCATCAGCTCGCGTGATATGTCCAAAATAACGTAGAGCTGCAGTAGTGATCTTTATCTGAAGCGGCTTGACCATTGGCAGTTGTCGTAAAACCCACTCATTGGTGTTTCTTGCCGTCCAGGTTAAGCGAAGTAGCCTTCTCCAGCACCAGAGTTCAAAGGCATCCATGCGCTTCCAATGTGCTTTCAACAAATTCCGCATTTCGGCACCGTACAGGAATATCAGGAACACCACTGCATGCACTATAGTCGTACCTTGGTCGATCGAAAGATGCCTATATCCTTCCAGACCTTTAATTCTTTGAAAATCCCATCATGGCCGATCTAGCCAATGCGGTACGTCTCTTCAATTCCTCCTCAACTCGACCATCCGCAATGATCTTTCCGCCGAGGAACACAAAACTGTCCACTACCTCCACGTTCTCGCCGTCAAGCTCGAAACTAGTAATCGAACCCGTCGTCATAATCTTTGTCTTTGCCACATTGAGATGCAGCCCTGCTCATAGAGTAGGCTCATAGAGTACTCTATGGCCCTGCTGGCTTACTTACTGCCTTAAGTCGGGTGAGGCCTTCTTTCAGCTCTTCTTTTGAGGAAGCCAGGTTCGTCGTCTCATCTGCATATCGTAAGTTTGACAATTTCCTGTCGACAAATTTGATCGCTCCTTTCCAGCAATCCAACGTTTCTCTTACTATTTTTCTGCGTAGATGTTGTATAAAATGGGTGACAAGATGCAACCCTGTCGAACTCCTCCACCGATCCGGAAAGCGTCTGTTTTTCCAAATTCCGTCCTGACAGTGGCTGATTGGTCTACATATAGCTCCCGCATCATTGTGATAAGATGCACAGGAACGCCAATTTCTTGCAACATGCACCATAGTCTCTGATAGTCGACATAATCAAATGCTTTTTGACAATCAATAAAGGTCAGCATGATAACTTGTTGCTTCGCGAGTGTTCCTTCCATAATCGCACGCAAATTGGAGATGTGACCTCGTGTGCCTCTGCCTCGCCCGAAGACAGCTTGTTCTTGTGGAAGTTGGGGAAGAAGGTAGGGTTCGAGACGTGTCTGAATAATTTTCAGCAACACTTTGCTCATGTGCGGGATCAAAGCCATCGTGCGATAATTGCCGCACTCTTTTGTCACCTTTCTTGTGCAATGGAATGAAAACGGAGGTTTTCCAATCGTTTACCTATTTTTTCTGCCTCTAGATATTATTGCAGAGATGCTTCAAGACTCATGATTTGTAATCCTCCTGCTTTTAGAAATTCTGCTGGCACACTGTCCCATCCTGGCGATTTTCTGTTGGCCCGATCCTTAATAACAGCTTCCAATTCGGTCTCCAGCATGTCTGGTTCGAGTTGGCAGTCGTCATCACTTATGAAGAGATCAGTGAGATTAGGATCCCGCTGTTATCATATTTCGGTGCAAGCTCTCCAACGTCTTTTCACGTCAGCCTCTTTAGTCAGCACTACACCTTCAGACGATTGTAATGAACTGCATCTTGGACTGAAAGTACCAGTAATGGCCTTAATCTCTTTGAAGAGATGTCTCGTTCTGTCATCTTTGCAGTCCTCTTCAATCCTTTCACATGTTCTTTTAAGCTCAGTTTCCTTATCTTTTCTTGTTTGTCATTGGAAATCTGCATTCAGCTTTTTGAATTCATTCCTATTGCCTTCAGCTTTTGTTTGCCGTCGTCGCTCAGCAATCCCGAGGGTTTCTATTGATAATCACGGATTCTTTTCTTTGTTCTTGATTTTCGGAACACATTGCTCTGCAGCTGAAAGAATAGTGTCTCTAATAAAAATCCATTCTTCATTAGCGTCTTCATAGGCACGATCAAGGCATTGAAATCTGTTCTTTAATTCGATAGAGAATTTGATTTTTGGGATTTGTTCCAAATCATACTTTGGCCTGAACTTTTTACTTGGGCATACTCTTAAGCTTGTATCGAATCTTTGCAACCAACAAATTATGGTCAGTACCGCAGTCAGCTCCTGGATAAGTAACTGTCTGCATCACAGTGCTTGTACATCTGGTGGAACATAAGATGTAATCAATTTGATTTCCTGCATTTCCATGTGGTGAGCGCCATGTGAAGAGTCGTTTTGGGTGATGTTGAAATAGTGCATTCATAATTCGCAAGTTGTTACAGTGGCAAAAATCCCAAAGACCTCTTTCATTTCTGTCGAAGTGGTTTCACCGTTACCTTCTTCGGTGCAGTACAAGAGTCAAATCTGGAGTTTCCAGATCATCTCCTGATACACTCAGATATCTCTGTTGACCGTAAGATCAGGTCTTTCGCAGAATCTGATACACCACTGCTGCCCAGAGCAGGTGGTTTTAATTCAGAGTTTTCCTTCTCCTAGATAGATTGTCTACCAAGACTAACGAACTCCATCTGTCCGGGCAAGAGCTATTTATATTGGGCCCTTTGCTCGTCAGTGAGCCTCTGTTGTTGGCGTTACCCAGAGGAGACCACGAGTAGGTAACAGTAGGTTGATGGCCCAAGTACATGCAACCTTTTCGATTAGCTGGGAGTGCCACCCTCCAGTCCGGTTGCGCTTACCAAGGCCTTTCCCCTCACAATTATAGTAAGTACATATACGTTTTAGAACAGCATGTCGGAGCATTAGGTACTTTATCATCCTAGAACTAGCATTATTTTGATTTTATTATGTGGTCAATGCGAATTGCAATAAGCTTGTAACTTTGAAAAGGTTTATTCTTATTATTTCAACTGTTAGGAAACAATGCATTGCTTTCCTCCAAATCAATATGGCTTTTGCAAAATCAAAAGTTTTGCCGATGGATATCCTGTCCCTACTGCTGAATTTAGTACTCATACTCAGTGAAAGTTGACTGCGGTTGCAATAAGAAGACGTCACTCTAGCATCATATTTGTTGTAATTTGCTTCTTTAACCTATGTCACTTATAGAAAAGATAATTAGTATCAAAGGCTTCAGAGACATTCTGAGGAATTTACTACCGTCTGTCACATGTCCCGGCGGAGAGAACCTTTCTTTCCTTGGATCCCCAATGACACATTATGCTATCAGTAGAGCCTTGAGTCTTGACTGAGAAGGAGTTTATCATCAAATTGGTCTGTCATCGACTGGAAGAAGTCAACAGTCATGTCGCATTTTTTCTCCTCAGTCGCATCTATTAATTCCGAGACTGACTTATCTTCTGCGATCAGGTCCTTGCTTTGATGAAAACGAAGCACTAAAGCGACTAAATGCAGTGATCAAACACGGATTAGAAAAAATTATGAACATAAATTTCGAACAACGCTCGTGCGTACAAGCGAAGCAACCAATACTTTTTGATGGCCTTGGAATTCGACAACCATCTGATACTGCTCTCCGAGCCTATTTGTCCTCATCAATTTCATTAAGTCAACTTGTCATGAAAATCTTCACAAGCATTCCCGAATCCTGTCATGTCAATCGACTCAACAATGTTTTTGATCGGTGTACGAATAAGTATGGTGAGAGCAATATTCCACATGAAAATATCAGGAGTCAACAGCGTGTGTGGGACAACATCAATGTAATAATCAAATTCAGGAATTGCTTGCCAACGCTAACAACCTGGAACGAGCAAGTCTTCTTGGAGCACAGTCGGCTTACAGCAGGTCTTGGCTACATGTTGTCCCAATAGCCAGCGCCGGAACAATGCTGGACAATCAATCCTTTCGGTTTGCTATTGCAATGCGTGTCGACAGTGAAGTTTGCGAAGAATTCACCTGTCTGTATCTGCAAAGTAGTCCGGGAGCCAGCGTGAAGTTGTGCAGGGAACGAGGTAGTACATAAAACTTTCACATAGCATAGTACACCTCCAACCTACTGCAAAACTTCGCGTCTGCCGGATCAGATCATTTGCTTTTCAGAAATAGAGAGGATAACAAAATCCTATGTATTTCCAGTGGTAAAATTGTGACATTTAAGGTGTTGACTCCATTTTTTCGAATTTTTGCTCATAAAAGTTACACAAATTGGTATTTTGTTGAGCTGGTTATTATAGAAATCATCTACAGATCATGATCTTTCAAATGAGTGATCATTCAGTGACAGAGGATGAAGTAAAGTGTACAAACAGACACTTTTCGTTGGTGTAACTGCAAATATTAACATAGAAATTTCAGGAAAATTGTTGATATACTTTAACGAAAAGTGTCTGTTTGTACACTTTACTTCATCCTCTGTCACTGAATGATCACTCATTTGAAAGATCATGATCTGTAGATGATTTCTATAATAACCAGCTCAACAAAATACCAATTTGTGTAACTTTTATGAGCAAAAATTCGAAAAAATGGAGTCAACACCTTAAATGTCACAATTTTACCACTGGAAATACATAGGATTTTGTTATCCTCTCTATTTCTGAAAAGCAAATGATCTGATCCGGCAGACGCGAAGTTTTGCAGTAGGTTGGAGGTGTACTATGCTATGTGAAAGTTTTGTGTACTACCTCGTTCCCTGCACAACTTCACGCTGGCTCCCGGACTAAAGGCACGATCGATAGATTTGGAATTCACACCTAATCTTGTCGGTACAGCTCAGGTAGAACTTCACGCCACGCAGTTCTGAATGAAACATTGCGTCGAGCTTTATAAAAGTATGGCCTTTCACCCATTCTTGAGCCTCCAGGAATACACAACGTAGATGGCAAGCGTCCAGATGACCTGATTCTCTTTCCTTTCATGAGAGGTAGATGTATGGGATGCCACATCAGGAATGCGGAGTCGGAGTCCCGGAGTCCTATCATTTTTTGCTGGAGTCGGAGTCAGAATCCTATCAAATGATAGGACTCCAGACTCCGGCCTATAACTAGACCCGAAATATAATACAAACAAATTATTTATCCTTGTGCATAGCTGTCACTGTCTTAGTGTCAACTTTCTCCGTCAAGCAAAAGTACAGAGACAGCAGTGCATGCAAAGCTTGTAATAGTTGAGGGAATGAACCGTGATGGTGAAAAAAGGATTGTTGTTTTACTCGGTGATTTAGTAGAGAAGACAAGCCTTCCTAGCCTCGATCACGCCTACGCGCCAAAGGTCACATCGGAGACAAACGTAAAATATTAGCTTGTTTGAGAACATTACCTCTTGCCCTCACGTTAATTGTGTGTGATGGCTCCTCTAAAGCGCATATCAAATCGAAAGTGTACTCATGCTCTCATATTTTTTGGAGAAGGATGGGAGATTTTCCGGCCTGGTAGAGACTGGAGAAAAACCGTGTGAAGCACAAATCAACAAGATGGGAGGAGCCGAGTCGCATGCATATAACTGAAAGCGACAATTGATAAACTTTCATTAAAAATTATTGATAATTGATACAGAAATGATCACTGAAAATAGGTTCGGATAAGCTTATAATGATCAATTATTGGTTACCAGTCAAATTTTCAAAAAACTAGGCTATCCGGAGTCGGAGTCATATCAACCCCCGGAGTCTGAGTACTATCAAAATGATAGGACTCCACATCCCTGTGCCACATGTTCCGACACGTCCTCTCACACGAATTTTTCGGCATCTGCCACTGGACCATGAAGCTGCTGCGAATGCGAGGAAGTTAGCCAAGCACATCACATTCGCTAACAGCTTTATAGTTCAACCAGTGGCTGTTGAGACGTGCGGTGCCATGGGGGATTCGACCAAGACCTTTTTGGAAATAGTCGGTAGGCGTCTCACAATGACAACGGGAGACAGGCGGGAGGCTGTGTGGCTGATGCAGAGGATCAGTCGAATTGATATCCAGCGAGGGAATGCAGCCTGTTTGCTAGGAGTGGGAATAGGACATTTTCACATTTTTATGAACTTTTTACTGCCTATAGTGTAAATCCTTTTATAAAACTTTCCTTTTCTTGAAATAAATAATTTGCTTCAAGGTATCTGATTGTTGTGACATGCTATTGTTGTCATGATGAACATAGATCATCCCTCTCTCCTGTGGTGTCGGCACGGCACAATATAGTTGGCTGCGTTCATGACCGGTCGCTCTCTCTCTCGTTTCGCTCATAATAAGCCAGGCAATACATGGCGTCGCGTTAGTTGGATCTGGTTTCAGCACCGCGATGTAGGAACCCGATGTAGGGTGAAACATAAAAAACGTGACTAAATTAAAGTGTAGCACAACTTTCTAATTATCCATCAGAGCTTGACAAATGAGGTTTCATTTTGAAGCCAATGCACGTACATGTCTTCATTACCATAATCACCATTGCAGTGATTGCATTTAAGGATGAGAGTGTAATTTACATGAAAAGCAAAAGAGTTCAAAATCCAAAGACTAGATGAAAAGAACAACGACTCAATGGAAAAGCTAGCCTACTTCCAATTCTTCACTTAAACGAAAATCATTATGACAAAGTCCTTCTGCTGTCGATGATCACACAACAGCAATTTGGTGACGACTGGATCAACCTTTAGCAATCACGTCTTTTAACCGAATGTCAGAAATTTCGCATTTTCCTGTTCCATTTCTTCCAAAGTTTCCACATTTGCTCCGAGTTAAAACCCAAACATTTTCATTTACTACTTCCAATTCTTCACTTAAATGAGAATCATTTTGGGGAGTCCCTTCACCATTGTTGCAAATGACCAAACAGCTTTCATTCTAATCGTGCAATACTGAATATTTGGAGGTACATTGAGGGATCGATGTGTTGAATCAAATAGCTTTGTGGAAGATATTTTTCATGTAAATATCAATACCTCGAGCATCAGCTGTGGCTTTTATTAGAAAACAATATAACTTGCATATCCATGAAATATCTCTAACAATCGAAATTCAAATTTAGAAGAAAGAATTACTGTCGGGTCTACAGCTGGAAATATTTGCTCAATTTTGTCACTAAATCATGTCACAACTATTAGAGAGAAAAATATTTAACTAAATGATGCGTAAAATGTCTACATCACTGCATCCGCACTAGGCCCTTATGAGATTGTTAAAGAGATATATAGATCGTGCTATGAAGAGTTCCATGAACGATCATGAACACATTGAATGCAGCAAAATGGTAAAATGCAACTGTGATGACATTTTTCTGAATGAAAATGTTTGGGTTTTAACTCGGAGTAAATGTGGAAACTTTGGAAGAAATGGAACAGGAAAATGCGAAATTTCTGACATTCGGTTAAAAGACGTGATTGCTAAAGGTTGATCCAGTCGTCACCAAATTGCTGTTGTGTGATCATCGACAGCAGAAGGACTTTGTCATAATGATTTTCGTTTAAGTGAAGAATTGGAAGTAGGCTAGCTTTTCCATTGAGTCGTTGTTCTTTTCATCTAGTCTTTGGATTTTGAACTCTTTTGCTTTTCATGTAAATTACACTCTCATCCTTAAATGCAATCACTGCAATGGTGATTATGGTAATGAAGACATGTACGTGCATTGGCTTCAAAATGAAACCTCATTTGTCAAGTTCTGATGGATAATTAGAAAGTTGTGCTACACTTTAATTTATCACGTTTCTTATGCCGCATTTTTGTAGGGGAAATCTAAATGTTATGCAGACTAATTTAGAAGCCTCTTTCGCAACCGTGGGATGCCGTAATTGTGAAAGTGCTTCAAGGACATAGATATCGGATAGAGATATTAGTACACTGAATGCAGGACACCAGCTTATGCTATTTAGGTCATAGTAGTGATGATATTGATATTTTCGAGCAGAGGAACACTGTCTAATAGTGAACTGTATTTTATGATCCCAAACTTTCTATCTGTTGCCTGATCGGATGGACTTGCGCCAACAAATCAATTCATGCTTTCGGTTGCGCTTTGTGTTACTAAATAGTGCAAGGTAAGGTAGTCCAGTTGTAACGCTGTAATCAATGCGCATTCCGTTATGGAGCTACTTTAATTTGAATGCTTGAATCCCTTTACGACACCTACAGGTAAATAGACTTACTCGCAAGTTGTGTGTGTAAAGCTGTTATACCAAAATTTTGTTTAGTATCAATCTCCATCCACAGTGCATAAAATTCACACAATTTTACCAGCCCAGTGAAATAGTTGATAAAAAAAATAATAAACCCAGAAGATTCAACTTTGATTCACTGACAAGCATAACACGAAGGGTCGACATCAAATACGCATGGGTGAACTGCAGGAGTAGGCAAAATTGGTCTTTCTGTCCAATTATCTCCCACAAAAACACGTGCAGCTTCTGCAACACAGCGATTGTTCTTCCCTTCCCACTTTGGCAGACAACAGATTGAAGAGAGATTGACTGCCATGGATTTCAGATTTGTGCTGCTTCAAGCAGGAAGACATTCTGCCCAGCTGTCAGTTAATGGCATGACACTTCCTTGAGAAAATGATAATGTGATTCCTGCTTCCGGTAGGTGCTGTTGACGGTTAAGGAACATTTAGATAAATAAATAGTGTTCGGCATTACTCGCATAGTGATACTCGAGTATTACTCGAGTAATTGATTCGAGTACTCGAGTACTCGAATGAAAAGTTAATGTATTCTATGATAAGGATATACTTTTATTTCTATTTCTAGGCATATCATGAAAATGTTTGTTACTATACTGTGTTGTTTAGTTTACATACATGTGCGATATGTCACTTTCTCTTATTTATCTATCAAAATATCTTTATTACATATATTATAATAATTAATTATCACTGATACAAATTAACAATGAATGAAATTAAAACGAATTGAATAATATTTAGAACAGATAGCGATGTAATCCTTCACCTTCCAGCGCGGATGATGCCAATTTAATCCATTTAAGGTCGATCAAATGCGGTCACTGAACCATTATAAAGCTATGAATTATCTAGAGAATAGACCTACGAGTATTTCTAGAATTTCAAATAGCTCTGAATCATCATTCCTATTTTCTAGTAGACCATTATATTTTTGCGGCACACGCGCAAAGCAATATAACAGCGAAGATTTCAACCTAAAATTCCTTTGTTCTGTTCATAATTTAGATTCGTGTATGCCATTATACTTCAATAAGGAAAAAAGCAATGGTATGCCACTTTTTTCTTAATCATCTCTAACTCAATATCTTTACATCTCTTTATAACAGAATCTTTAATCAACGTTCTACAAATTTTTGGATAGGAAATGAAGTAATCGAACGGTCTTTGGTTTCAGTCTGTTTCGTTTCTCAGTGACGATTTGACCAGCCGTAGAAAATGCTCTTTCTGAACTTACAGACGTAAGTAGTGAAAACTGTGCCCTACTTGCGAGGGATAGGTACATGGATGGCTACATGTATAATTCAGTGTTATGAATAGGAACAAGTATGAGATCTGTTTTACTGGATAGGTACATGTGTTTGGTACAATCGGTTGAGTACACTGTGTTTCGGAACGTCTATGATCGAACTTGTGTGACTTGGTTCTGAGCACTTGGGTACGTACCGATAGACGTCCGTTGTTTGATTTTGAATGGGTTTGCTCAATTGCGACTATTGTGACTATTGAAACCATTGTAATCAAGATGACACATTGATTTTCCTTTTACGTAGACAAACTAAGCTATAAATATGAGATAGTTGTTTGATGACATACATAATGATGACTAGTATCCCAACGTCGTGGGTTGTCGCAAGAGACCTTGGATATTGGTTCAAAGCTATAGAAACTGTAACAAATCTCAGTGAAAATATCAACGCTGGTGATTTAGTTGATCGACTAATGGATCTAGATGAGCATGCTATGAATCACAATTTGGATCGTAGATGGATAGAGGATTTCTCCATGCTACACTGCAATGATAGGGAAATTAGGAGGATCAAATTGGAACGATATGGAAAGAAGGAGACATCTGACAGTGTTTTAATAAAAAGTTCTCCCAATAAAAGTGACTTCAGAAGGAAATTAGAAGAAGAGACATTTAAATTATTATGTGAACGGAACTGCGTTAAATGTTTTAAACAGGAACGATCCCTTCTCTTCTTACCATGTTCTCATAGCGCTATGTGTTCTACATGTTATGTACCCTTTGAAACTTCATCTTGCCCCCTTTGTGATGAAGAAATATCTTCAACAGTCACTGTATATCGTGCATGATGAGTCATCATGCACGTCTGTGATTGATCACTATTGTGTCTTTGTGTGGCTTTTCTATATAAGGAGGACATTGTACCGTTCTATTTCAAGCATAATTTGAGGCTAATACAATGTCAATCAGCATGTCGTTCACTACTAACATTCCCATTTCAATAATTTACCGAAGTCAACTCTTCACCGGCAATATATTTTATTCTGCCGTAAATATAACTGGCTATAAAAAAAGATTTGGTGGATCTGATGGAGGAAATAGTGAAGTATTTCCACTGCGGAGAGGACGTTGTGGTGCAGAGAATGTTGATGAGAGTCGTGAACAACGCTCTTACACGAGTTGCAAGATTTTGGCTCAATGAAGTATTTCGCCCACTAGCTCAAACGGAGATTGTACCGGAATACTCTCGCTGTTGCTGCAGCAGTATCCAACGGAAACTCAACACATGTCTCCATGACATTATCACCTCCAGCTACTATGACGAGAAGGGTGACAAATGTAAATTGGACTTATTCAGTGGACCGCCATCAGTAAGCATCAATGTGGCTGCTCAAGGACATTCTGAGGTAATCAGTTTGCGGGCATACTATGCCAATATTTTAAAGACTTTCCATTCAAAGCCCTGCTGTATGTGCTATCCAATTTCAAAACATCTAATGAAAGACATTGAGCAGCTCATAACTGCTACAAATCAGACTCTAGCCGATGTGAGTGCATATCAGTTTCCCTCTACAACTTGTTAAGTGTTTTATGTAATTTTATAAGTACCAGCAACAAACTCTGTGTGAATGCTTGAAAGCTTTTGTGTATAATGTTGTAAGTACTAAGCAAAAATTGTAATTGTATTATCTATTTCCATATTAGAATAAAAATGTCTGTAAAACGGAAGGCATCTTCTCGTCAATCGAAACGGTCCTTCAAACCTTCAAGTCAGTTTAAAAAGGCGTTGCGAAAGTTAAACAGGATACATGATAATAAGAAGAAGTGTAAATTGATTCAAAATTCAAGTGATGATTTCATTCGTGATTTAGCTTTTGCAATACACAAATGTCTACCTATTTACAAACCTCTGTTGAATGCTGGCTCTTTGAATAGCATAAAAAAGTTTTCAAATCCAAGGAGTAGTGATAAGAAAGGGCGAAACTTAATTCAGCGCGGTGGTGGTGAGTTTCTAAGTATGTTAAATGATATTGGAAACAGTATTAATGGTGTAATCAATAGTCCGCTTGGAAGGATTGCAGCAACTGCTGCAATGTTAATATAAGGTTAACGAATCATAAAGTGACACGTCATCACTTTGATTGATGAGTCATATATAGATGTATATAAGGAAGACGCTTTAATGATATTTTATCACTTTCAAGTGACAATTCATTTGCGCTGGTTGAAAGCTCCGAATTAGTACTTGTTGAAACATGACTCAGAAAATGTATACAATCAGAGAGGAAGGTGACGCTTTTGAGCAAGATCTCTTGAAGCTTCGTCCGCCACGAAAGGTGCAAGGGATTGGAAATACATTCTACTTTCAAACCTTGAATTATGGTGATGATGGCTTTTATCTTCAAGTTCCATTCTTCCACAGTAATGGCATGTCTACATCAGGGTATAGCAATATGAGACAAATGCGAGTGACTTTTCCAAAATGGCAGCAGGTGATTCTTAAAACTATTGACTCTTTCGCGAAAGAATGTGTTGAGCTGCCTGAAAGTGCTCCCACTCATTGGAGAAAGGCATTAGAGGAAGGAGTTGGTTATAAGGAATTGCCGGAATTCAATACACTGTTTTTAAAACTATCGGATCATTTTCAAGCATTCGATCTCTTTACAAACGCGATGGAATGTGAGGATCTCAAACGGGGCCGCTATATGGGCTTAGTGCACGTTACCGGACTTTATATTGGTTCACATGGCTCGACTGGTAAAGTCGCATCTTTACAAATGAAGGTTCTTCAACTAGTCTATGAACCACTACCAATTGATAAATGCTTAATTAACATTGATAAGACTGCTTCAAGTGATGGGAAGGAAGAGAGCAAAAGCCTAGGGCGGAAATCTAAAGATGGTAATCCTAAATTGAAGTTGAAGCGCCAAGATGATGACTTGAAAACTTTCTATAATCCTAATTGTGATGAGGAAACACAAATGTTTTAATTTGTAAATGTAACTTGAAAGTTTCTATTCTGAATGTAAATAAACGTGATCTGGAACATGTTCTGTTTTGTTGTTCTAACCAAAATTAGCGGGATGATGAGTTTAATGTTAATGGAATTATAAGATGACAGATTTTCGTCTATTCACTGATCGCACAATGTAAAACTACATTTGTAACTGAATTGCTACAGCATAGAAATGAAATGTTTAACAAGGAAATTAAGAGAGTCAAATGGTATTATGGAATATTTCAACCACAACTACATTCTGCACTTCGCCAGAAAGATTATGAGGTGAAGCAAGGGTTGCCATCAACTGAGGATATCAAAGCAGGTGACTTACTAGTATTAGATGATCTATTACGTGAAAGCAAATCTTCAAGGATGTAACTGAAATGTTCATTCAAACTGCACATCATAGGGAAGCTTTTATTATCTTCATCACTCAAAACATCTTCGATGGAGGGAAAGAGCAAAGAACTAGAAGTTTGCATACACATTATTTGGTAATATTTAAAAATCCAAGAGATAGCAGTCAGATACATCATCTCAGTAGACAGATATTGCCTCAAACACCTAAAGTACTTTCAAAAATATATGAAGATGTAACAAAGAAACCACATGGTTATCTATTTATTGATCTAACCCAGGAATGTCCGGAATGACTTCGATTTCGAACAAATATCATACCTAATTCCGCTGAACCAATGACAGTTTTCTCGGTTCACAGTTAGTTTTAAGCAATGTACTTTGTTGCCTTATTATTTTCAAACATGTCGTATTCAAAGATGGTAGTCATTCCTCAAGAGGAGTATGTACAATTGACTACATTACAAAGTGCACAGGAAGTCAAAAATATAGATCAACCTATTACGAATCAACTTAAGGAACTAACACAAAAGGATATGGAAATTCAGAAGATTAAGGATCCCTATCGACGAATGCAGTTAGCAGCTGAAAACATTGATGAGAGGCGACAGATTCGTGAGAAGTTGCGACGATTTATAACCTTGTCAACACCTCGACCATATCGTGTGCGCGCTGAGCGATTATTTGACTTCATTGATCCACATGTGAAGTTCAATGAGAGAGGGGAGATAATAGATGAAACAACTGGTGATGTTATTAGAAATAGTCACATAGATGACCTTCTACAATATGCTGTCAGAGATGTAAGGCGAAAACTAGGTGCACCACAAGGGTGGACATATTTTCAGAAAATTTTATCTGATCAAAATGTACCTCACAATATTATTGGAGGACCGACTGTGAATGAATTGGATAAGGGTCACTTACAAGATCGATCAAAGAGTAAAACACCCACGATGGCGGTCAAGCGAGAGCTTCATGATCCCGATGATCTGCAACCAAAAAGAGCTACTAGGCGCTCAATGCGTGTTGCGAAGGAGTATAGTAAATATTAAGCAAATATGAATTAAGCCTTGCCTCTCTCATATCATGTCGTTACAAAAATTTTGCTGTTGTTTGAAATCTGCGCTCGAAGGTAAAGCAGAAGAGGGCATAGAGGTTGATATCAATTGTGTTAGCAGTTGCTGTGCGAGTAATACGCGTGCAAATCAGAACAAAGACGATGAGTACAGCAGTGAAACTCAGAAAGATTTATTACGACTTAAATCATCCCGCAAGTTTCAGTCGTCCGGAGGTTCTAGCTCGTGCAGCAGGTGTGGGAATAGAGAAAGTCAAGAAGTGGTTGAGGAGTCAACCGACTTACACTCTTCACAAAAATGCGAGAAAGCCGCTTCCAACAAGAAAATATGTTGTTAACAATATAGATAGTCAATGGCAAGCGGACTTGGCTGACATGCAACAGATATCACAGTACAATGATGGCTATAAATACATCTTAACCGTAATAGATATTTTATCTCGCTATGCTTGGGCACGTGCGCTGAAATCTAAACGAGGACCAGAAGTTGAAGCGGCTTTTCAGAGCATTTTCGATGAGGGGCGTGTTCCGCAAAGAATACGATCAAGGGAAGGAATTCGAAAACTCTCATGTTCGAAGTCTCCTTAAAAGTCATAATGTGGAATTGTTTAGTGTTAAAAGTGCTTATAAAGCTGCCATGGTTGAGAGGTTCAATCGCACACTGAAGACAAAAATATGGAGCTATTTCACTGCACAAAATACACATGTTTGGGTAGGTGAGCTGCAGAAATTTGTTAAGAATTACAATGAAAGCTACCATAGAATCATTAAGATGAAACCAGTTGATGTTACCCCAGATAATGCGATGGATGTATGGCTTCGATTGTATGATAAGAAAGCGAAAAACATTTCCAATGAAAAGAAAATTAATGTTGGTGATAGAGTTCGGATTTCAAAGGTTAAGTCTACATTTGAGAAGGGGTATCTACCTAATTGGACTGAAGAAGAGCTTTTTGTGGATGAAGTAAATACAAAATTTAGACCCACCATGTATAAATTAATAGATTACCATGGCAATCCAATTGAAGGAAAATTTTACTCTTATGAATTGCAAGTAGTAGACAGAAGTGAAGAGGTGTATATGATTGACAAAATAATTAGGGGGAAAGGTCATGGCAATCAAAGGAAATATCTAGTTAAATGGAAAGGATATCCTGATTCATTCAATAGCTGGATAACGCACCTGGATCTACAAAATGTGGAGGTGGGAGACACTCGCAACTTTTAAGCTAATATAGCATGTGACTTCTTCCATATATGAGTTTAACATGTCTACTAACTTCAACATCATTCTTCCAAGCAATAGCAACCCCAAGATATTCCCAAGTAACAAACCATCTCTATACTCTGTTGAATTCGCTAATCCAATTACTCTGCATGGACCCCATGAAGTTGCTCTAACTGAAATTACTTATTACAACGATATCAGTTTGCTAAAGAACAACTATTTTGAATTACATAAAGAAGTGCGAGAGAAGGATGATTGCTTTCGCATATTTCAAAATATTCTACATGGTACATGGGCTTTTCATCATCTAACTTTACATCCTTTTTCAACATCTTTACCATCTGTCCAAAACATGATTAAAATTCAAAAGGCATTTGCAACGTCAACTTTTGATTCTAAGGTTCCCACAATGAGCTTGCAAGATACAGAAAAGGAAATCGGTAGAATGTTTGAACAAATAAATGATCTCTTCAAGCTGACTTTGAATAAATTCTACAAACCAGTCATAAAGGGGTCAACAAAATTGATGAAGGAAGGGAAGCATGTTCTTCTTGTATTAGGTAAGGATTTGAGTCATACTTTTGGGTATTCCAGAACAACTTTCTCATCAAGGTATTGGTACAATGGACGTGGGTGGAATTCGGAGAGGAAAGTCACTGATTTTAAATGTAGAATTGTGCCATTGTATGCATTACAAAAAAGGAGCATCCGAGTAAAAAATAAATTTGAGGTCATTAGAAGTTGAAGACTTTGCAAGAAAATTTCAAGGATCAGTGCCAGAAACGTTAATGACTTGTGAATATAAGAAAGAGAAAGTAACTTTATTTACTGTTGAAACGGAGGCAGAATTTATTGTTTTAACTAAAAAGACACCATTGTAAAAGTCTGAGTCCGCTGTTATTGAATTCGGATCTGAAATGATTGGGATGTTTAAGGGCCTTGAAAGCGCACCTTGGTTGACAGAGTTAAATGATACATTCAAGGTTCAATTGTCCTCTTCTAAACTCAAAGCATCAACAAATGCTTCATGGGATATCCACGTATACAGCGAAGACATATTGGGTGATGAATTGTCTACTTCCAGTGAACTTGTCAAAAGAGTTAATTTGAACATTGAAAGCTTGAAAACGCCATCTGAATTGTGTACAAAGCTAAATGAGTTTGGTGTAGATTACCTCGATGCAGATAAATATCACTTTTCTTATGACCCACATAAGATACGCATGATTGTAAAGGTAGGGAAGACCTCTCTTATCAAGCTGGATAGCGTGTTAACGACCACATTGGGATTCTCAAAATCAACTATTTATGAAGGCACATCAATAGGCGATACAGCCCCATCACTAGAGCGTGATATAAGTAACTTATACGTCTATTGTAACATTATTGAATATACAAGGGTTGGCGACATTGAGGCCCGACTTCTGCGCACATTTCCTCTCTCATCCGTATGGAAGCAACTAATCAATCGAGAATTTTTTAACACAATGTATCTACCAATCAGCCGAAATTACATCAATAGAATTGACATATCAATTCATGATGACGCAGGAGAAGTAGTACCGTTCTGTGGTGGTGTTACTGTTTTGACCCTACATATTAGGTCACGAGAATAAGGCTTTACGCTATTGTGACTTCCATAGTTATTCAGTAGTCATAATGACAGGCATTTACAGTAGACCATATCAGAGCGGTTATCCCGTGTTCGTTGGAGGTAGACGACAAGTTGGAGGAGGCATATTTGGTGCACTAAGACGTATGGTTCTTCCAACACTCAAAAAGTATGGCGTACCAATCATGAAGCGTGTTGGAAGCAGGGCTTTAGATTTTGGTGCAAATGTTGCAGCTGATGCGCTTCAAGGTGAGGATATCGGTGAATCCATGAAAATGCGCGCGCAGCATCTGCCATAGACGCATCAGATGATTTAACAAAGACGAGACGTACAATTCGGAAGAAGCGTAGGAAGTCAAGACAAGTTGGATCCGGTCGAGTTACTAAGCAAAGACGCAGGAAAAGTAAAAAGCCGACTAGAGCAGCACGTTCTAAATCTAGACGTCGAGTGAAAACAAGAAGGCGCAAACGAAATTCCACAGCGACTAGAAAATAGTCAAAACGAAGGAAGACAACATATTTGTAGAGCTAATACGATGCTGAGTATCAATTCGGCTTTGTGTTTCTTCGATTCTTCCCCTCATCAGACATCATCTCCTCAACAATTGTAGACATAGTCCCCACAACAAATATCGATGGTAACCAGCAGCCTATTCAGTTTGATATACCTGCCAATCCTCAAGATTATATTGACTGTCAATCCATTGATTTAGAGTTGTGTATACAAATTAAGAAGACTGATGGTACAAATATCGATTCATCCAAGGATAAAGTGGGATTAGCAAATCTTCCTATTGCCAGTCTGTTCTCAGATGTGTATCTAATATTGAATGACAAACAGATTGAAGGAGGGGATCAAGCATATCCATATGGAGCATATATACATACAATGACTCAATTTCAAAAGCAAGCTAAACAGTCACACTTGCAAGTTTCTGGGTGGTATGATGATCAGCAAGGGAAATTTGATGATGTCTCAAATACAGGGTTGAAAAGACGAATGGATTTAACAGCGGATTCAAAGGAATTATACTTGAAAGGACCTGTCTATCTTGATTTCCTTCGTCAATCTAGATATCTCCTATCACAGGTTAAAATGCAAATAAAATTTATTCGTGCAAATCCTGAGTTCGCGTTAATGGCTTTTGGAGCTACAAACTATCAAGTCAACATAAGTAATGCCGTGCTCAATGTAAGGCGAGTAACAATGAATCCGTCAGTCATCAACGAGCATGCGACAGGATTGAGGAAAAACAATGCAATATATCCAGTTAATCACAGTGTGTTGACAAACTTCACAATTGGTGCGGGATCATCCTCACATGCCTACCCAAATCTTTTTCCCACTGCAATGCCAAAGGCTGTGTATATCACATTTGTTGAAAATGAGGCATTCATTGGTGCTTTTGAAAAGAATCCATTCAATTTCCAACACTTTAATGTTAGCAAACTAGCACTCTATCAGGATGGGAAATTTGTATCTTGCAAAGCATATGAGCCTAATTTCAAAGATGGTAAATTCGCACGTGAATATGGTTCTACTTTCACCACCCTCAACATGTTTAATACAGATGATTCAAATGGAATTACAATGGATATGTACAAGAATGGCTACTTCTTCATTATGTACAACCTCACAGCAGATGCAGATTTAGGTGGTGAAAGCGTAGGA
Source organism: Prostheceraeus crozeri (assembly GCA_907163375.1). NCBI lineage: Eukaryota > Metazoa > Platyhelminthes > Polycladida > Euryleptidae > Prostheceraeus > Prostheceraeus crozeri. Next base: position 275,464 of record CAJQUW010003176.1, read on the forward strand.
GTTACAAAGCCTGGAAATCTACGACTGGATGTATCATTTGAGTCACCTTTGAAGAAAACAATTACTTGTCTCATTTATGCTATCTATGATAGCAAAGTTGAAATAACAAGAATGAGAGACGTGACTGTCAGCTATCAGAGATGAGTAACTTAAGCAACATAGAAATCTTGAGGAAAATGAGGAAAGCTCATCCCTACTCCAAGACAATATTTCTCAATGTCTTTTCTAGAGATTATTTACCTGATTCAATTCCTTTATATCCTTGTTCGCTTATCATCAATACAGATACCAACAATCTTCCCGGAAAACATTGGATTGCTGTATACATCAATCGTTATAAAGTGGCCGAATATTTTGACTCTCTTAATCAACCTCGTTTACATGATATCGCATTATGGATGAACAGGTTCTCTGGACTGTTAGGAAAGTGACATCGTTCCCACTTCAAAGTAATACATCTCTAATGTGCGGTGGCTATGTACTCTATTTTGTCAATGAGAGACCATTGAAAAATAACTGTAAAAGTGCTTTAGAACTATTTTCAAAAAACTGTGATAGAAATGATGTAATTCTTATTAAATATGTCGAAACAGTTTTGGAATAAAGTTTTATGTTGTATCATTAACTTGCTCTTTTTTTCCAAAACAAGGGTTTATAAGGAAAACAAAAATATGTTCATATTTCATTATCTATTCACATATATAAAAAATCTACAATTTGGTTTTCATGAAACATTTTTTCAAATCACATATGATGGGAGGCACATCACTTATGTCTTTAATGCCAGTTATCACAATCTTTCCATTATGGAACACATGAACATGATATGGATGCCAGTTAGTCAATTGAGCTGCAGGAAATAGCTCCACTTCATAAGTTAGATTATGTGATGATGTAACTTTACGGAAGTCATAGTGATAGTGTAATTCACATAACACGGTCATTGTCTTCACTTTCCAATCAGATAATGAATAACCAAGTAAATGTTCCAAAGTTAGGTGTAGATATGAGAGATCACCCTCCATGACCCTTCCAATACATTGGATTGTTCCATTTGGAAAGAATAGGATAGTGAGAGATTTATCCTTCCTCTGAATCCTCCATGTTAACATTGAGGGTCTTCCAAGATGTAAGCTCGTTGTCGGCTTCAATTTGCGTTTTATCAGTAACCATTGTTTTCGGTTGGGTATATTCCTCTCGATCTCTTTTAGATTGAGTTTTGACTTTGCTTTTGTAGTTAACATCCGATTTACAACTTCCAACCGTTTGATGTCCTCCATCTTTAATGAATGACGTTATCTGTGGTAGTATCTCCCTTGTAAAGGTTTCCCATGTGACGTCACTGAAACGAAAAAATCGATATTCAACATCTTCCCGCTTTGGTGAGCAGACGTATAGTTTGACTGTTGAATCACACTTTATCCATACCTTGTCATCGAGAGGAATCTTGATCCGAGTCTTATGGTTGCCAATGAGATCAGCGAAGTCTTTCAGTGAAGGCAATGAGTCAGTACTAATGCAAACGCCACGATGTTTTCGAACACTATTTGCTATTGAATGACGAAATGCTATTCTTTTAGAATTTGTTATGTGAACGTTTTGGACGACACTAAGTTTCCATGTTCTTATGTAATGAGGCATGTTCCGAAAGCTATGTTTCAAATTTGAGTTTAATGTTTGCCTAAAGTTTGTTATTATATTAGCTCAACATATCGGAATGATGTTGAGTACAAATTCTTCACATATTCATTCACATTAGGACTACCTATTTATTAGTAATCATTTCTACATATCGGAAAGATGTAGAAATTTCAATTTAGTAAGACTACTTATGTATTAGTAAGTGTTGCTACATGTCGGAAGATGCAGCAATCGCAAGATCTATTACAAGTGGAATATTATATTGTTTTTATTTAGACCTATTCTACATCACCTGTGACAGGAAGGCATCTCCTTCTCTTCGATGGTGGGGGAAGACCTAGGCTGTAGTGTCCATATGGTAATGATAAATTTTTATCCAGCCAACAGCGCTTATCCTCCCAAAGTGAAAGACCTCGCTTCCTAAATGATTTTGTGCTAACTATGTGATTTTTTGAATTTATAATTGTCATATCTTCAGTTGTATCATTCTCACTATAATAGACACTCCTATAGTCATTATGTTTCAATTTTTTAACTGCTGCTCTCTGAATTCCTTTTGCACGTTTGATGCTATGATTCGTAGAGTCTAGATATTTCATTGAATACATTTTCGGTTTTAGTAGGATCATTTCCTCAAGCAATTTTCCAGCACACTCATCCTTAAAACAACCTAATCTAGATTTGTTTGTAGTTGAGTATAGTCGGTGATGACTGTCATAGTTTGAAGAGTCAACCTTTTCACCGAAGTATAGAAGTATATCTTCCAGACGGACAGATGGTGATGTGTATAAACATAAGAAGAAACTGTCGGTATCACCTCCACAAAGCCGCGTTCTATTTATCAGTGGACACCCTTTTAGATCATTGTAATATAATTGATACATTTCCAACTTACTATAGTCAAGTACTGCTTGACCAACATATATTAATTTATTTAAAACTATTGAAGGTTTGTACATTTCCATACCAACCAGATCTTCCTCAAATATTTTGTGTTGAACATAGAGAGGATAATTTGACAATTTCAGTAGTTGTTTCTCATTGTTGACTAGTTTAAATTTTTCCTTCTCCTTACATTTTCCATTGTTTTACCATATAAAGAATTATTTTTCAATTTGCAGAATGACTTTTCGAAGTCAGTGCTTGATTCAGCCATCTTTTGAGAGTTCATATCAATGTATGTTTTTAACCAAGGCTTTTGTGTGAATTTTATGCCACTATGAATCTTCTTGATTCTCATGCCCATGGTGAAGTAAAATTTTAAAATTGAGTAGTGGACTACATAATTTTCCCTATCAAATTGATGGAGCAGAAGTTTCTTGATAAAAGAAAAATGTGTATTTGGTCTTACTTTTTCATGTAGATTTTTCATATAGTGTGAAAACATTCTCTTTTCAATCATCTGCATTTCTGGAGCTAATGGGAAATCGGCAGTGTCATCATGAATGGCTGCAGGATACTCTAAATCTAAATCAAAAATGTAGCCGATTTCACCATCATCTATATTTTGAACATTTTCTTCATTTAAAAAATTATCTAATTCACTTTCATTCAACCATTTGAAATTTGAGTGGGGTAGATTCCTACTGAGTGAAGAACCGTAAAGGTTATTAACATCTAAGTAGGTCAAATGCCGACTTTCATGTGTATTATTTCCTAATTCTTCAATGCGTGCACGCGCTCGGTGAATGTTGGTGAAAGTCATACCCCCTCTAATTCCTCGTTCAAATAGATTGTACATATTTTCATCTTGTATGTAGTGTGGGGGATCATTGGAAGAGAAATTTAGTGCTGAGGTAAAGCTAAGATGTGGGAGACTGACAAAATGTACAGGGTCGACTTCATCCTCACGTTGACTCAATGCTCTAAACACTTCAAATATGTCTGCCAACAATAAAACATCTAACTTCAGATATGCCAGCATGTAATCACCAAATGTGCTACAATTAAATTCAATCCATGCCTTGTTAGCGTGTTCATATTCACTATCGGAACAGTGCTCACGAGTAAGATCATTATAGAATTCAAATTGTGGTGGTAGACAGTCTTCCGTCAACGTGTTTAAGTTTTTGAAGTATGAATATGGAAACACTCCCTTCTGATATAAAACATTATCACTTAATTGTGGAAATTCTACCCTTAATGTCTCTACATGCTCATACGTTTGCAAGCCCTTGGCTAATTCACTCGAGGATGCACTTAGAAATCGATATGAGTCTAAGAATTTTAGTTTAAAGTATACTTTCTTCCCTTTGTATTCATTTACAGGGACACTGGCGGATAAAGTTATATATTTTTCAGCAGTTGCTGCTACAACATCTAATTTCCAAGATTTCATTCTTCCAATCGCTTTATAGCAAACGATGTGACTATCATAATTTTTAAAATTGTGGAAAAATATGGGGAGCTCCCGTCTGTTAAGTCTTAACCGGAGATTGCATTTCCTACATAATGTTTGCCTATATCGTCCGGTGATATGATCATGATCACGAACTTTTATGACTTCATCGCTGAATTTCGATTTACATTTGTTGCAACATTCTGCATTCTCATGGCTTGCTTTTTCATCCGCTGACAGTGTCATTGGGTGCCTAGTTGTTGCACATTGGTTGTCATATAAGTCTTTGGCTACAGTTTCTAAGTGGTGCAAGAAACTAATTATGCAATTTTCTCCCTCAAAGAGGTAATACTTGTTTTCAAATTTCGATTGAAGGGCAGTATGCCAGACATGATAAGCTCCAATGGCCGCAGGTTTATGTATTTTATTATCAATGTAGCAGTCTATATCTGCATAAATTACTAAAGGAGGACTTAGTTGATGTTCCATGCTACTTGTTAGTACTTTTAGATCCGATGGCATTTTTTCTATTTGTGCTTTTCCTCGAATACAAAACTGGAAGTGTCGTTCTAGTGTTGTTTTATATGTGAATGACTGAGTGCATCTTTCGCAGAAGTATTTATGTCTATTTAAAGTTCTCCTATACAATCTTGACAGCTTTGGAATTCCACAGTAGTGTGCTGCTCCATTGTTTAGAATTAGCAAAATATTAACCGTTTGCCTACCAGTAAAGTTACTATTGTAACGAACACCTTTGAGTCCATTTTCATAAAAGTGAATGTTAATTTTAATATCATTATTTTTCTCAAATTTTGGAATATCTTTGATTGATACTGGTGTGGAAATGCCTTCCATATTTAGCTCAGATGTCCACTCACTATATGATTTTACTTCATTCCTTGAATAAGGTACTTCATCATAATGCAATATTGATAAAACTGCATATAGGAAGCAATCATTTGCATTTGAATTAACATTAATGACAGCTTTAGAGTTTTTTAACTTCTTTGGTAGAGGAAATGATTGTCCACCTGACAGTATTGGACTTGTTATTACATTGAACTCTATATTTTGTACATCATCTATAATCCAATTGCTACCCTTTTTTGTGAAGGCTTCAATATGATTTACTAGACTATTTAGATGATCCTGAAACCAAGCATCATAGTCATAAATATAGTTCGAGGATGATGAGGTAAAGTGTGCGAGAAAAGTTTCTTCTTCTTGAGGATTAGAACGGACATAACGAATTTGTACAATCAGACGACCACGCAATTGATAGCTCCTTAGTAAGTCAGACACTTAATTCCCTAACATGGAACGCATGCTTTCTAAGAATGATGTTATGTCCACAGTAGGTGTTGTTGGTGTGATATCATACACACGTGCATGGCCATTGAGTGCGCTTTCGCTGAGACTAACAGTTCCATAGTTATTATGCATATTCATCTCACTATTTGTATTATGTACATTCATATGCTGTCGAAATCTACTTATATAGTAATACGTTTTGCCACACCGAGAGCAGTATTGCATAAAGTTTTGTATGTTAGTTGAAGCGCTGGTTGTTGGCTTAGAAGTAGATCTATTTTGATTATTTGAATTTGACTCTGTTATGCTATCATTCGGTTTATTATTGCATACAAGTTTATGTCTCTTAAGATTATCTATCCTATTCGTCTTATATGGACACTTGCTACATTGATACGTTTTTCCTAACTTACAAAATTTTTCATGACGTTGCAAATTGCCTATGAGAGTAAATACTTTTCCACACTTGGTACAGACAACCATGATTATTGATGAGGATTGAATTTAGCAAGCCCTTATATACATCTATCATCCTATGACGTCAACGTTATCACTAGCCAATAGCTTATGTTCCCATCTGATGCAAAGAGAAAACATAAAATGTTTGATAATTTCTTTTTTCCTAAATGAAGAAAGATAAAAGTTAAAGTTAAAGTTTGGCACACTTTACAATTCCGCTGTGATTCAGCTTCAAATGACTGCATCCTTTTGCGCAGACGCTGAAGTCGTTCATGTGAGTCAGTCTCACTTTTCTTATTCCATTGTTCATACACTCGATGTGCATTAAAGTTTCCTTTTCGTGGATACGGCTATTTGAAACCTGAGAGGCCAACAGGAGATTGGATTGTGTGAGGTTCCTCACAGATTCAATTAAGCCTCTGTTCTCCTCCTTCATTTTCTTCTCCCGCTCCTCTGCCTGCTGTAGGCGCTCCTGGCAGAGACGCAACTTGCTTTGCATATCCTCTTCTGTCGAGGTTGCGTCCAAGTCAACGTTATAATCCGGCACTGGGAGAGGAGCCGTCACATCCGACGTTGGTAGAGCTGCAACTGGGGGAGGTGTTGTGGGAAGTAGTACCGGGGAGGAAGGAGCTGCACCTGGCGTCGGTAATGGGTTCGGAGGAGATACCGGCAAGGGAAGACGTGCAGGGGATGATGGAGCCAAGCAGATCATTGGGGACGGCGGCAGGCGGACACTCCAGCTCGGGGATGCCCGGATGTTGCTGAAGGAGACCTCCTGTGATGCATGCATCACGGAGTCCTGTAAACGAAAAGAAACAATTGTTTATGAACTATTTGCAATTGTTAACATTTATCAAAATTAAAATTAACACTACGTAGATTCAATTACATAAATTAAAATTAACTTGTTGACATTTATTAACTCCAAATGTGAATTTCACATACCTTCAGCTCGATTGTCCTTCGATTGGATCCACCTTCATCCTCCGAAAGAACCATCGAATCATTCTAGAAGATAAATTGATCTATTGCAGATTAATAAATTTATACTCAAGCGGGTTTCTAAATTACAATGGTAAAGTTCTCTGCTCATGCAGTCATCTAAGCATTATACTTACATTTGCAACCGAATTATCATCATCTGATGAGGATGTTGGAGACGACGTGGTGGAGACGTCATCAGATGATGAGGAATCATCAGACATTGATGAATCGCCCGATGATTCATGAATGGAGTAGGGCCTCTCCTCGTTATCCCCTATGGATTTGGTGGTCGCCGGCGTAGACAGAAAACTCCGCTGATGTCTCTTAAGGGACAAAGATCGTACAGCCTGCAGCGAAAATGTGATAATATCTTTGTAACTAAATAGACATTAATGAGAATTTATATAGACATAGACTATATACATGTAAAGTTCTTTTCCAGGTATTGTTGTCTGATATCGAATCGTAGACCATGAAAATCACACTTACAGGACTTGAGATGGTCTTCTTTTCCGGCGAATTCAACCGAGGTATTGCAGGATACCTTTGGACACTAGGAAACAGCTGAAAATAGAAATTCATGTTCAATTTCACATTAAGAAGTAACAAGCAAATTAATTTCTTACCTTTCGCAAGTTTTCCACCGCATTATTGTCTTCGAAACTGACTTTCAGCGGTCGGGGCACCTCACACTGAAATATTTATGAAATATTGATTTAATTTATGCACACGATTACTAACCTGAGTAAATAGAATCTCACATCTTGAACGACCAGTTTCTTCTGCACCAACACCTTGGCTTTCTTCGGTGGGGGCATCACCATGTCCTGAAATGTGTTAACAACAAATTCATTTTAATCTTAAGGAAGCAGTACTTTTTGTCAACTGTGAGTCAGTTGTCCGTTCAAGTTAGCATTTAGAATTGACTGCACTTACCTCAAAATCACTCAAAGTCTCATCAATAAATTCTCGAGACTTGGGGACTTTCTTAGGTACTCGGGACTTGGGGACTTTCTTTGCCTCAGGCTCGTCCACCTGTGAGAGCACGCCTTCAGTCGGCCTTTCCTTGTTAAATAGCCTCTCCAATTTCTTTTTCTCTGCCTTGGAGGTAAGGTTGATGCCTTTCCGGCCATTCTGTTGGGCACAGGGAGTATGTTTGGCAATGAAGGCCTTGACTGAGTCGCTGTTTACCTTGTCGTTGCTCCTCTCATATGTCTTGCAGGTTAAACAATAGAGGTATGTGAAATCCTGTTTGAATGTGCAGTCTTTGTGACCACTCTTGTTGGCATGTCGAACAGGCAGTCGGCATGTTTCACAGTAGTGAAAGATCAGCCGTTGTCGCGCAATACTTTCATGTCGGACCATTTCTAAATAGGAAAAAAATTGATTATAATTTAATCTCTTGTTAAACGAGAACGCATTTATATACCATCAACAAAGCTCTATTAAGTGCTACTTTCATATTGGAGAAATCTGAGAAAGAAATGAAATTTGAAGTTGAAATTGAAACCGAAAGTCGAAAATTAGATATTTATTCGAAAAGGGTTTGCTCATAAGAAGAGTTGAAATTTGGAAACAGCTGATTTACTATCATTTAATTTCGAAATTAATATAATAGAATGAAAGTGAAATTTCGAAAATTTCAACCAATCCTCAATTTGTTTAATTAAACAAGCTTGAATTTCATACATCTGTTAGCAGATGACAGACTGAATATTTAAAATGGATGAAGACTTTATTTAGGTATCTTTTTATTTATTTACGAACTTTGAAAATCTTGTTGATTCAAATACACTTCCATTAAACTGATATATTCATGTCTCTCGCTCAATGACTTAATATAGGATGAAAAATTAAAAAAACATGGTTAATAATATAACATAAAGGGTTCCTATCCTAAAACCCAAGCTTCTATATTTAAAGCTATTTGGTTATAAAACTTAATGATGTTCCTACTCCCGAATATCCTATAAAGTAGCACAACATGACAATGAAACTCACTTCAGAATTGTGATAAGAACCGGAGAACGGAGGAACGAAGAACGACGTCTGCTATGGACACTGAATTATTTGAAAATGAGTGAAAATTCGTTGTGTGCAACTTCTTTATATATGAAATTGACAAAGCAACTATGAACAAAGACCTTATGACATCACATCCTGGAATTGGTACGGTCAAACAAATTTGATAACTCAAACAAGAATTGGAACAGCTGGTTTATTTTTAACCTTAGAAATGGAAGTGCCATCATATGTGTTGAAAGATTTCTACATGTAAACAGTAGAGTGAATTCAAAGTAATATGAACGGATGGACTGATATATTATTTGATATACATGTTATTATTAATAGTCATATCATGATTCATATTTGAAGATATAAAACGTGTGATTTGAATAGAACATTAAAATTTGAATTAAGCGCTAAATTTCGAAAATTCAAATTTCGCGACAAAATTCGAATAATCAAATTTAAAGACTTTTTCGAAAATTTGAATTTCGCGCCAAAATTCAAATAATCAAATTAAAATACTAGGGTTAGGGTTAGGGTTAGGTTTAGGGTTAGGGTATACGTGACTCTTTTGGCGGCGCGTGGTTTTCGATTTTTTAAGGTGGGAAGCTTTGGTCCGATTTATTGGTATGTTGGAGTCGAGACTTGACATAAGTCCCCCTGAAAGCCCAGTAATTAGCCCCCAATACTTACACCCCCCGATGTTGGAGTTAGTGAGCCGGGAGGGCGGAAACAAAAAAGTGTCCAAGAATCCAAAAAAAGAGTCCAAGAATCCACAATAGTGTCACGGATTTAGGGTTAGGGTTAGGTTTAGGGTTAGGGTTAGGGAAGCAAGAAGAGTATCTATGGCACCCGGAACCAATGGGTAAATAAATTTTCGAGTGCGCGAAGCGCACGAGAAAATCTATTTACCCTATAATCCGAAAAATTTCGAGGGCGCAAAGCGCCCGAGAAATTTTGAGGCCCCCCCCCCCGCCGTGTATGAAGTGTATGAAGGTCAAAGGTCAAGTGTAGAGGATTGTATATTATGGTCATTTTTAGTTGTAAAACTTTAACTTTGAAAATTTGTAAACTTAGTCATTCTTGTAAAAAAAACTTGGAATTTTTTCAAGTTGCATACAGATGCATACAACTAGGATTTTTTCATCAAATGGGTACATACAATATATCATTCGAATGCTCTTTTCATGCTGATTCTAATGGTGTATTGTATGACACATGTATGACATATAACTAGAGAGCTACATGTCTTTCAAGAATGGGCTAAAAACTTAGTGAATTTAAAAATCTAACATTTGTCTGCTTGCATACAGTTGCATACAACTAGGATTTTCCCATCGAATAGGTACATACCTTATATCATTCGAAAGGTCTTTTCATTCTCATTCTTATGGTGTCGTGTATGACACATGTATGATATCATCCTGGACTGCTACAGGCATTTTAAAATTAACAACATAACTGTTTCTTTAAGTTATATGTTCCTATTTATTTCAAGTTGAAGTCTTCATATTTGATTTTTTGTTTCAATTCAGTTATTGAACATCATTAATTGTAGATAGTTATTCCCCTTTCCCATTAAGACCTTAATTGAAGACCGATTTGTGAAATGATAAAACAAGTCTGTTCATGTATACAAATGAATATTAAATGAGGAGATTAAGAAAAAACACACTAAATGTCATCAAGGTAAGGAAAGGGTACAAGTTTTTTCAAGTCCACTTGCACATGGATCCTGGTCTTTTTGGGCGCACAGGGACAGCGACGTGGTGTGTCAAGGTCGATGACCGAAAATTCGAGAGCGGTTGTGAGGTTCCGCTCGTTCGGCTCCATTCGCATGAAGACCCGTTTCGTGTGGTATTTTTTCGGCGCGTTCTTCACTTTGACAGTGACCCTTCCATAAACTGGCGTTCGCATGGACTTCTTATTCATGTGACGCATCGTCTCGATTGATACGTCACTATCTTCATCACTCGAGTAGTCGGGCGATGCAGGGGCTTGGGTGAACACCACCGGCTCGTTTGGTGTTGTCGATCGCTCCATCGGAGATTGGGGAGGTGTATTGGTACGTTCCACTGGCGAAGTGGTACGATCAGCAGTACCGTTCTCAACTGCGGCTTCCTGTTTATGACTTGTAGCTTTAAAATAATTGTAACTTGTAAACGTGAGGATTAGAACCTTTGATAAGAACTGGTACAAACCTCGGACTTATATACTTTTTAAACAAAGGAAATCCTAACAGCCAATCAGAGAGGTACCGAACTTCACTAAAGAATATATAACTATATAAAGGATGTCATTGTTCCAAACTGTTAAGTACTTATCCTCAACGTTCCATAACAAGAAGCATATCCTCAAAACCTCTATTCTATTTTCAAAATGACAGCCAAGTCATTATGGGAGGTCAGTTGGACATGACCATGCATCTCTGTTGCGGCTGCAAAATGGCCCTGTGGAAAACCTTGACTGTGTCAGCACTTCAAAGGCGGAGTGGACTACCAGTGAAGTGTCCGGTACACGAGTGTGACCATGACTTTAGCAACAATCAGACATTTCATGAATGGTGTGATGACTTCCTGAAGATCATGGAGTCGCCTGAGGGACGTGATCTGTACCCATCATTTATTTTTCACGCTTAAATTAAACTTACATTGTAAATCTCTTGTCTTTTTCATTTTAAACATAGTTCTGGAATTGGTTTTCTTATTGGGGAGCAACTAAATCATAGCTGCACATTAAAGTTTCACATCTAAATAGTGCTACATTTAAAATAATTGTCACAATAGTCGCAATTGAGCAAACCCATTCAAAATCAAACAACGGACGTCTATCGGTACGTACCCAAGTGCTCAGAACCAAGTCACACAAGTTCGATCATAGACGTTCCGAAACACAGTGTACTCAACCGATTGTACCAAACACATGTACCTATCCAGTAAAACAGATCTCATAATTGTTCCTATTCATAACACTGAATTATACATGTACCTATCCATGTACCTATTGATAACACTAAATTATACGTGTACCCATCCATGTACCTATCCCTCGCAAGTAGGGCACAGTTTTCACTACTGACGTAGCCGGAATTCCCATGTAAAATCGGCTGATCTTTGCCAACAGCTGATGTTTTGTCTCATTCACTCTCCACCATGATAGCGGATCTTCTGTAATAGGTATTTCTGCTTCTGCCAAATACAGATCAAGCAAGTGTTTCGATTGACTCTTTTGTTTGCTACTATTTCCAGTTTCAGTGATAAATGTACCATACAGTACTTCCAGTTCCGATGGTATAGTTGAATCTTTTGTCGAGCTGTCGACGGTCATTTCTTCTCTGTTTCTTTCAATTTCTAAAAGTGAATCCAATTCAGCTCTCACAGACTTGTATGCCTTTCTTCGTGCGGTTTCTGATAAAAATGGAAGGGTTTTGAAGCGAGGATCTACCACACATGCAACCTCCATCACATTCCTGATGTCATTCTCAAAAAATCTTTTTTCTAAATACTCACAAAATGTTTTTTTTATTTCTATAATAAATTTCTCGTCATTGTCTTTTGAGTGCATCGTGTTTGTCAGTAAATTTATAACGACAGGATAAATTGAAGATAAAGTGACGGACTTCTCTGCACTCATTTTGGTTGATATAAGATGAAGTGGTCGGAGAACAGAGACAATTACTTCAGTCTTCGACCAAAAATCAGCTGAAGGTATTTCTTCTTTGTTTTCAAGCATTACGTGGATAACAGGTTTCTTCATTGCAATCAATCGTTCTAACATCTGAAATGTACTCCCCCACCATGTCACAACTTCTTGTTTCAACTTTCGGAAAGGTATGTGATCAAATTTTTCCGACGCTCTGACTAAGGACAATGTTTGAGAAGGGGAATGATGAAAATGTCCCACTATTTTTCTGGCTTGCCGAAGGTTTTCAACGATTTCTTCTTGCTTTAACGCATGTACAAGGGCGCACTGCAAGATATGAGCAAAGCAGTTGATCACAATCCTAAAGTTCATAACTGCGGTTGCTTTTCTCATATTCGCCGCACTATCCGTAATTATTGCAACCTGATTAGGATGTATATTCCACTCACGGCACATATTGGAAAGGTGATCAGAGATGTTGTCAGCAGTATGTGACCCTGGGAATGAATTCACTTCAACGCATTTTTGAAGATAGCTCCCACGATGATGAAAGAGTAGATATTGTCAAGCTAAGAAAAGATTCGGCTTGGTTCGATGTCCAAATGTCAGTGGTCACTGCACAAACAGTTTCGGATGAATCGACAAGTTCTTCTTTGATCTTTTGCTTCGTATCATCGTAAATTTTCTCCATATCCCGTTTTAATTAACGAGCTGATGGGAGATCGAAGTTAGGGTTCAGCTCTTTCACAAAATCCTTGAAATCTTGGTTTTCCACAATGTTTAATGGCTCATAATGTCTCGCGATGAATTTGATGAGTCTTTCACTACATGATTGAGAATCAAAAGAAACCTTATTTCTTGGTGTTGACTTCACAAAAACATTCAATGACGAAGCTGATGCTGTTGATGCTCTAGAGTTTTAGATCATGAAAATGTTTCAAATGGTTCCATAAATTTGTCGTCGATGAACAGAGAGTTAATATGTGATTGGGGTTCTTAAAGGCATACTGCTTTACCAGTCGATGTATCGCGTCGGAAATGTTTCCAAACATCAGACTTCCTCATCGGCGCCATAATGATCAACTGAAGAAATCAATCCTCAATTTCATTCGGATGTCTGTAAGAAAAGCGTCACCCGTTGCGCAGCATATTTAGCCAGGGGAGCGGTACAACTGCGAATAAAAACCATCCGATGTTTCTACGTCATAAATCACGTGATTTATTCACAGACCTAGGATTAGGGAAGACTGCCTTCTTTCATTCATTCACCGTTGCTTGCGCTGAAGCCGCAAAATTTTTGTTTACATCGACGGCCGCTGAAAATACTTGGGCAAGAAGTTAGAGTTGGCCACCGGCAAAACATGAAAGATCGGTAAATGATGATGTTTTGCATGAATTGCATCATGCTATATTTTGTTTAATTGATAAATTGACAAATGTGTGACACCTCGAGCATGTAACATTTCGCTCCATTTTCCCATCTGACATCCGTACCGTGTATGAAATAATGATAGGAGTCAGCATGGAAGCTTGACTGACGCAGTTATGAAGTGATACTACCACGGTCGGTACTCGGTACAGTAGATTCAGTACTTAAAGAAAAAAATGAATCAATAGACTATTATAATGATATCGCGAAAAAGAAATTTTGGCTAAATGTTATTCAACTATTATAATAGCAAAAATGCAATGCAAGTTGAATTATTGCTCAAATAGATGCACAAAAATGAAAATGCTAATACAATCTTTATTCACTGTCCATTATATAGCTTGTAGTTCAAGAAAACATCAGCCAGAAAACTTTAACAAATAGTTTCGACTGGAATAAATCGATAGAATCTACTCGAGTACTCGAATCAATACTCGAGTACATGTGATTCGAGTGAGTACTCGAGTACTCGTGCCGAACACTATAGGCCCTAAATAAACAAAAGCAAAGTCATGAAATATGACCGATTGGTTGATATTCTTTTATCTGATTTATATTGATGTGAACCTAATTGGATTGAGTGTGATGCCACCCCAGATGTAGGACAACCGAAGCATTTTGCATGCAAAATTTCGTTTGAATTGATGCGGTCAATCCAAACTCAGAGACGCCAATGTGATGACGAAAACGGCGTCGATGTGATGACGGAAAAAGTTGGAGACAGAGACTGATTTCTAGCTTTGATTTCAATGAGCTTAGTTTCTCAATTCTTGTTATTTCTTTTAGTCAAAGGTGTTAAGAGTTTCAGTGAGCCAAAGTCTGCTTAAACATGTTTTGCTTCTTTGTTTTACAGCAATCCACGTGAATGTACTTTTCGTGGGGACATGCAAAAATGGGGTATTTGTAAAAATTTCAAATGAATTTCTTTGTCAGATATCCTTAATGAAACTCAAAATGAGATATATTCAATCAGAACAGACGAAGACCAATTGAATGGTGTGTTGAACATTGACAAAAGACCTATATCTTGGCTAAAAAATGCAAAAGACAAGAACCTCTCCAAAAAAACATTATATTTTCTGGATTTTACAATCCATGGATAGGCTCATATCATAGAGTATGGTTCATACCGGCTCATGAATTCTGTATAACTTGATTGAAATGAAAGCTGTGTGGTCATATGCAAAAACTATGTTGAAAGAGTTTTCCATGATCGACGATTGTCGTTTAATGAGAGAAATTGAAAGCAAATTTCTATTCAGTTGTTCTTTTCATCTAGTTCATCAACTTTTGAGCTCTCATAATTTGGTATGTATACTCCTCTCACATACTCAAATATAGTGATTGCGATGTTGATTGTGATAATGGAGATGTGTAGCACATTGGCTTCAGAATGAATTGATGAAACCTCATTTGTTGATTTTTGTTGGATATTTAGAAAATTTTGTTGCATTAAAATATCTGCATTTTTTTATGCCACATTCTGAGGTGTAAACACAATCATGGATGCCAGAAAGGCAACCCTGGGCAACCCAATTCCAGCAGCTCCGGACAACATTGTTTGTTTATAATGTACATAATACGAATGTATGCCATATGATAAACTAATGAACTCTCATCAGTTGCCACTATTAAAAGTCAAATGATCAAGTCTTTTTTTCTAGTGACGATACGTAAAACCTCCATTACATTATCTATATTGATATTCAATCAACGTGCTTATCCATGAACCATAAGTGAATTACACTTTAATAATGAAGAGTTCCACTCAATAACTGAATATGTTGGTATTCATAACACAAACTTCTGCCATTAACCATGAAATCTATGTAATCATAGGGTGATGTTTGTGATGGACACGAGTTGTGCTTGCTGAGAATCGTAAATATGAAAGCTTATGCATTATTTCGCCCCTGAGACCTGCTTCACACATGTGAATTTTTGCCGCCCGGTTGTCGCTAAAACTTGGAATTTTCTTTTCACATAGAAATTCGATTTCTGTGACTGTCAATCACCGGACAAACCACAGATCTCTCGATTTCATGAGACATGGAAAGTGGGTGTGTCAGGCCATAGGTGAAGGATTTGAATCAAAATAACTATGAAGGTTTCAGTTTTTTTCCTGTTTCCATCGAAATTAGTCGGAAATTTGCTATCTGAATATCTAAAATTTGTTACATGGTTCGCTGTAATATTCAAAATCGGTGCATGACTTTCATATTTCAGCAATTTTGACTCACCTGCTCTGTGTAATGGGTATGCGTTCATTTTACAGACAAATCTCAACAACATTCAATCAGCTCATCGATGTGATCGATTGCGTCATCTATCACGAAGCGACCACTTTCATAAAATTAATAAGAAAAACATCTTCAACTATCTGCTGCATCTATTGTCAATATCCGCTGCTTTTGCCAGTGTTCCAATCCAGTCAATCAAGAAAGTATTGTGCATGGGCAATCCCTCTGGGTGTCTTGTATGTTATGAAAGTAATTCTATTGTGGAAGCCAAGCGAGTCATCAACTTCATATTCTGGGAATCATTTTGGTGTGTGAATCACCAATATCAGAGCAATGACGGGTGAGAACAAAGTCAAAATATAAATTGTTGACATGGACTGACCAGTCATCGACGATTGCACGCGTATGGACGCACTATTATTTGGCGCATGCGAATGTCAAAAACATCAACACTTTCGAACTTCAAATGTATTATTTGTGATAGCGTCGGTTCTACTGAACGATATTTAGCAATTGGAAATTCGTTTTAATCACCGTAACATACTACACTCAGAAATGTTCTAAGATGGACGTTGTGTTCTAGATCGTTATTAGTCTGTCAAAACTCAATTTGCGCGATTTCCTGAAGAATTGTTGCTACAATTTATCCACTTGTAAACCGCGCGGCATGTGTGAAAATCACCATTGGCTGCAATGTTATCCTGGAATCCGCACGACTGTGCCATTGTCTTCCATGTAATTAGCTTTTCAATTGTCTGTTGGCCATTGTTATGAGTAATGGGGATTTCGAAGGCAAAAGTTTCTCTTCATGATGGACGCCATGAGCACCATCAACTGCTTTATGCTCCGAGGATCAGTTTGGTGTGTGGATCACTAAAATCCGACCACTGACGGTATAGAACGAGGTCAAAATGTAAATTGGTGGTAATGACTGACTTCATTGTCATTAGTTCTCGCATTGGCTACAGTATTGACTGATTTACACGAAGTTCGAGAACATCAACACTGGAAATCAAAGATACTATTCCAGATAGAATCGGTTCTACTAAGCAAAAAATAGCAATTCGGAATGCGTTTAACTCGCCACATTTGGTATGCCAACATCAGACATTATTATTGGTGTCTTGAAACAAACAACCAAGAAGGAGAAAATGTGATGAATTGGGTCATTAAATTCATGAGTCAGACTACGTAGATATCATGACTGCTTCATT
The DNA here is from genome assembly GCA_907163375.1 of Prostheceraeus crozeri. Taxonomy (NCBI): domain Eukaryota; kingdom Metazoa; phylum Platyhelminthes; order Polycladida; family Euryleptidae; genus Prostheceraeus; species Prostheceraeus crozeri. The sequence continues at coordinate 292,732 of CAJQUW010003176.1, forward strand.
TGCAACTTTACAGCTGAAGGTGATCGAAGGAATGTGTGGCAATGAAGGCTCACTGCTAATCAGGTACTGATGAAATGCAAAGAATTGATTGGAATGATTCAAACGACGACGAATACATGACAACGAAACCATTGAACTTCTCTAACATCACGATCACGGACTGAATGGGAAAATATTTGTACTTGTGATTGCGAACATGAACGAGCGCCCGCGGAGAGAATCTCTCGGTAATGACCGAATCCAACGGCGTGCGCTTATAAAGAATTTTGCTAGCATCCAAAAAGGATCCCGGAAACGATTGCACACTGCAAAGTGTGGGGTTGATGTTTTCTACCAGATGGCCAGATACCATTCATACGAAAGTGGTAGTCGATACTGGACAATGGCGGTGTTTTTCAACCTCATTGATATGGCGGAAATAACATTTCCAATGATAGCTGCACAAAGTCACGACGAAAGCATATACTACTTTTATTTCAAGATAATGTGCAGACAGAGACAAAACAGAAGTAGGCCTATTGAAAACGCATTGCAGTCGATTCAGGAATCACAAGAGTATTAGTCTTTGTGGCGAAAATGACAGCATGACCATTCAAATAAATCTGTAACATAATGCGAAGTGTGCAAAAAATTGCCGTGGAAAATACAGTGGCAAAAAAAGCAGTTGCTACATGTTTTCATTGCTACTGAAGTGAAGTGCCTAGGCTTATGTTGATCTATTTTTTTGAGCCAAATTCAAAACTTGTTTGGATGTTCAAAAGAAGCTTTTCTTGTAGGCTATCTGATTTCCGTGGTAGTCGACTTTGATGGCATCTTTCTAGTTATTAAACTATCATTGCTTTGTCAATTTCTTATGATCACAACATCATACATGATGATAACATGTGTATGTCATATTGTGCAATAAGATAGAGATATGATATCGGACATAATGGGTATCACTGAAATAGTAAGTGATGTAATGATACAAGTGAACATTCATAATTTATTGAGTAAATAAGGGACAACTATTCATAATTAAATGGATGAAACTAGATTAATTAAGTACTTAAGCTATATGCCGGTCAATTTTGACCACTTTGGTTCTTCTAGGTAGTGAAATTTCTAGGCCCTTCTAGTGTTAAATGTAATGACTTACATGATTATGGATAATGCTCCGTGCCATCAGAATGCATAGTTGTCAAATTCATTACATGTGGTGAAATTTTTTCCTTCCAATTCCCCATTTCTCAATCCCATCGAGAATGCGTTTTCCGCATGGAAGTGGGCAATAAAAAACCGCCTGTCCTCACAAGAAATTCAAGAGAGGTTGAATGAAGAAGGCGTTTAAGAGTCAAAATCTGCTAGAAGGCGAATTCTAGTTGATATTGGCACAGAAGCAATCGCAAAAATAACTCCAGAGAAATGTTCTGGTTGGTATCGTCATTCTGTTACTCACATTCCCAAGATATTTTGTAGTAGCAGAAATATTCATCTTGTAGTTGTATGACGTTTACAATACGTTTCAATATTCGATAGATTTGATCATTGATTTCATAAAACAATTTTTTATAAAATTTGATTCAAATTCAATGAGCTCATACTTCATTCGTAATGTCATTCGTGCTTGATTACGAAATTAATATATTAATATTAATGAAAATTGGTTTTGTTTTTTGCTAATTGGTCTATAGAAATTCTATGTCCTTTGTTTTCATATCTAGTCAGGTCATCATTTAGATGCTATTGGTACTATGTAACCCAATACTGCCTGTTCCATAGCCCTTCCCCCTTTTGTATTCAATATTATGTTATCATTACATAGACGTCGGTGTGAATTTTAAATTTTATACTAGACCATATTTCCTTCCTTTTTACCTGAAGATAGTTAACGGATGTTAACTGAAATTAATTGTAAGAAATAAGAAAAAGAAAATGAAACCACCATCATTCTATATTGGCTCTTTCCAACTACAATCAAATAATGAAAAATAGCCAAGACAATATATTCTATGCGCATAACACCTTTTTTGGGAGAACCTAAGTGCAAGAAAATTCCGGAAGTCCTTAATATGTGGCCATTCATATAACCAAGCACCAAGGAGTTGATTAGCATGAGAAATTCATAATGACCCCTCACGTATATGAACAAACAGTCAATACCTGGTGGATTCAAGCAGTTCAACCAGCTTTTTTGGTGTCAGGACTTTTCGCCACTTCGCAGACATCCTCCTGAAAATCCGTCAATGCTAGAACAATCTCCACCAATAAAAATGTGTCTTATGATTGTAAAAATTCTGCTATTTGCGCTCATAGATGTAAGTGATTTCTTATGTTCGTTGAGGTTCATTGCAATCAATGTTACTTTTACTTGACTAAATGCATCGAAATGACAAAGGACTAGGTACAAATTTTTGCAAATGTGAATTTAACCAGGCCATAACATCTGTGTGCCGTTGAGAGAAGTTGCACTCTGTCTCTCCTACCTCATCAGGCACTCTTCACCTGATTGATTGACTTATCGGTTACTTCATCTCAGCCAATTCTGATTATTTTTTTGTATCATTCGGATCCGCCAGTTCTATACTGTACGTCAATTCTTCGATCTATAACCTACTGCAATATTTTGGATCATTACCATTGATTGATTTAAGTAAACACAGTGAATCTCGCTTTGTTTCGCTACATGTTCCTTTCCCTCTTCGTGCACAATATCGCTCAGCGTCTTGTTCTGTCGCCAGATCTAGCGTAACGTGGAGTGTGAATCAGCTAGTCATCTCGCTTTTGCAGCCGCTACCATGATGTTTTGACCTTTCCGCACATGGTGTCACATAGGTTACAATTCTCCAGCACCAATGCTGGTCTGACATTAGGGGTCTACATTCATCCAGTGAATTTGAATAGAAGACGGCATCTGTTGTTAATTTTGAATTGATCGAAATTCACTTCATTGCGCACTTGATAGAAAAGGCGGACGCGCGTGCCGATTTTTCCAGAGATGGACGCGGACGCGCCGATATAACCGGGTGTGGACGCCCGGTATTGAAATATTCATCGCATCCGCAGCCCTGGGAGGAGCACTGATCCACCCTTGTTCATTCATTCTATTATAGCTATTGAAGATGCGCGAGATCAATCTTTAACTCGTGGGAATTTTGGCAAATATCTATGTTTGAAAGAAGGGTTTATTTCGACCAACACATCTCAAAAAAGAAAATGCTGCTCTATTCTTAATTCCTCCACCTCTGCATATAAATGGAAAGTGATTAACACGCAGGTGAAAGATCGTTCAAAATGTGAACACATTTATGAGTGCCTCCAGTGGTCGGATTCTGACGCGAATTTCGCGTATTACGCGAATTTGACTGGAAATACGCGAATACGCGAAATTGAGGATTTATACGGGAACGAAATTATGCACTTAGATATATTATTATAACGCGAGCTAATGCTCTTGTCACTAGATAACTTGATATTGATATTCTAATTCTCATTCATAATATCAATCTTCGATGGAGTTTATGAACTGCTTTATGTGTTTTATACTTGTGACTAACTAAGCATTATTTAACATCTTATCATTAAGTTTGTAACTCCATCTGAATTAAGTTTGAACTGCGATGTTCCATATGATATGCGATGGATTTATTAATATTTTTACCTTTTCCAGATCCATTTTACACACGAATGTATGTTGCTTGTTAATATGCTGAGGTTAACATAAGAATTATGTTAGTACTTCATTCTGAGAATATGATTTTCAGAAATATATCAATTGATCAGATCCCTTTCCGATGCTGGAAAATTGATGTATCCAACTTTGATCATATACACAACGCCTACAACATCATCATCGGTGAAAAAGCTCGAAAAATCTTCTCAGATTTATCAGGCCCAACCAGGCAATCGCCTTCAAGATCATGAAAGCCTTTTTCATGGAAATTACAAAAAAATTGAGCGACTATATTTGCCTTTCGGGAACGAGCCACTGAGGGCTTCACGATTTTTAAGTCCTCGGTACCAACAGAGTGACCATTATGAGAAATGGGTTTTTAAATTCGTCAAAGCCATCCCTAACATTTTAGGAGATAGCGACCAATCGACATTGTAAGTCGAGATTAGGCTTCATCAGAGTCTGGTAAAAAACGCCTATGAAAACGATGTAGGAGAATTTTGGTCGAAAGTCGACAAGGTGGGAAAGACACCAACCCTCGTAAAAGTCGCCAAAGCGATTCTTATTTTACCACATGGAAACGCGGAGGTCGAACGTATTTTTTCGGGTCTATCCGATGTAATAACTAAGAAACGTCGATCGCTGGGTTCTGAAACCATAAAGGCGTTGTCCGTCAGTAAGTCTGTTCTCAACAGCAAAAAATTGGACAGCTCTAAATTGAAATAGATCGTCAACTCAGAGATTCATACACGGCATCGCACTCGAAATATGAAGCATGGAAGCAGGAGCAACGAAAAGAACGGGAAGAAAAAGAAAAAGAGAAATTAGAAGAACGTCTACGAAAAGATTTGAACGAGGAAATGAACAGAAACGAAAGTATTCGAAAGCACGCGACTGAGATGGAAGACATCGCAACTTCTCTTAAGAAAGAGGAAGATGAGCAACGGCGACTAACATCTCTTGCAGAGAATGCACTGCAGCAGGCCAGAAAAGCCGAGAAAGACCTGATGGATCTTCGACAAGAAAAGAATCATTAGAAATGAAAAAAAGAAGCCGAGCGCAGTATAGCACTCGATGTGATTCTAAAAAGACATGTACACCAATTCTTAGATTCTTCTATGCCGAGTAACAAATATTCGCGCTTCGACAAAAAAGACTAATCTGTGTAATTCAATGGATTGCTTGCCATTATGAGTTACATAGGCGTATAAAGCAAACTTCTGTGTGTGTTACTATTTGTATAAAGTTATAAAGTAGATGGCGCATAAGTTGAAGTCGTAAGTTTTCTTACCTAGATCGTGCATGTAAACAATAAAATACCAATTATGGAAGATCCATGATCACAATCAAGTATGGTGGGAAAAACATGTTCTATATTCTACAATATCTTATATGTTCTTATTATATGGTTTTGTAAGCTATTTTATTTTATCAAGTAAAGTTGGGTGTTTCTATTTTCCTGAAAAATTTCCTTTCCATAAGAATGAACAGAACACGCCAAACAAATGACACGTGAATATTGCGAATACAAATTAAGCTAATAAAATCTCCAGTTAAAACGCAATCAGTAAGTTTACAGATACGTAACTACATATCAAATCCTGTATTTCACTGTCACTGTCCATTTATGCATGTTATTATTATTCAAAAGTAATCGCCATGAGACTTAGGAAATGATAAAGAAAAATTATCGTAGTCTCAAAATGCATCAGTTTATTGACAAATGTTTGTCACAGACTTCATCTGGTGCACGATGCAAATGTTCATTTGCATCGTGCACCTGATGAAGTCTGTGACGAAAATTTGTCAATAAACTGATGCATTTTGAGACTACGTTAATTTTTCTTTATCGTTAATATTATTGTTGATATCAATCTTCAGATCTACACACCTATAACATGCGGCATGTCCTTTGAAATGAACAAAGGAATTAACTTTCTTGATTTTCCTGTTTGAATGAAAGAAGTTTGTTTACACGATAAAAAAGACTGCACATACAAGTCAAATTAGCTAAGTGAGATTACAAAATTTAAATAAAATTGTTCTGTGTGTGATGTATTGACAAAGCATGAAAATCACTGAAATGCCTATCTGCGTCCTCCATAAGATGTATGTCATCTGATAGAAGACGAAATTCTCCCTGTCATCAATTTTTGTTCGCTGTAAGTGGACTTGTTCCTGTAAACTTATAGTACGTAAACTTGTGTTACCACATAAATATATACTTGCTCGTAGGGTACATAAAACAAAAGTAAACGAAATCAGTGCTGATACGCGAAATCAGCGCTAATACGCGAAATCAGACCTATACGCGAAATCAGAGCCGATACGCGAAATTGGCGAAATTTCGAAATCCGACCACTGTGCCTGGCCAACAATCTTAATGACATGCTTCAATTTTCCTTTCCAAGGCTGGCGTCCTTAACTTGAATCATTCTCGTCAAGCATCTACTGATTGTTTCACTGCTTGTCACTGAACATCAAGTTGCAGGCATCATTAAGAGTTGCAAATTGAACTCCAGTGGACCTGATGGCGTACCTGGTATATTTTTCTAATTAATTGTTGACATTTTGGCTGCGCCCTTGACTTTCATATTCAACATGTGTCTCCAGTCGTCTGTATTTCCAAATTGTTGGGAGTTTACTGACACTCTGCCTCATCCGAAAGAAGGGAATGGTGACTATCGTCTCATTCAATTCTCTTATTCCTAATTAAAGTCCTAGAGAAGCTTGTTCATGATATCATTTTATTACCATCTCATCATAAAGCACTTGACTCTCGACAAGTAGCTTACTTGCCCTATTGATTCCCTGGCTGCACAAATTTTTTACTGACTTTACGATTGAGCATCCTTCAACACATAAGTATTTCATCATCCAATTCATGCAAAGTCTTGACCATCGACACAAGAAAGCCTTTGACTCACTGTGAGTGAGTCACTTTTCACTTTCGAATTGTATTGTTGATGATTTCCAATCCAATCCTAACGTGGTTTCCATGATTTAGAGTCTCATCTGTGAGCGCTATCAACGAGTTTCAGTATAATGGCATCCTCACCCCGTAGAGAAATGTCACCAGTGGCCTTCCCCTAGACTTATTTTTGGAGCCTTTTCTATTTTGTTAATGGATGATCTTCCAACTTTCTTTCATAACAAAATTATTGCTTGTGTGGATGATCTTACTCTTCCTCGCCTCTCTGACGATTCCACTGATGTCAATAGTGTTCAAATTGATTTTATTTTTACATGATTTATTGATTTATTTTCTGTTTGGACGTGTGCGAAACAATTGAGAATCAATGCAGATAAAACGAATTGCCTGCAGATCAGTCGAGACAACAATTCACTGTTTCGCATCTACATGTATATTGATAATAGACCTGCACATTTTCTTCATTCCTTAAAGATAGTGAGGCTTCATTTTTCCGCAGATCTTTCATGGAAAGATGAATTTGACTTTTAATATCGTAAGCTATGTCTCACGATGTCGTTTGAAAAGCGACTGAAATATAATGGTAATAGGATGATATCATTTTGACTGCTTATGTGTGTCTGATGTTGTCACAGGTTTCATTCCGCTGGTCTGTCATTTGTGACATCAAGCAATGTCAATTTAAAAGGCTGGAGCTGCTTGATCCCATTGCAAGGCGGTGGGCTAATGCCTAATAAAAATTTACTTTGAGATAGACCCTGGATAACATTAGTGTCCGTCTTATTCAAAGGATTGCTAACAATTCACTGTGTCACCCTTAAGCAGACGTTTTTGTCGTTATATCTGATAGCTTGAACGTTAGACACAAAATAAAATTGTTAGCCTACCAGCGGAACATGTCACTTTACACGAAATCGTTAGTCAAATTTTCTTGTTGTACTTGATTACTGTGCAGATAGTTTGTCATGCTGCTCGCTGTATTGACGAATAAAGTATTTTCTATTCTATGTGAATTTGGTCAGTTGGGTGATTGAACCTAGAATTATGTAAGCAGCAGTTTTGAGAATTGTGTTGCAGCAATTTGTCCGGAGCGTGTTCAGAAAAATCATTTCTCCATGAGCGAAACTCCTTGCTAGTAAAAGATTAACTAGCAAAAGATTGCTAGTAACTACTATAACTGAAAATCTCGATGCCCTTATTCCATCCAAGTTATGAATGATGCAATTATTGGTTCATTTCAAGAAGCTTTCAATTTCTGGGTAGGTTACAGATTTTATAACAATAAACGTGTATCTTCTCTCTAAAATCAATCCATAGAGACAGCATCAGTAATCGTTCCTACTTAACATTAAGACAAATTTCTACTGATACTACAATATAATGTACAGTGTGATCGTAAATGCGATTAAAGATTTTCCGAGGACTGCTATTAATCTATGAATGAGCAAAACATGATCAGTTAGTGGTAATGCTGAAAATTATTTCCACCAAAACGGAAGGATTGGCAGGAAAAATCTGTTTTCAGCTACTGTTTCACAACCTTAGGTACCGAGCAAAAAAGTTGGAAGCATGGAGTTATTTTTCTCCGATTCATTCCAGTTTTGTATTTTCAATATCTTGATGTTTCAAGATATATGTGACAAGGATTCTAAACAAATTGAACTTGAATTTCAGGAATGTGGCAGGAAGCTAAGCGTCAAGAACGTGCTATACGTTCTGCAATGGTCAATTACAAAAAGCGAGCAGAGAGGCGAAGAGACTACTATGAGAAAATAGTAAGTTCTTTTTTAGTCAACTTCTGTAGAATTATCTATAATTATCTGCTCAATTATAGAAACAAGATCCTATCAAGTTCTTGCGCGTTTATGGTCGACCATCAAAAATTCATTACGATGTTGAGACAGCCGCCGCGGCAGAAAATCCTCGTAACATGTAAGTTATGTTTATTTTATGATATTATCGGCCACTGGCAGGATGAGAAGTTACGTGTTATTACTGAAATTATATACTATGTTTCGTGCGAGGCAGGTTATAAGTATGGACCTAGGGCTTGCGCGTTTTTCTTTCTGTATAAAATTGTATAGCATATCGAGGGGAATTACTAGTAAGAGTATTGGAAGCAATTATTATGTTCAGCACTTTCATTAAGTCATTTAGTAAGCTATGGTTTATCAATCGCAAATTCGCATTGCCAAAATGGCTTCGTGCAGAAAGCTAAATCTCCAACTATGTAATAATTCAAAATGCTCTGGCTCCGAAAAGGAAGCCGATAAGCAACGTTCAGCTTTGAGTATGTTAACTATCAGCTTCATGGCTTCATGGTGTGGTTGACCAAAACTTTCATGTAAATCGGAGTAGTCAGTCAATGAGAAATTATCATCAAAAGGGACATTTTCGACATTTTTCAGAAAAAATCAAATTTCATCAACTTAGTAGAAACTTCCTATTGATACTAGCTCTTATCTGTTATTGTGTGCAATGTATAGTGAAAATATACATAGTGTAGGCCTATTTGTATATGTATAAATGTATAATGAGTTTGGAGTAAATGTTCAGATAGAAATTTGCCCTGAATTTCAACTTGTTGTGAATTTAGAAAATAGACCTATAATTTTCGTCAACTTTGAGAAGCTGCATCTCACAACTTAGTGATCAAATCGTGCTGGAAATTGATATGTATACTTATATTCACTAGTATAATGCACATGCAAAAGATTGTAACGATAGCTTACATAGATTTTGAGACATAGGTCCTCAAGCATACGGAAATTTAGAAGATTGTTTTTTTCGAACATAGTCTACTTCAGGAGGCTCGGACGATATGACGATTCAAACGGAAATATTTGATTTCTGTCGGTTTCCTACTAAGAATAATCAGCTGTTAAAGTTTGAGGAAAATCTGAGAACCTTCGCCACACACTTTTCCTGAAATTTGTCGTTTCTTTGTGGAATGACCCCACTAATAAAATCATTTTGTTCTTTATTTTTCATTTACCAATTAAGTAGTAATTAAGTGAATTGCACATGTACAACTGGAAACAAGGCTATGCTTATTTTATATGGTATTGAACTCCGGTAAATCCGGGATATTTCCGGGATTTGGATTTTGTAATTTGGTAGGCAACCCTGTACATTACTAACTACAGGGGTGTCTCCCTCATTCGTAAGCACTTGCTTGTGGGGACCAAGAACCCTGACACCAAGTAGTCAAACCATTTTCGCAAGCTTTTACGTAAACTTGCCAAATTAATATTTTGACCATTTGAAGTGGTCATCACCAGAATTGTACTAAATCACAGGCATATACTGAGTTTTGAAAAGAATGGCCAAGCAGATATGATCTTTTATTTTATAAAATGCTGCCTATTAAGCTCCGTTCACCATCTCTTCACGGTCAGAGTGACTCAGGTAGACCTAAGTTACTTGATTACCCCACCTGCCTGTGTAGATGATTTACACAGTATATTACATGTATAACTTAGTAAATACATATGATTTAGTACAATTTTGTCGATGGCCACTTCAGATGGCCTAAACATTAATTTGGTATTTTGATTTCTGTCAGATATTTGCAATCGCAAAACATTTACAAATTATACGTAAACAAATACAAAAATACAAACAATGTAGCTATGCATGCATGGATTTTAAATTGCAGCTTGCAGACGCAAGCTACATTTGTCTGACTGCCACTCCATACTAAGTAGAATTCATTATTTCATTGCCTAAATTCCTATTAGAAGCGCCATTTTACTCCGAAATTCGCGCTACCTCCTAAATGGTGCACGAAGTTGAATTAATTTCCTCTAATCGAATTTCGAATTCTCCAATCTGTACTTTATTTCACTTGTGTGCAGGGTCCCTTGGATCGGAGATAAAACAATTGTCATCGATCGTTTTGATGCCCGATCAAATCTTGATCTAATTGAAGTTAACCAGTCGAAAGCGGAAGTGCCTGCGCTGTAAGTTCAAGAAATTCACTACATTTAAGACATGTTAATTGTTGTCATCAAATGCAATTGCTAAATTTGCTACAATGAATTTTTCATTCCTTTAGAAATCGGGAAGCTCTAATTGAAGAGCGGATGTGCAATTATGAAAGATTCAGGTGCTTGGTACAAAACGACTTCGCTGCCAGTGAGTTACACATTTCTATTTTCGTGATTGATGTTTTATAGTCTTAAACTTCACAACAACTCCGTGCTTGTATTCGAATAGCTGTTTTTATAAGCTGGGTTGAGACGGGTTGGCTACTGAAAGCCCGAATCTATGTGCTTTTCAGTACTATGTGACTATGTGTAGGAAGGAATAAGATGAGGACCTTGATTTTCATCTTCTAAATGATGAAATCTCTGCACTGTTTTTGTAGGCCTGTAGAAGCTCAGCATTTATCGCTTAGCGCAATCAATTAGTTCATTTTTGCAAAAGCCAGAATACTGATCACACCCAATTTTCCATGTGATTCCGAATGATTTCTTCTATACGTGCATTGGAGTTTTTTTTTCTAGATTCAGTCGGATCCGTATTGAGTTAAAATATAAATTTTCGAGATTTTGTAATACATCATTTTCACTTTTGGATTTTCATGCAAGTTGCTATGAATATGTGCTCTTATAATGCAAGATTGATTTTCATTAGTACTGACTGACTAACTTCTATCAAAACTTTCAGTTAATGAAGAACAGGTTTTGCGGCAAATCGAAATAGAAGAAAAATTTGGCAGTGAAGAGGACAACAGAAAACGGAAAGAGGAAGAAGAAAAGAAGAAAAAGTATGAAATCCTTTTTTATTGTGCATCCTCCCTTTGTCGAAAAACAGCTCATCACATTGATTTCAATTGAAAACTTTAATTTTGCCATTCGTGTCATCTCAGTAACAAAGCTGCCATGAAATTTTCCACAATTCTTGAGAATCATTTGTAGAATTCACCACAAAATGTAGCAGACTACTTGCTAAAACTTGAGCGTAAACTTACGGATCAAGAAAGTTGCAGTGTATGTTACAATAGTTTATTGATGAGGACTGTACAGCTTCATAATCTGAACTGTCAAACTAAAGTAATAATAAAATCATAATCTGGAGTCCTGGTTCAATACTTGTGCGTGAACATAGTCAATCTCATTTTTGCGAGGAGATCCGTTCCATGACATTCGTCCCACGAGTTACATGATAAGCATTCACAGATCGTAGTGTGACTTGCTAAAATTTAGAAGACCAGTGTTTCTCAGCCTTAACTGTGCAAGGGTGCAATTGTTCCTTAATTAAAGTTCTTTTTACAGGGCTGAATTTGAAATGCTGAATTTTGTTTAAATCTGCTCTCTTATTAGACCTGAGCAAAACATGACAATTTTGAAATTATTTTTTTCATAACAATTTGAATATTAAAAAATTTCTATCAAAGTCAAGAATATGAGTCAGAAAAGCTCAGAGCGGCGGTTATCAAAATATAATCTTGACCAATATCTCAGTTTCTCAACAGCTTCGGGGTCATAAACATAGCAAGGGCCAGTATCACGTTTTGGAAGTTTTCAAAGTTCAATAGCTAGGCATTAAAACCATGGAAATGAAGTCACACAGTTGTTCCTGTTCCTCCCTAGAAGTGATAGGTTGTGGAAATCGGATGATATAGCTTCTTGTAGTCGATAGTTGGCTGCATCGATTTCTGTTCTGTATAATTGAGTCGTTTTGGCTTAGTGCAAGGTGCTCGCACACTGCTAATGCAAGTTGCTCCTTGACTCTGTTATGATGGGGTCTTAACAGAGCTGCCTGCCGATATAAATGGCAAAGCATTTAGCACACTGCAATTGGTAAATGACACCTTGTTTGTGACAGTTGCTGTTTTTGAGAGGACAATTGTTCAAATTACTGTGCTAGACTCCTTGTTGTATCGTGCGTGATGTAGAATTTTGTTCGGCAGGCTAAGCGAATGTTAATTCGTGAAAATTGCTTAGGTTTTGTATTTGTTCATTCTGATAAATAAGCCATTTTGCAGTAATGAATTGAAATGCACTTCTATGTCTCCGTCTACTGAGAGTCTTTAACTCTTCGATGGATGCCAAGGGATAGTTATCGATGCTCAAGATTCTATCGAATTCTTGCTGTTGTTGTTGTAGACTGTTGTCTGCAATTGTTTGAGTTCTTCAATTCTTCATTTATCAATCCTACTACAGCGGCTCATTGGAGAAAATTACACCTTTTTCTATAGACCTACATATCGCATAGACCTTGCTGCTTGCTGGTGAGGCATCTTAACACACAGCCATGTACTCTTTCTCTGATGCTGAATCCGGATGGATTTCATCCATTCTGTCACACATCCTGATTCTGAATCCAGATGAAGCATTTCTTGCACACGTGTCACACAATGTTGTGCATATCACGTGTATTCAATTTTCTCTTAATAAAATTCTCCGCTAAACTTCCTGGAAAAGCTCTTATACAGAATTTTGCTGATCATATCGTAGCGAATTACTTAATGTTTGCATAGCACAGAAAAATGAGTTGCTACTGCCCCATTAAAAGAGACTTAGAGAGCATTCCACAAAGCGCATCTCGTAAGCATAGATCTTTATCGGTTTTAACAACGCAGTAGAAATAACCTACAGAAATAACCTACAGTGCAGGTTGTGTTTAAAAGAAGAAAAACAACAATGAAGCTCAATATTTTTAGTAGAAAGTGTCAGAATGTTGCAATCGAAGGAAAATGGTTGATGAGAAGGCGAAGATTGAAGCAATCGGAGACAGCTATGAGAACTCAAATTGAGCGATTAGGATGATTGTAGTCAGTCATTTTCCTGTCAAGTCACGTTTCTCAGCAGCTTTCTCCTCATTCAACCTACTTTTCCATTTCGAGTTTCTTGCTTATTATATGATTTCGTTTTTCATTTTCTTCGTCCCGGCACTCACCGTTTCACCGCTGTTTTTCATCTGTTGCTTTTAGGCTTGTTCCTTCAAATAGACGACATTTCGTTGACAAGCTTTCTTCCTAGTGGATATCATGTCATCATCAGTGTGAAAGTCATGGCAAACTTGACTTTCACACTGTCACCTTCAAACGTAGAGTAGCTCCTGTTTCTTCATCATCACGTGATTATAATGGAACATGCTCACTCGTTCCGATGAATATATCTTTGTTTTTCAACTGTCTTTTTGCTTGTCGGTCACGTGCGTCTTGATGAACTTTGTCAACAGTGCTGTATGTAGGTTGATCAAAGATAATGTGTTAGTCATTGGTGTTGAGTTCAGGAACATCATCTCAAAGCGATTTACTGTGCGTAAAAGTTTCGCAGAAAATGTAAATCTAGTTCATTAGACTTGTTACTGATCGACGTTTGAAATGAGCACTCCTTGGGAACCACTTCGGTGAAATACTGCCGAAGGCTCGGAAGCTGTTCAGTAGCTCTTTCTACCATGCACTGACAGAAGTTGAAACTAGAGTTTAAATAGCACGTTTTTTAATGATTTTTGAAATAAAGCACGTTCTTTATTCCAGTATTTCCCATCGTTTCTCTGTTCCCATCGAACACCCTTTTTACTCTGAAACTGCATACCCAAAAAGGCCCACCTTTGGCCACCTTTAGCCACCTTTGACTAAAAACGACATTTTTCAAAATTTTAGTTTTTTCATGCTACTTATAAATCAGTAATCCACGAATGGTCATTCTGAGCGTCTTTTTCTTATCTGTTCTGCTACATAGGATGAAAATATATTATTTCTTACCAGTTGGCTTCTTCATGATTCGTTCTGTTGGATTACATGATGTTAGAGAATCGCAAAACAACTGTTCATTTTCCTTTAATTTGTAGGCAGCAACTCCAACTCTGCTTACGGCTAGGTTCTTCTTCTTGTATGCCTTTTTGCTCTCAAAGAACGACGACAGATTTCTTATTGAACAATTTATATGATCAAAGGTTATCTAAGCGCATCGGTTTGAGATGTAGGTATATGAATTGGTGTGGACCAACTTTCCTTTACACCGAACTTCTAATGAATAATCACTTAACCTGACTGCTTCAGAGAATTATACTGTAGATTGTATCCTCCATGTTTTCGACTTTGTCTGAAACTTTTTATGTTACCACAAAATTTACAATTTCAACAAAGATGCACGTAGCTGGGCAACTCCATAAATAACACACGGACGTTCTAACCCAAAGTCTACATTTCTCATCATGAAGCAGTGCGACCATATCCATGGAAATTGCATCATGCTGTGCCAGATTAGTCAGAAAAAATCACTTTACAAATGTTTAATAGTAGTCCCTCTTTCGACGTTGGAGGTCAGGAGGTCACTGTAACGGACTGGAATTGGCTGGCAATGCTGCAAGAGACAATCATCGATCTCGAATCATCCCGCGACAACATCAGCTTGCCATACTGAACGATGAAGAATTTAACAAATTATTGAGCGGAGCAACACTTGCTCAAGGTTTTTGCCTAGTCTGCTCTCCTTCCGAAACCATCCAATCAATTTTCTCACTCATGACTGCACACATGTTTATGATTTATGATCCTGAAGCTGGTTGAGAGACTGAGATATTGGTCGAGATTATATTTGTGATAATCGCAGCTCATAGCTTTTTTATGATTTTTTAATATTTAACAAAGTTTAGGGCATATTGTGTCTTATTTTTAAGTTTTCGTTCCTGCATTTCCAATTGTTAAGTCATTTACAAGAAAACTTTGCGATTTATCAAGAAAATATGCATCAGTTTAGACCTTCGTGTTAATAGAATATTTACTTTTCTCTGATTGTAATGTGAAACATGCATATTCTGACCGTTTCGTGCTTTCAGACTCCAATCAACAAAGGCTGCTATTGGCTATGTCTATGATGATTCAACAGATTTTCCAGAAATTGGCCCAAGTGATATACTTGATGACCAAGATGATGAGGACAGTGAAGCTGACAGTGACATGGACATTGGTTGGTATAGACCGTTTATTGTTTATTATAAAAGCGCATTTTATAACGAAGACAATCATGACACAGTAGCTTCATAATGAAATCATCATTGCTGCATGGCACATAATAATAATATAATAATATCTTTATGACTCGGTCAGTAAATTACACAGACCGGCATGAAAATAAAATGGTAAAAGTGAATGGCTAGAATTATAAAGCAAGGTCACATGCTGCAAAACTTTAAGGAGTTGCTCAGTCACTTCGTCTTCACGGGAGGCGGACTTAGAGGACACTGATTTCGCCTTGTGGGATTGTGAGATAGGAAGCACTCACGTAAGGGATGTAGAGAACTCTGAGTAACCTTTGTAAACAATTTCCGACAGGATTCCGCAACCTCCTGAACGGGTGATTGGGGTGAGACCCTATCACCTACCCGATGATACTAAAGGTTCCCTTCTCCAACCGGTTCAGCTGACTAGAGAGACACAAAGGCATATTACAAATTGCAGGTTGCCAATATATACCAGTGTGATCATAAAGTCACTGTGGGATTACAATTTACTATACATGAAATGTGAGTGAGTTTAAGCGAAAACTACTTATGAAAATGAAGAGAGCATGATTGAAAGTTTTGTTTTATGAATGAAAAGGCCGGCTGAATTCAATTTGCGATTTTCGAGTTTTTAAGATGAAAAATGCATTATAAAGCAATCAGGATTCTCCTGTTATTCTTTTCCCCTAAATAATCTTTAATTCGACAGACTTTCTAAGGTGACTGAAATCAATTCCAAAATGGATGTTCAGCAGCGCATAGAAGTTGTTCTTTTGATGGCAAAATTTGAGTCCGTAACCAGTGTTAGAAGAGAATTGCGAAATGGGAAGTGGAATAATGTTCCTCATGACACTTCCAATAGAAATCTTTTCAATAAATTTTATGATACTGGAAGCGCTGAAGATGCAGAAAGAAGTGGTCGACCATCATTCGATGATAAGAAAGCAAAGCAAATTTCCGAGATTATTCGTGACCAAACCTCAGCATCAATTCGCCAAGCAGCTGCAGCTACTAGTTGTTCTTACGGTTATGTTCACAGTGTAGTGAGACATGATCTAAGGCTCTTTCCTTACAAATTGCAAGTAACACAAGAGCTACACGAAGGGGATTATTCATTGCGAGTCAGCGTGTGTGAGAGTTTACTGCAAAAATCCTGCGAAGATGAAGACTTCTTCAATAAAATTATTTTTTCGGATGATTCAACTTTTCGTTTGGATGGTATGGTCAACCGTCATAATTGTCGAATCTGGGGTGAAGAAAAACCAGCAGACACACTTCAACGCTGCCATTCAAGTCAATGTTTGGATGGGGATTTCAAGCCGTAGAATCTATGGTATTTTTTTGTTTAGTGGTAATGTTAATGGGGAAAATTATCTTTATATGTTGCAGCGAGCGAAGTTTTATACCAGAACTATCAAGAAGTGAAAATCGAACTGTGTTTTTTCACCAGGATGGGGCACCTCCCCAATATTCAAGATCAGTTAGAGATTTCCTTGACAAGCAATTTTGCAACCGTTGGATTGGCCGATGTGGCCCAATGGTATGGGCCGCTGGGTCTCGATTCTTCCCCATTGGACTCTTTTGTTTGGGGATTCTTTAAAAATAAAGTGTTTGCCTCACAACCGAGAAGTTTACAACAGCTGAAAGACAGCATTTCATCATAAAGTTCAGAAATCACCTCTGAAATATGTCGCAATGCCATCAGGTCGTTCCGAAAACGACTCCAACAGTGCATTGACAATTGTGGTAAGAACGTCGAACAATGACTTTATTTTAAAATTTCTTTCTTTCGGTTTGAAAAATTTAAGATCTAGATACATAAAAGCTTGAGAAAAGTGGAGTTTTAAGGAAAATTTTCATTTAGAATTGAAATGATCCATGGACAGAATGTAATTATATGAAATACATGTATTTCATTGGTTAAAATATGTAATCGAATTTAATTGAATCTGGCAAATGAAACAAGTCGAAAACACAATTTTATGTTTCATTCATTAAATTTGTGATATTGCCTAATACTTTATGCTTATGTACACCCTCTAGGAAATATTGAACTGCACCTTTATAAGTTTGCTTTCAGAAGTTTTAACTTTGATTTCAGAACCTTTAATTTTGCCTTCAGATGTTTTAATTTTGATCCCAGAACTTTTAACTTTGATTTCAGAAATTGTCAATTTGTTGCTACTTTTATCTTTAACACGCTGTATAGCAAAAAAGATTAATGTCTTTCTTAAATTTTGATCATCCACATATGATTTCGTTAATTTTATTCGTTTAATCATGTGTTATGAATTACAGGACAAATTGTTGTATTATCATATGTATAATCCATCGAATTCAAACGTGCATTAAACAGAAAACACAAGCAAAAAGTCACGAGTAAGTCAAGTTCTTGGATTTAGGTTTTGCCCGTTGAAGACGACGGGGAAGAATTCTGGTGCGCATTGACACAGTCTTACTATGTCAATTGACTAAGAGCTTCATCAATCTTTGATTCAAGATAAGCCAATCTTTGTTCGCCAACTCTAGTTACGACAACCACAAGGATTGCGTGTATGCTTTTCATCTTGAACCATGGAGTTTCAATTGGATTGAGTTGATGAGAATATTGTCCGAGTCTTAGAACTCTGAATCCAGGATACTCAATTTCACAATTCTCAAGCTTGCTGTGGCACGGAGCATTGTCGCAAACAAGTACCGTGCCAGGAAGCATCTCCATTAGGAAGCTGTGAAAGCAGGCCTAGCACCCACTGTTCGGTGGCATCAGAACGGAAGGCTCCCCTACGTCGAGTTGCGTGAATGACACGAAAAGATAACATGGCAAGTATGACATGGACGTTGGGTCCTTTTGAGCCAGGCAAAGTCACTAATGCTCTCTCGCCTTCGCGAGAACGATCTTGACCGCGTCGACAAAACAGGTTGTAGTTTGTTTCATCCATCCAGATTACAGCCTTTTGCTGTTGTATGAACTGGGACACTTTTTCAACGTATTCACGACGAAGGTGCTTGTTTCTATCGGAATTCGTTGAAATTTCTACATGAGTATTTTTCAATGTGACACATGATTTAAAGTAATTGTGTATTGTGACATGTGAAACAGCTATATCGTATCTTTCGCAGACTTTTTCAGCCATCTGTTTCAGCGTGAGCGGGAATCTTCTTCAATCCAAATCAAAATTTGCTCCACGATTGACTCACTTATCATTCTCACTCTTCCTCCTCCATGGGGTTTCCTATTTTCTTCTCCACTGCGCACCCATGTACAGGGTCCGCCAAAAGTCGTATGAGGATCGTGAATGATTCTAAAAATGACTAGAATAACTATTCAGCCTAAATTATATTACAAAATAACATATGAAACACATAAATTTCGTATGATTGTGAATGGAAAATTACATCACGTAAGTTATTACCTTGGAGCATGATACACGATTGTGCCTTCTTTACAGCACTCATCATGACATGTATCAAAGTTTGTCGGTTAATCATCTGGATTTCATTTCGGATATTTTCTTTTGGTGCATTGGTAGTTCTCAGCTTTGAAACGTACACTCTCTTTTAAATATCCCGAAGCAAAAAATCTGGAGGAGACTTATCTAGGGATCTCGGAGGCCAGGAGAACTCACATCCTCCGGAGATATTCAAAAGTTTCCTGTTAAGGTTTCAATGTCTTACCAGCATTGTGACACGTTACACGATCTTGTTGAAACCATAAAGCAGCTTGATTTGGCAATGATTTAACTGTTGGTATCAAGAACGACCACATAATTTCCCGGTACTTTGAACCATCTATTGTGACTGCTTTTCCAATGTCGTCTTCGATAAAAGCATGGTCCCACAGTGCAGTCGTGCATATTCCACACCATAGTGTTATGCTCTCAGGATGCAGGGGTCGCTGATGAATCAGTTGAAGTATTTCTGTAGACCAAAAGCGATAATCGTGTTTATTCACAAATCCACGCAAGTTGAAATGTGCTTCGTCTGTCATTATCAGCGAAGTGAGATTATCCTCTCTACCAAAATCTCAACAAAACGCCTCGCATAGTCTAATCTCTCTTCAAAGTCAAGAGACGCTCTGTACAATCTGTACCTTATATGGATAGCAAATTTGTCATCTTTTAAGATTTTTCTCAAAGATGTCTCAGATATCTGAAGCTTTATGGAACGTCGTTTCACAGACTTGAGAGGACTTCTGGCAACATCTTGTCTCTCTCACTGTCTCAATACACGATGCGCTGCGAGATGTTTTTGGTCTGCCTGATCGATCTTTGTCCTGAACATTTCCAAACTCTTGAAAACGTGAAACACTACTACGAATTACCTGTTCAAAGGCAGCTTTTTCTTACATTTTACAACGGCGGTGAGCTCTCTGAGCTGCAGCGATCGACTAGTTGTTGGCAAAAAAACAATTCAATGATTTGTTGGCTTGTCTACTCACTCACTCACTCACTCCACGTTTAACGTCTTCTTTTCACCGTATTGCGATGGTTGGACGCCGTCGAATGTTGGTCCATCTTGATGGCATTTCTCCACGATGTTCGATCTTGTGGGCTGATCTTGAGAAGATCAAGCTTTCGCATATCCTCCTTGATGTTGTCAAGCCATCTCTTCTTGGGGCGACCTCGCGGGTTAGGTCCAGGAACCTCAAGGGACAGGATTTTCTTAGGCCACGAGTTGTCATCCATTCGCTGAACGTGACCATACCAGCGCAGTCTTCTTGTACGTATCACATCTTCAATTCTGCGAATGCCGAGCCTCACGCGCAGATCGTCCATGGGAACGCGGTCGGCAAGTCGCTTTGAAGATATCCACCTCACCATTGCATTGTCATTCCGGATGAAGCGATCAACATCCTCACTGGTGAGTGGCCAAGTTTCGCTGGCGTAGAGCAATATGCTGCGGACACACATGTTGTACACGTACCCACGCGTTCTGAAGGGAATACCTTTGTCGGTAAGGACGGGGAGAAGCTCTCGGAAATTTTTCCAAGCGGAACGCACTCTCATCACCACTCCATCCTTACAACCACCTGACTGCCCGATCATGTCACCAAGGTAACAAAAAGCTGGAACAACTTCATGCTCCTCGTCGTTGACTTTCACATTGGTAGGAGTCGTTTGTGCGAGATTAGCAATTTCGCCTCGGCACACTTTGCACTTATAGTTGGGGTCATCTTTAAGCTGTCCACGGATCCCCGAGCACTTGTAATGTACCCAGTGCTTGCAACAGGAGCACAAGATAGAATTGCGTCCTACACCCTGTCTACAGACGCCGCATGGAAATTTACCGACAGGTTTTGGAGCTCTGCTGTCCTGGTAGGTGCTGTGCATAACTTTGGTCTTCCTCACATTTACACGAAGCCCACGAGATTCAAGGCTATCTTTTCACATGGCGAAACGCGACTCCAAATCCACAAGGCTATCCGCAACGAGAACCAGGTCATCCGCATACAGGATTTCCCATGGGTAACCGTGTCGAAAGTTGCAAGATAGCGCCTCCATAACGATTATAAAAAGGAGTGGACTGAGTACTGAACCCTGGTGTACTGCTGCTGTAACACCCATTGACGCGAATGTTGGACGTCGAGTTCATGTACATTGCTTGGACGACTTGAACAATCCACTCCTCGATGCCAGCCAAACGCATAGCCCACCATAGGACCCTCCTTGGTATGCGGTCAAACGCCTTTTCAAGGTCAACGAACATGAAGTGAACGTCTTTTTTCTTTGCAAGGAACTTTTCTTGAATCTGGCGCAAGGTGAATATTGCGTCCGATGTTCCACGACCGGGGATGAAGCCAAACTGCATCGAATCGATGTCGACTTGCTGTCTGATGAGGGGCTCTAACACGCGTTCCATAACCTTCATGATGTGATCTTGGAGTTTTAGGCCTCTGTAATCTGTTCTTTCAAGAGCGTCTCCTTTGCCTTTATAGTAGCTGATGATGGTTGACTTGCTCCACTCCTCGGGCACCTTCTGCTCTCTGATTATGGCATTGCAGAGCTTCACAATGCAGTCTGTGACCACAGCACCACCCGCACGTACCATTTCCACAAGTTATGAAAGGAGCCGGGCCGACTTTCGGGTACACTTCACTATATGGATCCCAGGGAAACTCCATATTGAGCAGCTTTTGATGATGTGATCTCCAGGCTTCAACCTTATCTTCGTCTGAAAAAGCCAGACACCCATCATCACGTCTGATGCACTTTTCACCTACGACGTCCGCGTTTTCGACCTTCATTTTCCGGGCGATTTTAAATATGTGATTTTTCTTGTCAACCACATCAAGATTGGTGAACTTCTCTTCTTGAGCTCTCTTTTTAGCGAAGTAGATAGTGGACTTGGCATCACGCTTCGCAGCTTGATAGGCCTCTTTGTCGCCTCCCCTCTGCCACTCTTTCCAGAGTTTCCGCTTACGCTTTATAGCTGCGTCAACCTCCTCATTCCACCACCACGTCTCTCTACGCTTGACCGGACCCGCTTTCGAATAGCCACATGTTGTTTCACTCACACTCTTTAAGGACGAAACCAAAGTCTCCCAAATTTTGTTGACTTTATCACTCGCTTCCACGGTGTGAAGCTTCTCAGCTACCCGGTTTTCGAAAACTGCACGGCTTGCAGCCGATTTGAGCTTCCAAATTCGCAATGCCGGGTTTCTGCTTTTCTTTACTTGTGTTTTGACATAGATGTTCATATCACACACAAGGAACTTATGCTGAAACACACTCTTCGCTTCCAATTACTTTCACATTTCTAACAAACTTGAGGTCAGATCTTCTTACTAATATGTAGTCGACTCGGGTCGATGTTGCACCTGATTTATACGTGACCAAGCGAGATGCAGTTTTCTTAATGAGTTGGTCACAGAGAGATTTAAAGCAGCACACAGATCGAGCAGCCTTGTACCTTCAACGTTTCTGGAACCAAATCCATAATTACCGAGGATGTCCGCGAAACCAATCGTTGAGTCTCCAACATGGCTGTTAAAATCTCCGCAGATAATGAGCATCTCACTTTCAGGGACCGTTGTTAGATGATTTAACAGGGTATCGTAGAACGAATCCTTTTCATCCTGCGGTCGTCCAACTTGAGGAGCATACACACAGAAGACATTGATAATCTGACGATCGTTTAAGAATCTCATCCACAGAATTCTCCCATTGATCCTCGTGACTGACAAAACTTTGTCAATCCACTCCTCAGCAACTAAGACGCCAACACCACCAAAACCGTCCTCATTCAGCGGTGCTACTGCTGCGCGGTTCCGCATAGCGGTAGAGATACCCAGGCCAGCATAAACCTTTTGAAATCTGTACTGGACGGGGGATGAGGGATAACAGACATCCCACACGTGGATAGGTCGCTAGCCTGGCAGTTTTTTGTTATTTCAAATTTCCTCTAATCATCCTACAGTGTGAGTTTCCGTATCTTTTTTAAATTTAAAGAGTGTGCTTTAATATCAATGCGCTTGGCTGTCTTCACAGCACCTATTCCTGAATGTCTTTTCTTGTATTCCTAATGTATTTTCTTACAAATACGGGCCGGCATGCTGTCTTGTTTAATTGATGAGTAGAAATGCGAGATGTAGGCCTATGTCATGTATAATGCCTTTAAACTACCTGTTCAAGATTTCAATATATTGATTTTTACAACAATTATTATTTTTTCATCCTTTCATGTAGCATGGCCAAAATGCATTGATTATGTAGCTACGTTGTGTTTAATGTGTCTTCTGAAAAATGACCTAGTCTGATAGAGGCCTAACTCTAACGATGGGCCTGCTTGTATATGAGACTCAAACGCAAATATGTAAATGACTGTGATTTAGTGAAGTCATAGGCCCTACATTACAATTTTATTTTATTAATGCGATTCATTTCTAGCAGCTCATCCATGAGCGTTAATTACCAGATATTCATGCGTCTATTATGTACATGTTTCACAAAACTGATTTCCTATTCTAATTGCATATGTTCTATTAAGATTAGCATGTTCCTATATACCGTATACTCAAACTATGTCCAACAGGTATGTATGGCTCCACCGAAAGTAAGTCGCTGCACAGTGTTTGTTGCCAATTGGCTATCAGAAAAGGATTTTGCTGGAGAACTAATGAGTACATGGGCAGAAAAATCTAAGACAAGTGACGAAAAAGTGTATTGCAAAATCTGTCGTGAAACAATATATGTCAAAAGTGGAGGTGTTACCAGAATAAAAGAACATGGAAACACCGAAAAACATAAGCGAAATGCTGCAGACATCCGGCAATCCCGACCGCTGAAGGATTTCTTCGTTCAAAAAACTCCTGCAGTTGATATATCGGATGACATTTGTGACAGTGAAATTCGTTGGTGTCTGCTTACGGCCGAACATGACTTGTCATACCGATTCAGTGATTCCGCTTGTGACACTTTGAAAAAGATGTTTCCTGATAGCAAAATTGCCGAGAAAATGCAATGCAAAAGGATGAAGACCATGTACGTGACTGCATTCGGCATTGGGGCATGGATCAAAGATGATGTAATAAGTCCTCGGTTGAGAAGTGCTCCTTTCTGCCTGATGATAGATGAAGGATCTATCAGATATACAAGAAAATGGCTGGTCATTCTTGTAAGGTACATATCGGATGGGCAACCGCGCACTGATTTCCTGGGTATGGAAGAGCTGTCCACAGAAGCAGCGCAAGACCTCGCGAACGCAATAAAATCACAATTGAGGTCCAGGAATATTCCCTTGGAAAATTGTCTTGGTGTTGTGTCGGACAGTGCAAATGTAATGCGTGGGGAGAAAGGCGGTGTTATCGCAAAGCTAAAGGGAGAGGTCCCCAACATTCTGGATATCGGAGGATGCTGTTTGCACCATGTGCAGAATTCTGCGTGCGCAAGGCTGTGGAAAAACTTGATATATCCCACATAGAAGAATTCCTCGAAGACTTGTTCCTTTATTTGAGGAACTCGAAATCCGCGAAGGCTCTCGAAGAGTTCCAAAAGCTGCTGGATATGGAACCTCTGAAATTTTTGCGGCATATTTTATCCAGATGGCTACAGATCTATGATGTTGTTTCTCGACTCGTGCAATTGCATGATACTCTGAAATCATTCTTTGATCAATTGCCCGCAACCGAAAAGAGGAGAAAGAGAGTTCAGGACATCGTGATCACATTGAATTCTCATGATACAATCATTTATCTTCATTTCCTCCTGTTCGCATTCCAGCCGTTGAAGGAATTTGAAATTCTGTTCCAGAAATCGGACTCAGTCATCCATCTTCTGTATGGAAGGATCATTGATTTGATATCCCATGCTTTGTCATGCTTCGTAAAGCAACAACACGTCGATGATCTGAAAGATCTGAAACAGATCGATGATATTCCACGAAAGAAACAGCTGCCTGATCACGAGCTTTTGATTGGTCGAAACACAAGACAAATTGAGAAACGATCACTTGACAGCCACACAAGTTGCGTTGTTCTATGAACGTGTTCGAAGCTTTTTCGGTGAATTGGTTAAGGCATTCGTTCATTATCTGCCATTTCACGCCTGATCCAAGCCGTTCAATTCATTGACCCTTCTAGAAAGAATGGCGTGAGTGAGGAGGACATCGTATACGCAGCAAAGAAACTTGGCGTCTCCTGTGATTCTGACAGACTTCGGCTCGAATGGAGGCTCTACTTGTCAGAGCAAACGAAGGAAGAAGTGAACATTACGGAATTTTGGATCTCATCAAGCCACACAATATTACGTTAAGTTGCACAGCGGGCTTTGATACTTCCACATGGCAATGCCGATACAGAGAGACTCATGAGTTGGTTGAAGCGCATTGTGACAGAAGACAGCAATCGTCTTCAAGACACATCGTTAAATGGACTGATATCAGTGAAATCTTGCCTGATTTCTCGTGGAATCACCAGTGACACTTGAGATCTGCAAGATTTACGTGTGAAGTGCAGAAATGCGAAAGGGGCATATGAAGCCGATTTACGACAGCGGAAAGAAAATGGGAAAGCAAAGCAAATGCAGAAAGAGCTGGAAATTTCGCAAGAAAGAGCAAGGAAGGAAGCCTTAAAACGAAAAGAAGAAGAACAGAAGGCAGCTGAAGAGCTAGCATCAAAGAAAAGGAAACTAGCCGAGGACTGCCTTGCAGAAGCTCATGGCTGAAGCATCAGCAATCTCCAAAAAGCCCATATAGTTCCAATGTAATGCTGTATCTGAGCAGGAAATATGAGTTGATTTTCGTGATGAGATTATTGCTGTAGCCTACATGTATACGTGTAAGCTAATGTACACGTAAATAAGCTAATTTTCTTTTTTAAGTAATCCATCTAATGCAAGCTGAGCTTTATTCATCCAACATTCATCAATACCGACCAATTGTAACGAAAATCAACTCGATATTTCCAGGTAGCCTTGTTTTTGTGTTATTGTTTTCACGTTCTGATGTCAAATTACGAGTATATATGGTAGCAAGACAGCAAGTAGGCTACATTTATATTACATAAGTTTTTGCGTGGTTGTTTGTACCAACATGAAACTTCCAAAGTGATTTCCAAAGCTAGCATAAAGTTTGTTTTTTGCAATAAGTCTTTGTTTTTATTACAGTCAAATGTAACACATGTGTATAGTATGGGTAAGCGGACAAGGTCATTAATACATTGGTGGCCCATTAGTAACTGCAGTTATATAGGCCTATACCACTTATTATTGGGAAGACAAGTTTGATTTTAAGATTTGTTGCCATCATTACACGTTGCCTAAGCTCGATCGGTATTGATATCAGAAAGAAAGTCAGATTCAACCCCCAGGATCACAGCCATATTCGTTTTTATCAAAAGCGCGTGTAGGGGTTCCTGGTTAACGGTTAAGTGAGCCTGCGCGGATGACATGGCTCTGCGCGGATTGAGGCTCGAGGCTCAGTAGCAACGCTGCTCATTGCCCTTCCAAAAGCACTTGTACTTGCTGCTTTTTCCCGTGACAAGTCTTGCCGATTCCCCTCTCCAACGCGTCTCTTGAACACAGCAGATGTCGATACCTCTTCGAGTCAGCGTTTCTACTACTTCTCCAGCTCTACCCCGTAGAGTGCCAACGTTCAAGGAAGCAAAACGAAATTTACGCATTCCCTTATCTTTCAAATGTCCTCTGCTCGCATTTCGCATTTCAGTCCGAGGCTGCTGGAATGGACCCCTGATCGCCTCTGTCACATCAGTCCGGGGCTGCTGATGCGCCCTCCTGTTCGCCATCCGAGGGTCCGGAGGTGGCCCCCTCTGCATCGTACATTCATTGACCAACATTTTCATTGAATAGAAGCAGGGTTTTACGGTTGGATGCCCTTCCTAACACCAACTCCAACTTTGTAGACAGCTGTTGGTTTCGAGTTTTCCTTCTCACAGTGTGGCTGCCTCAGCGCTTTGATGGCATTTCCTCCATCCGGGTCCCACCACCCTCCCCAGATGCTGGGGTTAGCCAGGTTATTTACAGCCGCCCATTACTCGGCTGCGGTTGAATTAGTTACTACCGGCAGAATTGAAGATGGTAGTATCCAGGGGGCACGACCTACAAGCGCTACCAAGTAGGTAGTCCAAAAGGGGGTCGAAACCTGGACCTTATGGACTCGTGGACGTACAACCAAGTCCCCAATACTAATTTATTATCAATCATTGACGAAGTAAGCCTATCGAAGTTTGTATTTTTGAAAATGGTGATGCTTAAATTTTGAATTATGTCACAATTACAGATGATGTGAAATTGCAAGTGATGTTATTTTGCAATTTTGCATAGAAATGCATAGTGAACAAGTATATCATCCATCACGTCCTCTGAATTTTCTAAGAAGTGATATATTTGATGTTTTTAAACATCAACTGTCATCCAAAATTGTAATCAACTTCAGAATTCAATGTACCTGGAAAACTTACGGGAGCGGTCTATGCATTAGTCGTCAATTTGCTATTAACAAACAACACTATCGACATGAAGTTCCTATACGACTTTTTGGCGAACCCTGTTCAAGCTGTTTTATAGTTGATTCCTAACTGTCTACCCAAAAATTTCCAATCGCCTCCCTCTTCGGCACAATTTACTACTCTTTAGCGATCTAAAGGTGATGTTGGCATTTTCAGTCGAAGTGAAAAGTGAAAATAGAATTCAAAACATATTGGATAATCAAATTACAAACATAGATATTTGCGTATACAATAAATGGACAATCAAGAATATCATTGTATACTATATATTTCAAAAAATTTGAATACCACACCTCTGCAAATGAATTGAATTACCGTTCCATAATACCAACGATATCATTGAAGGATCTACTTATGCGATGTGCGAGTATATCATACACATGTTTAGCAATTCACGTACACTGCCACAGACATCAAATGATGTAGACAGTAGACCAGGTGTAAATAGAGCTAAAAGTTCTGAAATCAAAGTTAAAAGTTCTGAGATCAAAATTGAAACTTCTGAAGGCAAAGTTAAAACTTCTGAAAGCAAACTTAAAAAGGTGTATATCATATTTGGCAGCCAAACCCTACAGCGATTTTATGATCACCCTATATTTCATCTTCAGCAGTGATCTGCATTTTTCGTAGTACTGGAAAACGTTCGAGTAGAAAATCATCTCTGTGGACATGTAATAAAAGCTTACAAGATTATTTTGTAACGAGCTGCAGAGGCCTCTCGTTCAAGAGTGTTAATGCAATACATAACCAGCTACTATTCGTATTCTAAATAAGACAAAATTGTGATTTTGATAATGACAGTAGAAACATTTGTAGAAATTTCCGTCGGTTAACATCTTTCTTTTCATCAATATAGCGGATTCTAACACCTATGCGCATTCGCGAGAAAGGAAATTATCCTGTAACTCAGAACTATGCACAAAAGAAGAAAAAGATAACCAGAACTCAACCAATTGAGTAAAGATACAAAGAAAATTGCAACGATTGGTAGCTGACTGACGGTAATAATAGATCATTAGAGTACTAATTATGATTTCTATTTTTGAAGATCACATTTTTAAGACGGTGAATCATTCCGCTTTACGATGGATGTTGACAGTATTAGAAACACAAGCTGTGCGAGTGTGTGATTGGACTTCCAAGTAAATCCCATAAATTTTTGACTCTTTGTGATAAGTTTATTTGCTATCATCTGCGTTTCCTACTTTCTATTATTAATCGGCCCCAGAAAGAAAATGAGAAAGCCCTCGAGAAATCGTGGTTATCTAACTGATAATATGTCGATAGGTGACGTCCAATTGCTCCTTTCTTTCTTGTTTATGCATAAATTCATTACGAACATAGCTATGTCGACATTAAGTCCCACCACACTCACAGGTAAAGCATGCTCTCATTTCATTGTTGCCAAAGAAGGTATAAATTATTTGATCAGTAAATTATCATGAGGCACTTGTTTGAATAATTGTCTTTGCGATAGCGGTCTATACCGTGAATGCATTATTAAGTGTCCTCAAGGGTGAATATTCATCTGAGAAGGTTAAGAAATTGCTAAAAACGATGCCTTTGTGTTAGCCGCAGAATTTATGCATATCTCCAAAGATGATGTAATCGTGGATTTTGACAAATACAAATAAGCATGCTTGAGTGTCACACGAGAAATCGGTGAAGAAAAGTGCGACGTTCGAATTCCAATGAAGTGAGGGAAGTGATGCTCTATTTGCTTTGAAAAAATATGAAATATTACCTTCACCTTGAGCATGGTGCACAGGTAGCATGTTAACCAAAATTAAAATTAAGAGTTAAATGACTCATTACTCCCATTAAATAAACAATAAGCTTCCATAATTAAATTGTGGAGAAAGGCATTACTATCTCAATTTTTATGCATTATTTGGTGATAGGATACCAACTTACGTATGAGGTGCTTAATCATTTTAAATGCACGAAAAGAAGAATTTTCTCAAAGCAGTAAAGGCATTCATAAAACAGCAGAAAAATTTTACAGACATTTGATGGTTTGAACTCTTTTATTATATGATCTGAAGGTACTTGATTCAATTTATTTTAACTATTGGGTTCCTTGCAACGAAATTATGCCATGTATACAGCACATTGTTTGTGTAAACAATATCAAGTTTTCTTTCTCTCTACATAGATAATTTAATTGCATGGCATTCATTCTTAGAAAAGTACTGGGTGTAGTAGGATCAGCCCGCTCAGTGTGATTATATTAATTTTGTTGTCTGACAGATTTCTTTATAAGTCAGAATACTAGTTAAGGATTTAGCTATGTTGCATCTTCTTTTCTTTTCAATTATATAATTTTGCATTCTAAGTGATATCGCGCGTATCCTTATTGAAATCGCCTTCATCAAAAAATTTGCATAGACGAAGCTGTTTGATAAGGGTTCATTGATTTGTGTGGATTTAATCCTTGTCATTTGCCATGAGCACTTTACTAACTAAGCACAAATTTCATTGGAAGACCGATTATTATACATTTGTTTGATTTGATTATTTTCATTGATCTTAAGGCAAATTTTATTCGAGAACACGTCATCCGCTAAACAACAAAAATTCTCATTCACCATAGCGCTTTACACAAAATGCATATAGGGTACACATGCGTCAGTTTTAGTAGCCACAACAAAAATTCTCATTCACCATTGCGCTTTATACAAAATACATATAGGGTACACATGCGTCAGTTTTAGTAGCCAATGTGCTGTGCATGTAGTGAGAACACATGAATGTGCTGATTCATCATTTCTTTTTTGTCAGATGTCGAAATTGATCCAGATGAGTTGACAGATGAGCACCGGAAGAGCATTAATAAAAGTAGCAGTTCTTACGGCATGAAGCCTCATGATTTCTTGCGCCTTTTACGCCGAGACAAAGAAATTGAGGATGAAATTCGTCGTGCCAAGCAACTCGAAGAAGAAAAGGCTCAATTTTCTGTGAGTAGCAAATTGTTATGTTAACTTATTGAAGAACAAGCATGTAACACAAAAGTTATTTTATGTTGAAGAGTGTTTCAATACCACAGCTTTTCGAAATTGATGCATAGTGATTTACTTACCAGTTCTGTAAGTATGTTGAAGAACGTCATTAGTGTTGCATGGCGTAAGGTTCATCTGCCTTAGCTTTCAACAGCCTAAATTTGCGTTCTAGCCATGAGGAAAGATACCAACCAAATACCTAACCATGCTGTTTCGAAAGTTTATGCAAGAGTGTAGGAATCAAATCAGTCCCCAACTTCTCTGAGGGCCATGCAATCGAAAGTGTTGGCTCCATGTTACGTCACTTCATTAAATGCGGTGTCGGTTTGTCAATCAAATACAGCGCGTAATAAATAATATGATGAAAATAAATAATATGGGTTCAATGATTGAGAGGTCATTATTTCGGATTTCTCCATCTGTTTAATTCACACTCCACAGTAAAATACACGAGCTTTCGATGGCTCTCAGCACACCTTAATCATGTGATGAAAATTAAGAAATATCTGGATGTGCCCTCAGCCCGCTTGATCACTATTTATATAGAAATTTACTGAACCACAGCGATGACGAAATAGACGCAAAGTGGCAATCAGCATCAAGCAATTAATCAGAATAAGACGCTATGAACACTGAAAATGAATACGACAAGAAATGTGGGTGAATAAGAACATGATCATGAAATAAAGAGAACCAGTGTCACGATTGTACACACACTCCTGATTCCCACGGATATACAATGCTTCTTTGATCTTCCTTGAATATGTATTACTCTCAGTTCCAATTACTTTTGCTGGAAAGACTGGTTGATGCTGTTTCTTGTGCACATGTTCTGATACGGCTGATCTAAAGTTTATCTTCTTCACGTCATTTCAGTGCTCCTTTGATCGAGTGCTCAAGCGTCTACTGGTTTCACCAAAGTACGAGTAATACTGATGACAGTCACTGCAGTCGACACGACATAGTGTCTTATTCTGATTAATTGCTTCATGCTGATTGCCGCTTTGCGTCTATTTCGTCATCACTGTGGTTCAGTAAATTTCTATGTAAATAGTGATCAAGCGGGCTGAGGGCACATCCAGATATTTCTTAATTTTCATCACATGATTAAGGTGTGCCGAGAGCCATCGAAAGCTCGTGTATTTTACTGTGGAGTGTGAATTAAACAGATGGAGAAATCCGATGACTTCTCAAACGTAATACATAGTTTATTTGTATTATTTGCAACTCACGAATGTTTGTCTTCAAAGTTCAAAATCATCTCACGTAGACCAGTTGAGAGGAACCTAGCAAAAAAATTAATTCCTTTTTTTGTTGCCTACCATGCATGTATTTGCTATCAACTCTTCTTATCTTTTCAATTAGATTTTTGGGAAAGAAAACTGATAGGCCTATTGACAACAGTTCGATGAAATCAGCTAAATTATAGTAGTTCCCGCTCGTATATCCATGTTTGCATCCAAATATCCGAAGCGGTCATTCAATTATCCGATGTGTGCATTCTAATATTCGACATGTGCATCCAATTATCTGACGTGTACGTTGAATTATCCGATTTTTTCAGAGTTTTTTTGACATTGACAGAGATTTTTGACATCGATGACATTTGCGCACATTGATTTGCTGTGCATTGACACATAAGCCACTGATACATGTTGACCCGTTTCCATCATAATAATACATGTAGCATAATAAATTGTCGTTGGTCTTCCAATGGGGACCTTATTTTCATATCATTTTATTTCATCACATATATCTTTTCTAAGCTACTTCACACGATTTTTCCAGCTGCAGTATATAATCTGTAATGTGTAACAAATACATACAAGAAGTCATATGCACACTTTCTTTCTAACTAGTATGATGTGAGAATATTAAGACATTTTCCGTAATGAAAATTGGGCTACGAAGGTCAACGACGGGAAAATCTCGATATCATTGAAGAAGACTTTTAATTTTTATTTATGATATAGCATCATAAATGTTGCTTGTAATATACGTTGGTTATCTTGACTTGCAGGGTAAAAAATCACGTCGGGAAAGAAGAATACTAAAAGAGCAACGTCTGCGAGATAAACACTTGAAGCAACCTCCGAAGTGAGCGTCCTTATGTTATACTTGTTCAGGAATCTTATTTTCGAAATGAATATTAGATATTCACATTCACTTGGAACATGAAAACATGGTCAATTCTTATGAGTTATGAAACCGATAGAAGCACATTATTTTACATCCTAAGACGAATACTTCGTCACGTACTTTTCAACTCACGAGTTTTCGTCTCGGAATTGAAAAAAATTCCACCTTTATAATATGCGTGTTAGCTGCGTATTACAAGACTGATTTGAAAGTTCATCCATCTATGCAGTTGTAAATGCTTCGTGGAGTAGATCTACATCTCAAAATGTGTCAAGGGTTTATATGTTAGCCATGCGTATTCAAATTTTCAATCTGATGTCTTTCATGTCGGAATAATTTGATTTAATTTATCCGGGTTTTTTGACACACTGTTTCGACAAGAAGTGAATCAATTACATGACATTACGACATTACCAAATTGCGATTACTTTATTTTCTAATTATGTTTTTTTAATCTTCATATTGTGTGTTGTATAGATGCAGGATATGTTAGCAATTTTGTGTCTTGTGTTATTCTCTGATGATAGAACTGTAAGTGTGTGTTGAGCCATTCGAATCGCGCTCAAAGTGCCTGCGCAAGTTGAGATCTTATACGTGTAAGGGACATTTTGCATTTTGTTTTCATTTCCAACTCCCTGTTTGATTTTCTTTTAGGTTTAATCCAGGAGCGCTGGGAAGCATGTACACCACCTCCGACAAGTAAGAAACATTTGTATACTGACAAAGTTTTCCCGATTTTAATTGTGAAGTTTCAACTTGTATGCAAATAAGAGCCATTACTGACACTCAATCGTTGGAACGACAAGTGAAAGAGCAAAGCCTTGGCCTTCTTTGAAGCAGTGGTTGAGTGAAATAGGAATATCAACAACTCCGATTATTTTCTAGACTACATTAAGCCTTACGGCAGCTTTTCGTTCCAGCTTATTTGTGAGTGATAATAACAACAATTGAAGAGGATGTCTTCTCATCTCTCCTGTATCGAAAAAATTAATTGTATTCATTGATAAAAATTGGCAACTTTCATTTTGCTCATCATTATGGCATACGAGTGGTATAATCATATATTGGCTAAGAGCGAGCGAACTATTTGAGACTGTTTTATGTATAAATTTAGGTGCTTTCAATAAATTTTTATATGCCTGTATGTGCTCGTTGACCAAAATGCATGAGCTTAGTGAGAATCCGATTATTCATTAGTGTATATAAAAGGTTCGACAAAACCATGCTCATCCAGATTCATTTGGATATTAATCCATCTATCAAAAAATGAATGTATATAATTTAGGTTTAGAGTCGTACATCGACCTTGGACCTTAGAGCACACCCGCAATCGCCATTTCAAGCAATTTTCTTCAACTGAGCATTTCTAATACAGTCTCAGGTACATATCCTGTCACTTATCTATCAGGTTCAATAAAATCAACCGCGTTGGAATATTGAGTTATCTTTATTGAATCATTTTTTATATTTTTATTTCTGCTTTGACAAAGATTTGCTCTGAAATTCTATCATATATCAAGATCGTAGACGGTAGACATCAAGATCGCAGCAAGGGGAGACTTAGAAGCAGGAATTACAGCAGGGATGAACCCCTTTTACTCGCTGCGCGGAATGGTCGAACTGCTGGGACGACGGCAATTCACTGGCATTTTGTCAAACGCTGAAAATATGACCCTCAATAGAATTATTAAAAAAATCAATAATATATTTTGATGCAGAAATAGTGCAATGTAATCATTCAATTTTTTAATTGAAATGTTTAAATAGTCTATTTTTTTACTTATCAGGCAAATTTCATGGTGTGTTCGATTCTTGGTCACTCAACAATCGTGCGATTGACTACGTCTCGCGATTAATCGAGCGAAATCGATAAAGTGCGACCCTCGCTGGATATATCCCATTGATTCATTATCAGTCAACTCTATCATCTTTTTCTAGCTTTGCAGTCCTGAGAATGGCATTTGGATACCAGTGATCAATTAATTAGTTTCCTGTAAGCTAAAATATCTTCAAAATAAATGCATGCCTTAAAATTATGACTCACAAAAGAAGGCAGGCTTTTATTCGATTCCTTCTAATTAGAATAAAATCAACTAAGATATGAACAGATAACTACATTTGGTTAGAAAATCTATTTATGTCTACAAGAAGCACAACAAATAGATGTAGTTTCCGTTATTAGTTTTGCTTTGTTGAAAAATAATAACATTGATAATGACGGATTGGTGAAATGTATACCAAAGTTTAACAATATAAGGGCGTCAAAAGATTTTATTTTACACTTTATAAAGCTGCGATCAGTCCACTAACCAATTGATCAAAAAAAGCAAATTTTCATCTACGAAATCGGCATCCCGGTACTGACGAGGGGCATCGTTCCGGGCGCTGGCTCAGTCCCGATTTTTTTTCACAAGCTCGGGCTTTCAACCCTTAATGTGTAGCATAAGTATTGAAAACATGAAATTGATATCTGAAAAAAGAAATAGAAAGTTCTAAAAAAATGATAGATGAAATTACGATATTTGCAACCCAATTTTGAATTTGATTTCTTCTCATTCTTTCAGCCCGTTTGTCGGCATCCTATCATCAGCTTCTTCATCTGGCTCCTCACGTTCTGGTTCACAGTCCCCTAACATTGGTCAACAACAATTCATCACTTCATTTGGCGCTGGAGACGCTGATGAGGCGGGTGGATCTCCAGAGGAACCTGAAGCCTCGGTTGTTGGACCTCAACTCCCCAACCCACCACCTCCCAGGCGTCCTAACCTGCCGTTTCGTCAACGCAACCAATGGCGTCGGACAGATGACGATGAACGGTCCGTATGATTCGTGTGTGCGACAGCATCGGCCAATCTCATCTCGAAGCTGGGAGACAGACAGCTGGCTGAGGTTATTAAAAGCAACGCTATTCATCATTATGAAATACATGAAGACAGTTTCCTTTTAGGCGAACGTTCAAAGCCTAGAAGAATTTAAAGGTGTAGTTGGGCCAAATTTTACATGGTGCTTATATTCGCTCAATCAAAGCTATTCGCATCCTTGATCCCTGTTCGCCTTATATTTTAATCTAATTTACTAACGTTGAAGCGCAGGAATGTGGCAAAGTTTCTTGATGACGTCATCACGGACACGCTCTCACTTGAGAGAGATTGGCGCAACGTTTATGGAGAGATTGTGCTGACATTGTCTTCTCTGATAGAAAGTTTGATTGACCTACCTCGAACACGTAATGTTCTCTCATCCTCACACAAAGCAGAAATGAGTGGCCGAGGTAAAATTTAATTACATGTATTACGTGTAGTTCGTCAGTTGAAATGTCGAAATTGAGAAGCAAGAGAAGAATCTCATTCATTAAAAGTGATGAAAGGCCACATTGCTCATCAATGTACTGTAAAATATTTGTCCTCTGATTTGACAGATAAGCATTTATCTGAGTGTATATATATGGTCAATCAAACAAATAATTTTCATGAAACAAATTGGGATCAAGTTATTGATGAATGATAGTACTTTGCAAATTAAGGAACAAGAATCGTCCAACCCGATGGAGGATGGAGAAAAGGACGCTAAATGGATAGAGCAAGTATGTGAGTCTGATCACATTCTCATGCACAAGTAATGAGGCATGAATAGGCGTCGTAATGTAAGTCAAGATGTTGGAATATCAACAACAAATTTCATGAAAGCACGCATAAAATTAATGTGCAGCCGATGTGTCAGATTCGTCACTCATACATCATGCAAGGGAGTTAGTTCCTCCACTTCGTGTGAAGTTGGTAGAGTTCAAGTGAAGCTATGAAGCAGAATTGCTGTATTGTTCCATCTTTTTGCTCATAGACATTTACTACAGTATATGCAAAGTCCCTACATATGCTTTTTGCAAGACATCTGAGGACGTGCTGTCCATCTCGTCAAGGGTTCCTATAAGTCATTCATGAGCTACGTCA
Organism: Prostheceraeus crozeri; assembly: GCA_907163375.1. Lineage (NCBI taxonomy): Eukaryota > Metazoa > Platyhelminthes > Polycladida > Euryleptidae > Prostheceraeus > Prostheceraeus crozeri. The sequence goes on from CAJQUW010003176.1 coordinate 329,324, forward strand.
TGGCGATGGCAGAATTCAGATTATTGTCAAAAGTCCACAAATATCACTCTTTTTCATGAATACCCTAGCCATAATTTCGGGTTGAGGTAGTGCCCTGTATTTAATTAGTGAACCATGTTATGTGATGGGCACTTGCATAATTAACTGATAGGTTATATCATAGACTTAACATTAAATTGAACCACTTTCAGATACTAGAAGCTAGAGTCTCATAAAAGATGTCATCAGTTTTGATAAATAAAATATTCAAGATATGATGTAACTTTTCATAGGACTTTACTTCTCACTGTGGAAGTTAAAGAAATTATGGTCGAACAAAAATCGTCAATGACTTATTGGTGGACGCTCTGACAATCCACATTTTCTTGTCTGATAGAAAGTCATAGAAACAATTATTATTGATATTATCACTCACTATTGCACTTAGTAACACAGCAGTGCACCATGGTGGTGATCGAATATTGATCGACGATGAGTATGTGACTTTTGCTTCTGATGCGCAGTCTTATGACACATTTCAGCGCCTAACTGTAACCTCTCCTTTCCATGCAACCAGTAGCGAATAATTGTCCGTGATAACGTCATCGTCAATTCTGTTTTCGGCTGCTGTGCGCAAACAACGCTACTTGACATGGCGAGGAGTGTCCCATTTAACAAAGGGAGAACACATGATTGAGATTGAGGCAAAGACAAAAAATCGGCCGAACTACACCTTTAAGCAACATTCAAATTCATCGATCAGTCGAATTTATTCTAATGGAAGCACTACATTAATGTCTACAACTACCGCGATTTTCACTTAAGTAATAATGCATTTCGTGGTAGATAACTATGACGGACTGATCAAGTTCAAGCGCTGGTTTTCCACGCCTATTTAATCTGCACATTAATTTTGCCCGTGAATTGCGTTGTTCTAAATCACAAACTTAGAAATGAAAATATCATTTTTTAACTCAACGAAATGTGGTCGTCTAAACTGGTGTCATCTAGATTTCTGTAATACATGATTTTTACTTTTCAAAAATTTCGGAATAGCATATTGATCCAATATTTATATAAATAATAGATGGAAGGAAATTATCATTTTGCCTTGGCCATTGATTTCAAATGGTGTGTTAGTAAACTAATCATCTGGGCAATTACCAACATTATTACATGCGCTTGTCTATGTTGAGCACATAACCAGAAGCATTTGATAGATCTGGATAAACCTACAGTATTTATTTCGGAGTGTAAGTTTGTCGTCTTATTTCAACTGTCAATTTGTAAAGTGGATCATGAAAAAAATGATGTGATATCGATAACACGCATAATCAATTTTTCACGCAAAAGTCAATTTTCTGATTTTTATTAAAGTAGATTATGAGAAAAGATGCGGGAGTTCCAAAACGAATTTTTTTTTGAAAACTTTAACTGCTATGAAACTGTTAATGAAACTGTTATGGTTTAGTAATTAGTGTTCCACATTTTTGTAACATAGATTGAATTTGTGAACTTGACCGCTCGACCTTCATGTTTCATTGTCACATTATTCCCGATGTAATTTTTGCTGTTCCACTAATCTCCTGCCAACATTGTTAAGGTGCTACTACTGCATAGACTATATATTTGATATAGAAAATGGTGTTTACATGTAGAGCTTGTCATACTTCAATTCTTCGATTTTTAACTAGCCAGTGAAAAAGTTGCTCAACATTTTCGTAAAATCATTTGACATTGATTTGAGATCTTCCTTAGATGTCGAAGTGCAATCATTACCGAGACATAAGCCAAAATAGATCTCCACTTTTCGTTCAGTTTAAAATCTTGGATGATAATACTTTGTTTCACTTATTTTGAAAACGGTAACGTTTATTACTTAATCTTCTAATTTTTCTATGTTTTCCTATTTTCCACAGTGATACAAATTACATAGTTGACCAGTCGATCATTTTATCATCAAAAGCAAGTAAGAGAAAACTCCCCAAAGTTTTGGTCGATGGTTTCTTATCGACCGTTTGAAGGCGCTGGACGCCGAAGGCCCGTCTGATTTTTCGCTTTTAATTTTTAAGAAACCATCGACCAAAACTTTGGGGAGTTTTTTCTAACTTGCTTTTGATGATATAAATTATGCTCATCCAACCACATCTACTTTGAATGTCATCTTGTCATGAAAGTTGCGCTCATCTTCTATATTGAATCTATTCGGTATAATGATATATTCCACATTGTGGAGTTCGGATGCATGTACGTTGCGAAGAGACAAAGCTGTATGTGGTTGACCGCAATGATTACAGGGTGGACCAGAAAGGTCTGACGGTTTTCAAAATGGTGTCATTGTCGAACTAAAATGAATTGGCTAATAAACGACCTATATCCTAATAGTGTATATTCAGGAGTTTATGTACCAGCAGTTAATCGCAGTCGTAGCATCAAAGTAACGTCACAATAATGTCTCAAAGTTTTCACTTGAAATTGCCCCATCGGCGAACGATGCATGTATTAGCGCGGCCACTAAATGAAGTGATAAAAAAGACATGACGATAAATTGCTGACGCCAATCTAAAAATAGATATGATGCTATCATAGTTGAATAAAGCTGCCCGTAGCATTTTGCTCGGTGCCATTCGTCATGAATCGCTGGTCAGTGAAAGAGCGCATTTTTTTGGTAGAGACTTTCATTAAGACAAATTCAGTGACTGTGACTCAGCGAACTTTTTGACGGCACTTCGACAAACGATACTCGCCTTCTCGAAATACCATCTTACAATGGATTAAAAAGTGGCGTGAAGAGGGTTCGGTGCAATGTTTGCATTCTCCTGGTCGTCCGAAGGAAGTTCGTTCCCCTGAGACCATCATGCGTGTCAGGGATGCTATTCAGGGGAGTCCAGGGCGATCAGTACGCCGTCATTCAGTAACTCTTGGCATAAGTCGTGGAACCATGCAACGGATTGTGCATCGTGAAAACTGCATCCATACAAAATTCAAGTTGTTCAGCAATTGTCGGATAATGACAGTGTCGTGAGAACAGAGTTCTGCGAAAGGTTTTTAGAGCTCGTGGAAGATCCTGGATTTCTTGACTCTCTTCTTATGTCAGATGAGGCACATTTTCATTTAAGTGGCTTCGTAAATAAATAGAACTACCAATATTGGGCACCTAACAATCCCCGAGACATACACCAGAAACCTCATTCATAGTGAAAAAGTTACTGTTTGGTGCGCAATAACATCTATCAATATCATCGGACCTTACTTTTTCGAAGATAATGACGGCGAGAACGTGACTGTTAACAGCGAGCGATACGATACCATGCTTCACAGCTTCTTGATGTCATTTCTTGAAGATATTCCATTGAATGAGACAGAAACTTTGGTTTCAGCAAGACGGGGCATCATCACACAAGTCGCGTCAATGCATGCAAACTCTTCGGCAGATGTTTCCTGGACGATTGATATCGCGATACGGCGACATCAACTGGCCTCCTCGTTCGTCGGACCTTACCGCGCCAGACTTCTTTCTATGGGGTACTTAAAACATGAGGTTTATAAGAAGCGTCCCTCTAGCATTCCTGAATTGAAACATGCGATTCAAACTGAAATTAGGAACATTCAGCAAGACACAATTCATCGTGTCATGCACTCCATTCCTCAAAGACTTCAAGAGTGTTTGGAAAATCGTGGTGGTCATCTTTTGGACGTCATTTTCAAGAAACAAAAAGTAGATTTATTGTTGAATTTGTTTTATAGCTAAAATTATTGACTGCAGAAATGATTTATTTAGTAGGTCAGCTTATCAGATTAGTTTCAAAAATTAAGGAGAGAGGGAGTGTTAAATTCTGTATGGAAAACATTAAAAAAAATCGTGATTTTTTGGTTTTTCTGTTACAAGGTTTCAGAACGTACAATAAGCCTATTTATTGGATTGATGTATGTGTACATAAACTCCTGCGTATGGCCAGTTAGTATTCTCTCATTGCAACTCCGCAACTATTCAGGACGCAGATGGCAATATTTTGAAAACCGTCAGACCTTTTTGGTCCACCCTGTATAGTATCGATCCAATTATTTCATGAGTGAGTAGTGTATGAATTTCGTTGCATTCTATTCATGTAATATTTGATGGCAAACTTCAAAAAGCCTTTGGTTTTGAGCATGTTGCTGTAATGTCTTACAGAGATGAGATTACATTCGTTACCGCCAATGGAAGAGTACATCGGATTAAACACTACAGTACAGTTGTTGATCATTATTTCATTCGTTTATGTTTGAGATCGGTGATATTGACGAATAATCCGTCTATAGAGTTATCAGAATCGGTTATTTAGTTTATTTATCCTCAGCAGCAGGGAAAAGTCAAGCCTGAACTATTCATCATGCTAGTAGACGGATGAGTGAATACTCATGGAATGAGTGTGATATTAGAAATAGATTGTTTATTTGAAGTGGATTAGAGAGAAATTGACTAAGTGTCAAGGTAGTATTGGGGGAACTAACTTAGGGCATGAATGATCAATGAGCTAAGAGTTCTGTGCCATAATTGTGGACGTGTTCAGTTACCTTCTGGAAGTTGTGTTGTGGTTATGAATAATGCACAGCAATTTTCGTGCCATTACATATTATTCGATTAATTTTTATTGCTTTAGAGCACATAATTTGCAAAGTATAATGCAAAACCTTGATTTTGACATCATATAATGTGTAGTAAAGTGAGAACTCTAGAAACATGACCTTTAACATATTCAAGCTCATACGATCTTCATGAGAATTCAAGCGAAAATTGACGACTTTTCACTGATCATGAAGCATTTTAGTTCTTCAACTGCTTCAACATATATGATGTTGATTTTTCTACTCTTAAAGCAATAGGCATTCAAATAAACTGAGGTCTCAGCCAGGCATACAGACATCTTCAGAAATCTCAAACTGTAATTAAATATACTTGGACAGGCAGTGTGCGACAGCAGATCTATGGAGCAGTCATTATATCTCATGGACAAGCAATCACGAGACTATTCAGCAAAAATTAGCAGTGGAAAAGTATTCCAAGGAAACAATTTAGCTGTTTTGAATGATGATTTCACAGAAAAGCCATTCTATAGTTGTTTTCATCGAGTGAATATTGTTATTCCCCGTCTTCATTACAGGAAAGTGATTAATTTAGTGAGCAACACCAGCGACTGGTAGTACTGGTGATGATAGAACTTTTAGTTCCTGGTAAAACAGCCGTGGAATCTTCGTTCAGCAGTGGGATACACAGGAATAATTTCAGGTGGCGCAAATGCTCTTTTTAATTTCTTATTGATATAAATGAAAAAATGGCTAGCATCTGGATATTTTCATTTTTTGCTGCTCATGCCATCATGTTGGCTGCACATTGTCACATGATGTGAGCATGGTACACACACGTACTATGAGTCCCTCGAAGCGCTATTTTGATTGCACGGTGTAGCTTTGGATTCAGCTTCCCCCAGCCGATTTTCTCTTACCATTGCAATCTTGATATTTTCAAGAGGCGAACAGCTTTTTGATAGGAACAATTCAATAACATTGATCGGATTGTCTTCCGTTTGCGTAAAGCAATCTAAATTTCTATTTTTTTCATTTAGTCACCCATAGTTTCATTCGTATATGACTCGTGTCTGTGCTAGGGGTAGAAATTCTGCAAAAAAGCGATTCTACTCTGACTAATCATACATCTGCATGCTTATTGGTAATCTGATTACACTACATTTATAATCATTCATCAATTGGTTTATGCAGTCGTATAATTGAAGATGCAATACAGAATGGAATAAGGTTGTCGTATTTTGAATTAGCTGACATTGCTTTCTAGCAAAGCTGTTTCTCCTCATTGTTGAATAAAATAACTATCAACAAAAGCTCTTCAAACTATAGCAGGGCTGCCACTCTTCCTGATTATTGAGAGGTCCCGATTATCCCATTTTCTGGGATTTTACTTTCTTTCCGGTTTTCGAGATTCACTGATTCTATCTCGAAATTTCATCATTTTTTATAAATCCTTCACATTTCTTGTATTTGTCAACTTTTTATCAACGTTTTTGTTTGGAATCATTATTTGCCTAATGCTTACTTCAATGGGAGTTATAACTGGTCATTAAAATCACGAATGATTGCAACTCCCATCTTCCTACTTTCATTTTAATTACAGGAATTGTAAAGTAATCGGAACCCATATTTTCATTCTGAATGCAGTGCATCATAATGATGTTAGAGAAATGATTTGTATCACTTGATCAAGACGATCAATTTACATAAAATTGGTGCCAATGCCCTGCTAGAGGGTAGATGGGTCGCTTTCTAGCCACGAGTCCCGATAATTCTTCAAGAAGATAGACCGCCGTGTATATGATATGGTAAGGATAAACTTACTTCATTCATCACTGAAGATTCTACAAAAGCCATTAACAGACTAGCAATTCAGAAATCATAACAAGAGAGAATGGCAATACCTTCGGGGATGAAACGAACATTTAAGACCCTCCCACGAAATCAAATAAACACAAAGGCGTTTCTCTCAACGAAGAGGAGACCGTAATTTAAAAGGTCGGTGAATACTGACATCTCACATTCCTTTCACTGATAACACTGAGAGGGTAAGCGGAAATTTCAGCAATTTAATGAAAAGTTTCCCACGTCTATGAGCATTGATGTTAGTATCTGCTAAATAAGATTCTAATCTGCGTATGTATTCGGAATTCTTATAATTGCGAAAGATATAATTGATCATTTGTTGACAACATGCGTCCATAGGCATACATGAAGAGTAGGCAATTTGGTAAACAAATGCATATAAGTAACCTGTCTAGTAATGAATTTATCTCATTTCAACAGATGCAGCCGCGAGACATGTTTCGAACTTACTGGTCATGAGCAGGTTTGAACCAGCGAGTTTGGAGGTCGGAGATGTACATGCACACCATCCTACTACAAAGCCACCGACCAGTCTGTTGACAGCAGGAATTAGTTAATACTTTATCGCAGGTGGATGACGGAGGGAGTGCATTCTACAATCAGATGTTGCATGCGAAGTTTAGGTCAATACCAGACAAAAGTCTTTGTCACTGACTCGTAGGAAATTTGAGCTGACATAAATTTTGTATATAAACTTGACTAGCAATGGGATAGCAATTAATTATAAAAAAAAGCTTTTGTACACTGGAGAATCGATGGTCTTCACCTTTGTATGTGGCATAACGCGATTGCAGAGTGCAATCTGCCGCCCATCTGCCTGAGATGAAGCAGTGACCTGCTGGTTAATTTTCCTCCCTCAACAGAATGGTCTTGGAATAGGAGATAATGCTTGCATGTCCACTAGCTACAAGTGCAATGTCACTGGTTCAAAACTACCCTGCGATAGATCAAGCCAACTGCGATAAGCCCGAACGCGTCTTGTGATGACGCTCGTTAAAATTTGATCACAGGTTTGCGTGATTTTCGAGATTGTTTGGTTGATTATCGCAATTGATATTAGCCATGAAATGTTTCAACGTGTTGAGCATTGTACAGACATTTGCGTCACCCACACCAACCTGTGTATCCCACTGGTGTTCAGGTCATTCCGTAAAAGTAGCATCTGCTCATTTGCCAATCTAACTTTTCAGCATTACTTCGACGTGGAGAGAAAAACGATCAAGATCTAAGAGTCGCTCAAGGTCCTCCTCTCGTTCTCCTAGAAACCGCCACCGGCCTATCTCGGAGAGTCGTTCCAGGTCGCCCGAGAGACATCGGGGAGAGAGGCCATCTAGACCTCGGTGAGCACGAACAATTTAACAAATTAGTCATGAATTCATATCTTTCAGGAAAGTGCGAGCACTCGAATTGCAAGCACATAAATATTCAGTCAGACTCTGACTGGAATTAAAGCATTTTGCCCGCTAAAACAAACAGTCCGCGTGAAGGAGTCGTTGTTAATGTTCTGGTCATAGCCGCTTTGTCATCAAGTATGATTTACGAGCATCAAAGAAATTTAAGTAGTTATTGGTGAATTATTATCCTAAGCGTAGCTAGCTCCTTGTATTTCTGTGAAGGAATGTCTGGTTTCGGTAAAACCTTGATGTTCACTTTTAATTTTTAGGCACAGTGTCATAATAATTAGTCCACACTATCCGCTAGGAATGAGACGTCCTTCTAAAAATATGAGTCAAGGAAATTGAGCGTTAAAGCCGCTTCATGCTTTATCTCATTGAATCGCGAACATTAAGATGAATTCTGTATCATTCAATAATTCAATCGAACACGTCACTAGAACATTGTTAGATGCTTTACATTATGCATCAAATATTTTCAAATAGATGAGTAATTATCATGATTTTACAGGGTTCGTACGGTTTCTGAAAGTTTTAAAAGTTTGTGAATTTTGAAAATAAAGTTCAAGTGAAAGTTAGTGAATTTCACGATTTTTCAGAAAAGTTTGTGAATTTTGGTAATAGCAAAGTTAAATGCCTGCAGATGATTTGCTTTTTGGATTTTGAACATGATAAAGTCAGGCTTCCCAGTCATAAGATTTAAGGATCCGTCATAAAATAATGAAAAACGGCCAAATTTTACAAAGTTTATAAAAGAATTTTCAAGTAAATCTGGGATTGACTGACCAAACGCGACCACGTCCTTTGGATCAGAATTATTGAGGAAAACAAAATTCAAGTTTGGAACCCCGTTCTTGAAACTTGGATTATATTATGTGCACAAAATGCAATAATGTGGTGTAAAGAAACTTTATAAATTGGACGTCGAGTAATTCATAGTAGATACACACGTGCATTCCATTCTTAAAATACTCGAGTGCGCGCCGTACTCTTCTCGTCATGTCCTCGATGAAGTGGCAACGGGTATCACTGCATGGCATCTTCTTCGGCTTGTTTCCTCGCGGTGGCAGGGTTGGCAACCCGTTTTACCCGGGGCGGGTGGGACGGGTTTTTTCAAGATGAAAAAACCCGTGGGTAAAACGGGTTTTTTCAAAATTCATATTTTACATTATATTTGTCAGATTGGGCTATCACGATGAAAAAACGGGTTTTTTCAAACTTCATATTCTATATGATATGCCTATTCTTTAGGTAAGGTTATAGATTAGAAGATCAAAATGAAGAAACCCGTGAGGAAAACATCTGAGGAGTTGTTTCAAAAATCAAGATGAAGAAACCCGTGGGTAGAACGGTTTTTTCGAACTTCATATTCCATATGATAGCCTCAGACAGTGACTGTGCCCAGAATTATGTTCAAAATCAAGCAAACTGGTTCTGTCCGGACTACAGAACTATGAATGCGAAATACACAAACGTGTTTTAATCGCCTTATTCTCAATATCGAATCAAGGTTTCGAGTCTGTTACTTTGTTCTTCACCTTAGGACCTTATAGACCTGCTACATCGTCTATAAAAATCGTAAAGTAGACTGTAGTGTTGGCCTACTATGCGCTCAATCGAATATTTCGAATGTCGGTATTCTCAATCTGAAATAAAGTAAGATTGTGAATTATAAAATTATTTACTAGCTACAACGTAATGCAAAAATTAGATTAATAAGAAAGTAAGAAGATATGTAGGCAGTCACTAGTCATGCACTTAAACAACAGTACCATAGTTCGTATTTATCGTATAGTCACTAGTTCTACATTTAAGGTCGGGATGTATCGAATACGTAGATTTGTAGTACCGATAATGGTATTCGTAGCCCCTCAGACGTAGTCAGGAGGGACCCTCCAGATATGATGAGATGAGGTCCCTGTAATGTTATAACTGGGGCCCTCTTAATATGATCCAGCACCCGATTGTGATGTGGCATCCTCACCTCGGGCCCTCATTATTATAATGCATGTGTACGGCTCGTACATGGCCATCTTCAACTTGATGTGACATGGTCCCCTTGTTTACCAGGACTTTAATCACGGATGTTGTCAACTGCATTACTATGTAACCATATGGGTAATTGCAGATTATCTAAATTTGCAGGGACGATTTAACTTGAAAAAAACCGAAAAACCCGCCCGTTTATCCCGTTTTACCCGCGGGACGGGTTTTTTCAAACCAAGCCCGGGTTTTGCCAACCCTGCGCGGTGGTCAAGCCTTTGGCCTTTGAAGGTTTGTGAAAGTTGTGAATTTTGCCTTCAGGAAGCCGTACGAACCCTGTTTTAACAGTGATGAATTAACACCAATTGAAAATCACAATAGTTGAATGGTATTTCATCGTGAATAAAATCCTGCATGATTTATGATATTGGAATTGATCATTTCACAAATAATTCTGGTTATACACAGCCCATGTCTTTATTTACCAAATGACGGATTTGAGAGCTCCCTTTTTATTACTAGGTGTGCCTGTTAGTATGCTCTTTACTCGACATTTCTGTTAATGACAGTGCTAATGACATGTAATTTATCTGTATGATGTTGTTTCAGTGTTTATAGAAGGTCCAGCATTAGCAGATCGAGATCTAGATCTCGCTCGCGCTCTCGTGAATCTCCTTTTTATCGGCGAAGGCATTTAGGTGGTGATGGACATTGGAGACAAAACCATCGTCGACGGGGCTCCTCCCGATCCAGATCTAGCAGTTCCGGTGCTCGTCAACGTACAATTAAAGGCAGACGTCGTTCCAGGTACGAACACTTTTCTTAGTTTTCATTTCAGTTTTTAGGAAACTGTTAGTTATGACAATTAAACCTGGTTTATTGTTAGGTCTTCACCATAAAATCCTATCTTGGGTAATGTGTTTATTGATGTTCAGTGACCTGAAATATTCTTCCACACAGTTCCGTCACGTCCTTTCTGGGTTGAAAATTTTCACTGATTTGAAGGAGAATGATTTTTGATGACGTCCCCTTCCTGATGAATGTTTCTGAGTCCAAAAATAATGGCATTGAAAATTCAAAATCCTCAACCGAGCTTTATTTGAATTAGGGTTTTCTTTCAGAAATGTTATCAGCAAAAAACTAAGTATATCATCATCCGTTTTACGTCCGTTATTCCGCCGTTGGCTGGCTTGTACGATTGCCTCTGATGGCAGCTCTCCATCTGGCGCGATCCTTTTCATCTTCACAGTGGCCCATTTTCTTGCTATCTGCTCGAACTGTTATCTCCCATGGGATTCGAGATCATCCTCTGGGCGTCCGCCCTGGCACTTCTGACTTCCGCACCTTCTTCACCCATTCATCATCTGCTTTTGTCATTACATGACCGCACCACCTCAAACGCCTTCTCATCGCTTCTTCTATTCCAACTAGGCCCATTCTTCGAAGGAGGTCGTCGCTGGCGTATTTTCTCGAAGAGACGCACCACAAAGTCACCTGACCATTCTTCTTTCAGCTCTTATCATCTTCATTATGCTTTCTGTCTTCATGGCCCACGCTTCACTACCATGCAGCATGCTGTTCCTACACACACGTCGTACACTTGCCCCCTTCATCCAAAGAGGTGCCGCCCGTAGCGTATCAAGCCTTCAAGCCTTTCGCCTCCAAACATGTCCTCCATATCTCAGCGTTTCCTGTAGGTTCCTTCTCGCTTCCATAACAACCAAATCGTCGGCAAAGAGAACTTCCTATGGCAGGCCTTCTCTAGCCTCAGATGATATCGTGTTCATCGCAATAGCGAATAGGAGAAAAGTTTTCTTTTTCCTCCTTGATCCTCCCTTGAGTGTGGCGCATGGGCTGAAATGATATTAGCGATACGATGACCCATTACCTGCTTAACCACCAGGATCCTCTCAATGACTCTCGCCACGCCTGTGACTTGTTCGGCCAGCTTTTGTAACAAGTACACCAACTCCCGGCGTCCCATTCAAACAACCTTGCCAGAAGAACTTGTACCGATAGTCTATAAAGATACCTACCATCGAGCACTGCCTCCTTTCCATCTGGTCTCTTGGACACAACATACTTCAACTTTCCTTCTCCTCAACACCTCTATCACTTCTCCTGATCTCTTCGACATGCTATACCCACATTCCATGAGCCTAATCTCATGATAACAGATGCGTTATCTTCCCCGGAGATTCTTCCCACCCCCTTCCTACTTAAAGGTTGCCGGGTACTGGGGGCCATTTCATTAAGAACTGTCATTTCCATCATTGAGTAATTGGAGCACAATTTTTCCAGCTGCATGCCCTTGCTGACGCAAACCACAGTTATAAGCTGTGGGCCCAGCCTTTCCTAATCAATAGACTGGAATACTTACAAAGCAGCAGGATCAGCAACACCCAAAAAATACAAGCAGCTGTAGCTTTCCAGCTATCCTCCGCCTACGCCGCCGACTTGCTTGGCACTAGCACTTCGACCACAGAATTAGATTCATCTGCGCGCAAATAAACAAAATATTTAATTCTGTGACTTCGACACAGGAGTGGAAACCAGGACTACCAGCTGGGCTTGTTTCGGTGCCATCGGGCCCAGACCTGGGGTAAGGTGCTTCTCCTCCTGTGATCGTCGATGCATTTTTACGTCATGTCAATGACCTACCGCCATTCACCAGCAACCTATTAACCTATTAGATTTGCGAAGTGTGATTTGGATCTTGGCCTTTATTGGAATAAATCTGGAACAAAACAGCCTCACTTACCATTAGGCCATTTCTATAACTAATTCAACCAAAAGAAGCCATTCAAAAATGGTTTCTAAAACTAATGCCATTCAAAAAAAATAAATATACTTTGCAAAATCGGTGTTTCACGATGAATTCCGACTCACACGTATGGAAGTTTCTGGTGGTCCACGGAAAGCATCTTAACTTCGAGACCGGCTAATCATCAGATTTGCGAAAGTTGAACCCAGTCTGTCTTGAACAGAAATGGATGAGGTTCTTGATTCATCAATATCCAAGTCAAAAATCGACGAGGTTGATTGAATCAAGATTCAAAAGCCGTAAGCGTCCATATCAAGTTGAATTATCCGATCAACATTTGAAGCTCGATTAAGTTTAGCGATGAGTCATAGTCATTGACGACATCAATGAAGCCAGACTGTGTGGTCAGATGAAGCATCAGTTCGTCTGAAGGATAGTGACGGCCGATTGAGACTTATGTTGACAAACCAATTCCACGACATTTGCATTATCATTGAGCTCAGTGTAATGTGATCCTTCTGATTTTGGTGGCATTTGGGCCATTGACCGTTCTCATTCTTCACATATAACAAGAAACTGAAAGAAAATCTGAGCGTTATGTGAATGTTTTGCGAAAGAATGTTGACTGAGCGACAGATCAACTTGGTGATCCATCGACCTACTACTTGGAGCGACACCGCAGCGTAGGTAATGTTGTCAATTCATTTAAGTCTTAGCTAGGCATTCGAGCGATCTAACAGCCGGCTCACTCTGTTCACCTGAATCCCATGCAAAGCATAGGGAGTATCATGAAATGTGATGTAGGTCAACGTCGTCTACTGCAACCCACGGTGGTACAGAAAAGCTTACCTCATTTTTAAAGAGAGATTGGAGAAAAGACCATCATTTCATCTAGAATTTGATATAATCAATTCCGAGGAGAGTTGGTGATGTCATTCTTCATCATGGTAGAATCACAAAATATTAGGTTATGTTTCTGTACAGATAATAAAGGTTACTAATTCATTTTGTTAAGTACATTTTTCATTAATACATTTCATTATAGTTGCTATTACCAGAGTTAGCAACAATGATAGCCAGTTTCCTCAATCAATGCAGTCTGTCTCGATGGCAGCGTAGGCCCCAGGGCTCCTCCTCAGTGATCGTCTCCATCTCAAAGAAGGGGAACTCGTCGGGGTCCGACAACCACAAGAATGCACTCTAAGCTTCCCAGCAGGTTGCTTCCATCTTCTCAATCCACTCAAGTTATGTTCGCAAAATGGCTTTTCGCCCATGGATGACAGCCGAGAAACAGATGTTTGCTTTCCGATCAGTTGTGGATGCCTGCTAGACTTGACAGAAACGGCCTAGATATATACATACGAACTTAATTCAGTTATCTAATATAAAGACTTTTAATCACATTAATAAATACATGCTTGAACACAGCTTCTTGCTGCACCATTCCCCTAATCTGACTTAAGAACACATTGATTTAAAACAAATATGATGATTCTTTTTGTGAAATGCTTTGTATTCATGAAGTAGAACATCGTTTCAATATTTTCAGATCCTCCACTCCACAGTCGAGTCGCCGGAAAAATAATGCAAATGCAGATGTTTGTGGGAAGTCAGAAAGCGGGCCTGTTATCGTTAAACGATACTACAGACCGGAGTTGGAGGAAAAATCATCTGATTCGGCCTCGTCTAATGATCCAGAACCGTGTGGAAGAAGTGGAAATGCTTCCTCGACAAATGCCGACAGGTATTTAATGGGTGTCTGAGCATGGTTTGCTGTATCATATGATGAATAAAAGTTAAGTGAAATTATTTGAATGGAGCATTTAAGACTTAAGACAACGCGATATTTGATTCGTAGGTCTATCTATGTTTCATCAATCAAGTTCCATGGCAAAACCCGTGCGGAAATAGATAGGTATGAATCATAGTATAATTAAGCATACATTTTTCATATTGTGAAAACATCTTACCATGTCATAGTATAATTGTGCATGATTTTCTCTTGTGAAAATCATACTATCAAATTTCTTACGATTTCATAGCATGAATTCATAAATAATGATTCCCAATTTATATTATTACTTTATATTATTAATTTAGATTATTATAAAATGATAATACCCAATTTATTTTCGTACTGGAAATTATAGAAAGTAGGCATAATTTGACAAAAAGCTCTGTGTCCACAAAATTTGGATCGCGAACCTGGCTTCCTAATTTCGCTGCTATAAAAAGATGGGTTGAAGAAATGTGAAGTTCAACGACATTGGAGACCAGTTCGTAGTGTCAAGAAGCACCCCTGTATGAGCATCCTCAAATTTGTGTACGAGTATAGTCAGATGACTTCAATCTAACTGCAGTGAATATTATAAGTCATTTCAGCTATACATTGTAATTGCGAATATATTCCGAGAAAATTGTTGGATTTCTACTTTAGCTCTACTAAAGGAGCATGCAAAATTTTTAAGCGCATTTACCTGAATTTTTAGAAATGATTCAAGAACGTCACAAGGCAATATGATCGGGAGTGGTCACAACAGTCGCCTGATATACAGCTCCTCCCAAAGCGTAAGTAGAGATTCAGTCAAAATCAATCGTCCTTGCACTTTGATGATACTGTCATTTATCTTTGCAGAAAATGACTCCTCAAGAAAAACTTCGATTGAAAATGCAGTTAGCTTTAAGCAAGACTCGTAAGTTAACTGATGGTGATAAGTTCTGTGTTTTATGATAAAATTTCCTTTTTTTTGTCTAGATTTAGCCGACAAGAAGGCGGAGAAGGAAAAATTGCAAAAAATGGAGAAGGAACGGAAGGTATTACATGCTTCGCTTTTCATAATTTCTCATCTAGAGGCATTCATGTCAGCTGTGAATCTCTGTGATACGTCGGAGATGTGGTGTGATGGCTATCACTCACTCACCCCTTTCTACGTCCTTGTGGTCCAGAAGATGATGGGTCAGACGGTTTCCACTTGATGATTCTCCTTCACTTCTGGTGATCGCATACGTCAGCTTCTTGAGCACCAACACTTCTCAGATCTTCGTCCATCATATTGCGCCAGGTCTTTCTTTGACGACCTATGTGATAGCTATCATCTCTATTTGCTTAAAATAAGCAGATATACATGTATGTGCAAGAAATACACTTTGGTGGACTCGTAAAATAACGTCCTTCAACAGGTGAAAGTCAGACTGGCTACAAATAATAGCAACATCTAAGCACATAGGAATGACTCGCAGCTGGTCTGACTTTCACCTGTTGAATGACATAGTCCGAAAGCTTTGGGGCTTGTGTACTTTCCGAATCCACCAAAGTGTATTTCTGGCAAATAAGTCGGCATATACACGTATATAACTGACTCGTGACTCCCCCATTCATTACTTTTAATAACATAAAACCGCTCGTCTTGTTCCACTGAGCATGAAGTAGATGAAAACAGATAAAATGTTATGAAAATTCCATTTATTGGCTTCCCTTCAACAGATCATCAAACTTCGCCGTGTCTTCCTGAAAATGCTACCTAACATAGCTGTTCCTGTAAAAAATACTCTTTAGATAGATCCCAATGATAAGTTTGAATACCCATTGTGAATCAATTTGCTTTTCCTGAAAATATATTTTTAAAAAATCTTCGTCAGCTTGTCTTATAAAATGATAACATTATGACGTTCATAGCCTCTACTCGCCTTTGATAAGAACCTTTCATTTTTGCCTTTGAATTCAGTGGAAGCTCATCATTATGACCGCACATGATCGTTTGACAGTGGTCTGTTTAGGCCATTTGATTGATTATTTTGTGGTATGTTACTGATTCCTCCTATTCATTTTCCTCAGGATCGAGATGAGGAGATGCGTCAAATGGTTGTTCTGAGAAGGCAAAGAGAACGAGAGAGACGACGGAGAGAATTAGAAGTAGAGGACAATGGAAACTCGCAGGATAACGATCAGACTCGGAAAACTTCAGTGCTTACAGGAGGATTCGCTGGTGGTCTTATCCGACGTTCATCGTCGTCATCCTCATCTTCATCATCATCAAGTCGTTCTAGTAGTGATGATGTTCGTCGTCGTCGATCTTGTTCAAGATCAAAATCAAGATCGCGATCTCAGTCTCCTCGTTCGAAGTAAGTTAGACATGAGAGCATCATCAATGAAAATTTTGATCGTATTAGTCACTCATTGACCGGATAATATGCAGGAAAATTACAAACTGTTGGCGCTTCCTATGCAATCTTGTTGTCTTCAGTTAAGATTTGTCTGGTCACCACTTTCTTGTGGATAAACTACATGTAATTTCGAAATCAGAGTTTCTTCGAACTAAAATGAGATCATGCGAGCATATTTGTTAACGACAGTTTATTAGTAATACATGTCTGCATCGGATTTTAGCGTGAAGAATCTACAAACAATAGCAACTTCTCACTGTACAGTATTCACTATTAGAATCATTTAACTATTTGTGTTATAATTGCCTTGTGCGTAAAAATGTATATTTCTGATGTTACATGTAGGTACATGCGTTGTGGTGGAATTAGTAATACTTATTAGTTTTGAATATACTATGGCTTTGTTTAATTGAAATAGCGCAGAATCTATTGAAATATCTAAGCTGGTTTAAACAATAATGGCCAATGTGTATTAGAATTTTCATCTAGCGTCTGTTTTAGCGGCGAATAAATTTTTCTAAATTTCAATTTTCTATTTTTGCAGTCGTATCATTGAAGCGAAGCGACCTCGACGTTCTCCAGTATATAATCGTCCATCCTCTACTCATCGTGAATCCATCCATTTCAGTCGACAGAGAAATTTCAACCGTTCATATGAAGATCGCTCAATCCGCCCGACTTCCAGACCAAGATACTCTGTTGGGTTCTCGGATCGCTATACAAGCGGGGATACTCGCTATCGAGATGAAAGACGAAATTACGGACGAGGTTATTTTGATAGAAAATAATTTAGTTTTTGTATTAAATTGAGAATGTCGATAATGTCATGCAAGAGAAAGATTTGTAAATAGTCCCGATTACATTTTGAATGTAATCCTAATGTAAATAGTATTCAATAAATTTTGCCATGGGAATCAGTGCTTTCTGTACTGCAATTCGTGCTATCATTGTGGACTAGAAATGCTTCAATACCCTTTCTTTAATACTGTGGACAAGTTTGAAAATTAGGTCATGACACTGTGAAATCTTCAGGATCTTTGACACGATCAACATAAGGCCACGGGTGCCAGCAGAGTTCATTGGTTTCGTTGTAAAATTGTCCCATTATATTTCTAGACGGTTTCTAATGCATTTTTGCATGACATTCTTGAAAATCATGCGGTTGTCCCTTTTCACAAAAATTCAAAATAGCGTGCATACATTTTCGAGACTACATTTTTGGTGCAATGAAATATGTAACCTGGCCTGTCCTCTAAGATTTGTAATTAATGCATGATGCATATTAATCGAGCCCCAGAATGCAGTTTCGGTTTCGCGACAGAAATTTTGAATTATCGTCATCTCGAAGGGGGCCAGCTGCATGATATTCTAACAATTATATTCGAAAAGGAAATACTCGTAGTTGGGAACATAATAAATCAATTTTTAGTTGGGGATATTTTAGCATCTGAATACAGCAGAAGCCGTCTTTAATGCGAAGGCGCCTCTCCTAGCACACCGTGAAGTTTACTTTTACAGATTCAATTTCATATTTGTCATTTTAACTGCATAAAATGTTGGGAGTTCGAAAATGTAACATTTGGGATTGGAGCCCGAAAGCATTGCAAATGTTCTCATTTTGTCCTTAATGCTTCTCATATTGAAAAGTGATTGCTCAAGACAGAGGCGAAACATTTTATGGGTCATTCCCGAGGACATAGTGAATAATCCGGATCTTGAATAAATGTCATATTAAAAAATTGTGCGTTGATGAATTGGGCAAACACAAAAGCAGGTCTCGCACGAATGACTAGCTCCCCTATGAGCAAATTTTACTACCCGAGAAAAAAAACCAAATATTTGACATATACTAGAAAAATTTATAAGCTTTCAAACGCTTTGAGAATTTGACAAATTTAAGAAATGCGTCTGACATGCCTGACAAATATTTGTTACATTTTGTATGTAAGTCGACTTTAACGAATTGTGCGAAATTTAGAAAACGTTTATCAAATGCCTGGGTAATATTTGTACCACCTGTAGGCCTGCATGTCGATGAATGGGACAGGCGACCGCTGTGACATCTAGCAAGCTTCAGAATTTTTAGCAGCTCAAGTACTTGCATCACCATGACAGTTGTAGCAGTACAAATTGAATTTGCTAAGATACAGGGATAGGCAACTATTCCCGGCTAACAAAGTACGTATCTGCTACGTAGCGGGGGAGTAGCAGAAACCAATAAAAATGGTGGCATAGGCCACGTTCCTGCTACGTAGCATGGTGCTATGTTGCTACCAATTGAAACGTTGCCGCTACTGAATTGACCTTATAATGCAACCTACCGCTACGCTGAAGCACCAATTGCTACTGGTATGCTACGTAGCAGAACCTTGTGCTACTCTACCTACGTATCTGCTACTGGATGCCACGTAGTGCTACGGCGACGCTACGTAGTTGCTACTATAATCACCACCAACTGCTACACCGGCGTTACGCTACATTTTATCAGTCCTTATTGGCGAAAGTCCACCTCAATCAATAAACAGTCCAACTTACCCACAGCTATGCAACTATGAAAATCAGAAGGCGATATTCCGGAATAGAAAAAACAAACCATCACACAAACGATTTTATTCGAACACATATGCACACATTATCAAATGTCTTTACTCAGGCACTTGATCGTCTTCCACGTCACCCTCTACGTCCGGCAGCTCGACCCTGCTCCGAGAAAGTCTTCTGGGGGCTTGTTATAGACAGTTCTCCACAAGGACCTTGATCCTGGCATTTCCATTTTTGTAATGGAGTTTTCTCATTGCCTCTGAAAAAGGATGATCAATTCTTAAAAAGGGTACTCAAATGCATTTGAGATTATAACAAAATAAAACAGTCTGATAGACAGTTAGACACCACTTAGTTTGGAATACGTGCAATTCGTACTAGAAAAAAAAATTACCAGTCTACTGATGCTACATAGTTGGGTCAATGATTTAACAAAATGCACTCTCATGATGCATCCAACACGTACGTTTCAAGCTCATTTGTAAGCTTAGAATATCGACTTTGCTAATTTTAGCAGTTCTAACCACTTTGCAAGTTTTCAGTATAAGTAGTAGCTGCTTTGCACAATGCAATTCGGCGGACATTTAATATGAGCTTTTTTGAATTTCTATATTTAGTTCCTCCCACATTCACCGAAATCATAATAACCTCGAATTATACTACGCAGATTTTGATCGAGGTCGGACAGAACAGTAGTCAGATAATTATATAAACATTTTGCTATTCATGATTTTTTATTTCCTATTTGTTATTCATACTTATTTGCTCCTTTATGCCTATTTTTCGGACATTTTTGGACATGATAATGATTATAGAAAATACTATGTAAAGATAGAAATAGTCCCTCCGCCAGGACGGGCTTTTGCATGGAACGATACCGAAGATGAGACTTTCAACAAATGTTCTAAACCTTATGACTACTACGAAAATGCACGCCTACCGAGTTCTAACGTGTTCCTTTGATATGCAGACAAGTTCAAAGAAAAAGGGCATGCTAATTGAAGGAAAATCGAAGTTTTCGACCGAAATGTTGGTTTGGTGTGTTTGCCCTGACTATGCGAGATGTATTAACTCAAGTGGCCTAGTTTGTGGCATGATATATCTTCAGGTCATGAAGTCATGTGATCATCTACCTTTGCCTACCAAAACCAAACAAATTTGGATTCAACAAGCATCTTAGGAAGGTAAACATGAAATTTTGATCAAATTTTAGCTCAAACCTTGAGCATCTTTAACCACTCTTGTAAATATCGCATATAGAATTTGTTCTTAGCACGGGATTAGAACGCAATAGAAGACATATCATACCGCAAACTCGCATAGTCGGAGCAAGCACACCAAGCAGACATATTGGTCGAAAATTTTCCTTCAACTAACATGTCTATTTCCTTGATCTTGTCTGTAGATCAAAGGAACACGTTAGAACACGGAAGGCGCGCATTTTCGTAGTAGTCATAGGGCATATAACATTCTGTGTCTCTTTCCATGCAGAGGCTCGTCCTGGCGGGAATATGAATATATTTCCATGTTTCCATATAATATTTGTTGCAATCATTCAATTTTTATAATGGACATATAACGAAATTTGCATACAAGATTCTTTTGTCCAAAGTTAGCACCTGTTAATTAAGATTGAACGGGAGACCTCATGCCATTAGATGATTTCAATGAATTTTGTGACTATTTGCAAAATTGTTTTGTAACGATTTTATGTCATGTATTGAATAACGCTTTGAGAGTGTCCGTTAAAAATTGTCATCTTTTTATCTGCAATTGTTAGTATAAAGCATATTTATGTTTTCACACAAGCATACCATGATGTAGTAATTAACCAATTAAAACTATCATAGATAATAATCAGATTTGCAATGTGTTGACACAATCTGATCAATAACTTGATAAACACAAATGTCTTCGTTTTCCTTTCATTCAAGTGCCCGGTGCCAAAGTCAATCAAAGTTATGTATCGAGAACAACCTCGACCTCGATTAAAATCTAATCGAAGTCACATCACTGATTTTTACCCATTTTACCAAGTGCTCGTCAAAAGGGGGAAACTCGTACACGAAGCTACACTTGGTCTAAATTTTGAATAGTGTCTGATATCACTGTGCTAAATTTTCGGAAGAGCTTGATATAGAATCAAGTATGTTGAGTATCTACCATGCGTTCAAAAAGTCTTCCATATTTCATTGCTGATTTATATAAAAATGCATCTTTGAAGAGTTGGAATGATAATTAAGTGATTATAGTTACAATGACAGTAATATGGATAACAATGAGATTTCTTTCATTATCTCAATTTAAATTGCTGTCAATTTTGAATTTGTTTTTATGCTACAAATTTATATATAATTGCAACTTATAGGCCCTATGTTTTACCATCATTCAGCTACGCCTACTTGTGTTTTGCTTTACGATATGATGTTTGACAAAAATTGCTTTTGTTTACATCTCTTTCAATTACTACACGAAATCGACATGAAAGAATTGAACAGAAACTATATCCTACATTCAAGATTGCTTCAGAATTCAGTAAATTTTTTAAACCTCAATGAATATGTATCACTTCAATTGATCAATTGATGATCTTAATTATTTTTGAAATTGCCTCTAGCTTTCACAGGAATAAAACAAATTAAGAGATTTTTGAATCAACGTTTCGAGATTCTTTAGCGAGAGAGACAAAAAATCACTAACACATTGCAGTCAAACAATATATGAAAAAGCGAATAAAGGCCTACACTAGGATTGTATGAAATATTTTACTCAATTAAGTTTAAACCGAAGAGCAAATGAAAAGTTTTATCAAGTTATCTCATAATAAAAAAGTTATACAAACAATAAAGAATGCCGGCATGCATCTCTAGTTTGCATGTTATGACAGAAATACTACAAATACTTCATAATTGCAATTGAAGAGAAATGAGACAACATTATGAAAACACTATTCAATTGTTACTCTCATTTAAAAGATGGTTGATTTCGGGTCTCATGCATCATCACGTCCTTCGCACACTTGAAGCCCATTTTATGTATGCCTACAGCTATCATTGAATAATAATGTCAAATTATTGAATGATCCAGAAGAAAGGGTGGACATGACCCTGGTGGAAAGGGTGGAATATTATACATGACATTCAAGTTACGAAAATTAAGTCACACAAGCTAGCCGAAAGCCTTTTCTTACTTACTTATTAGCTCTAGATTTTCCTAGTCCGGAAACATTCGCCTGACGAACTCGATGGTCAAGCACATGTAGATGCTGGTTCGAAGAATTCTCACACGAATTGGTCAACCTGAAATGGCAACATAACATGTGATATGATCGATTCAATATGTTAAACAATTTTTCTTGGCATTGTGCTAAAAACAAGCGGGTCACTCCTTCTTTATATTTGACTTCATAAAGTAATGTACAATAAAATTTGAGTAGGTAAAAACCACGGCGCTTCGTGTCACAGACACATCAAAAAAAGGGTCCTCCCATCACCTTTTGATGTGTATGTGACACGAGGCGCCGTGGTTTTTACCTACTCAAATTTTTTTGTACATTATTTTATGAAGGCAAATAAAGAGAAGGAGTGACCCGCTTGTTTTTAGTACAATGCCAAGAAAATTGAGTTACTTCTTGTTCTTAGCCTTCAACATCATATGTAAAACATTAATTTTTATGTTTTAAAATAAATTATGAGCATCACTGCATGCATGTAATTATGATGCATGTAAAAATTATAATACTACTCAGGGCATATTAGGCCAATCATATAGCCTATTGACAAATGTAAAATAGCATATAAATTGTCAGTTTATTTGTCAATATCACGATATTGACTAGAGAATGCAATGGGTTTTAACCATCAGTATTTTATAGGCCTATATGGAATATATGAAAAGAAACTTAATCATTTCAAAAATTCCACTTAATCACTGATTTTGGTTTAGTGCAAAGCCACTGCATCACAACTTTTCACATTAGTAATGCACTAGACAATGCGTTTTCCCAATTTTTGATGACATAACTGAATTACAAAAGAAGAAATTCATACTACACCTAAATTAATCATTCTATGTGGTTTGGCCCTAGACTGCTGTAGTTTTCGGAAAAGTCAAGTTGATTTAATTTACATCAGCTCGATATATTTCAATAGTTCAGAGCTATTATCTTCAGGAGCAAAGGATTACGAGAATGGTAGTGATTCAAAATGATAGTGTTAATTGATATGCGTGATTTATGATTTCCTTGTGTATTTTGAATCACTATCATAGTAAATATTTTTGTATAGTATACATATATTTTGCTCCTGAAGAGGATAGCAGTGGGCCATTGAAATATATCGAGCTGATTCAAATTAGATCAACTTGAATTTTCCGATAACCACAATAATTCTAGTGTTTCGATTGTTAGCGTCTGAATGAATTCTTCTGTACACCACTTATATACACAAAGCTCTTATTTCATTTAATTACCCATTAAAATATGAATTTGCATGCTGATACTTACATGTTGCGACGAAAGCAATCGACATGGAAATAAGAGAAGCATTGAGATCGAAACACGCAGTTGGAATACAGCGACAAGTCATATTGTCTATGGTATATCAATTTTCGTACATGTAAATCTATCGCGGATGAAACGTTGCTTTCGTTCGAGGAATTCTTCACCACGGCGAAGGTTGTATTATTTAATCCATGTGTCACTCAATCTGATATTGTGCCCGATTGCTTTCGTTCGAGGAATTCTTCACCACGGCGAAGGTTGTATTATTTAATCCATGTGTCACTCAATCTGATATTGTGCCCGATTGCTTTCGTTCGAGGAATTCTTCACCACGGCGAAGGTTGTATTATTTAATCCATGTGTCACTCAATCTGATATTGTGCCCGATTGCTTTCGTTCGAGGAATTCTTCACCACGGCGAAGGTTGTATTATTTAATCCATGTGTCACTCAATCTGATATTGTGCCCGATTGCTTTCGTTCGAGGAATTCTTCACCACGGCGAAGGTTGTATTATTTAATCCATGTGTCACTCAATCTGATATTGTGCCCGATGAAAAAGACAACACTGAGAAAAGTGATCTCTGCACACGGATGAAGGATATAGCAGTAATGGCGTACGTTGTTAAAGTCCACACTGCTATATTTGACGCAACATCATCATTACTCAGCTTCGCGATATGCCCGCTGCACGCTTGTCTATGGCTGCACGTGAGACGCGTCAGCGCATCATCGATCCACCTGTATTCTGTAGCTGTCGGCAGGCGAATGCGGCCGAAGGATGGATAGCGATGGAATGTGCATGCTAATGCGAGAAGGGCGGGCAGATTGCGCAACGGAACTTGACTGTGGTAAAGCTTTCACTTCTGCAGATTCAGATGCAAAGCATACTGCTAAAAGCAAACTGAATTTACTATATAATTGGTTACATTATTGTCATACAAGGTGTCATCGTCATAAAATTAGAGCGGAAAGAAAAAACGTAAGAGTTTTTTAACTTTAAAAACTTTTTAAACTTAAGACTTAAAAACTAGCGAGCACTCAAAAGATCATTTCATTTGAAGACATAATTGTGAAATGCGGATTTCAATCTTGTGAGATGGTGTGACAGTTTTTCCTCTGTATATAAAAATACTGTCGCGTGAAAGAGACTGTAGCAATAATGTTTTTGATGCATCAAATATATCTAAATGCACAGATCGGAATGAGAAGAGAGACGTGATCGGACAAGGAGAAAAGGAGAGAGAGAGAGAGAAATATGAAGAAGATAAAGTGGAAAATAACAGAGAAGAGAAAGAGTGAAAGGAAAGGAGAAAATGAGAGAGATATGAGGAGATATGAAGGAAAAGAATTGGAATAGCAAGTGAACAAGTTGATGAAGAAGAAGAGAGAGAGAGATGGATGAAATGAGAGGATGGAGAGAGGAGGAAGCAGAGAAAGAGAGAGGAGGAAGAGGAAAAGAGAAATCGTGGGGAGGTTTACGAATTTTTTTTACTTCTACGTAAGCACAACGCAAATGTGCTGCGTAGAAGCAACCGAGCAGCTACCGACTGCTACGTATCCACAACGTTTATCTGCTACTTAGAAGCAGCCCGAGCAGCAACGCTCATATAGGCAGAATGTCAAAAGCGCTGAAAATATGCTGTATAGGATAAGTTTCATTAGCTACGTAGCTGCTGCGTACTGCCACCAACCAACTTGCCACGCTACGCTTTGGAACGTTTGGCACCGATTGCTACGTGTCAGCTACGTAGGGTTGTTAGCCGGGTTGATCGTCAAATTTTACGAAATTGTTATAATTTTGTAGTGACAGTTTAACCCACTGATAGGTCGTAACGGACATCCCTAGCTGAATATTTCAATATCCTTTTCATTCTCGCCGGTGAGTACAAATAACTGCTAGATTTCATCCAAAAATCCGCATTGGATTCCTATGTTCGCCTATCTGTGCTTGCGGTGAGTACGGCAGCAGGGAACTATCGCGACCAAATACAATGGATACTCTTTGATCGCGGCCATTCTCAACTAAGGTCATATTCATTTTAAAATGAGGTTCAAAATTCCAGGTTTTGAATTTACTAAAAAGTTATGCTTGCAAATCCTGGCCATCTCCATGCTGGGCCTCAAATATCATCAGCACTTTTATTGAAGGGGAACTTCTAAAAAATTAATGTACATCAGAAAGCGATGTTGGACGCGTGCACGCTCTACGATCAGATTGCAATAAATTATGCTTTGTCGTTGATATTAAGACAATTGTATAAAGGCTCTACAAACACGAGAATCTCTAGAAAAAGTTTCATTTGAAGTGGAATCTGTTAATTTTTGAGAGTTAATTAACGAGCAAACAAAGTGGAGTTGCAATGAGTTTTGCTGCAACTACTCCTCTTGATAATATCCATTATGATTAGCAATTTTCTTCATCATGAATTCCATTTATTGGCATAAATAGCGTGTTTCCCTAAATCGTAGTCGTCCCGACGAAATATTTTTCAGGAAAGGCCGATGGTTCGGTGCCCTATAGTCTCCCAACATGCACGCAGCCTACTACAAGTTGGATTTTCAGACTGAAAACAATTATCGTGTGTGATATTGAGTAGAGGCCTACAGCTTTTTGTAAACCCACCGCATTGTTTGCTTTCGATGAGAATAAGAGTTATCGATAGTCATCGAGGCCATTTTAGCTTCTCGAGTTATCTTTCTCGCCGATAAACTTAGCCTACATTATCGACCACCGCTATTTTCAAACACCATTTGAGCAATCCAATAATGCATTTTGGTGATTTCTCCGCAGCAACATTGCCTCGCTTTTTTGAGAAAGCTACGCGGAAAACATCGCACCAAAATTGCTAAATAAGCGAGTTAGTCCGGACATGAACAGAATGTCAGGATTTCCGCACGTACGTCTGGCAACCATGTCATTGAAATAAATGATGTAATATAGCCTATCAAGCGAAATTTGATGTAAATAGTGGCCAAAACATTTTGCTGTTGTTCAACGAGCCAAGCCCACAACCTAAACTGCGAAACCGATTATCAATCTCTCCATAAATGACGAAAAGAATTGTTCATACTCCACAAATATATATATTCATAATTGAATAACATCGCGCCCTTAAAACAACATTTCACTTTAACCATGTCTTCAACCAGTAAAATTCAAATGGATCATCTAATTTAAAAAATAGTCTGCTGAAAACTCAAAAGAACAGAAAATGGTCAATTTTCAAACATCGACTATTCTAGTCGGATAACTCGAACTGTCGTTCGTAGTAACACGTGTACCATAAATGAAGATATGAAATAATTTCCACTCCATTTAGTCACAAATGGAAGAGGCCGTATTTTGTCACACAAGAACATGTACATCAAGGATAAATTGTGCTTCAATGACAAAGAATACCACCAATAAGTGTAATTAGTTAAGTGTTAAATCATTTCACCAAAACCGCAAAAGATAGCACTCAAGACGTCAGCGAAACATGTAACATCCGAATTACTTGAACTATTGTGTGACAATATACTTTTCTGGAACGATGAGATGATCATTAAGACTGAATTGTTGCCGACATACAATTTTCGACCATACACCAACCATATCATAATTTTTCTAAAAATAATAAAACAGGAAGTATGAACATACCAAAATACAAAAGTACTGAAAACAAAGTTCAAAAAATAGA
Source organism: Prostheceraeus crozeri (assembly GCA_907163375.1). Classification (NCBI taxonomy): domain Eukaryota; kingdom Metazoa; phylum Platyhelminthes; order Polycladida; family Euryleptidae; genus Prostheceraeus; species Prostheceraeus crozeri. The sequence continues at coordinate 356,764 of CAJQUW010003176.1, forward strand.
CAGGCCACAGTATCAACAGCAAGCTCGTAGACAAAACCCGTCGAAATTGTTCGCAGTTCGTAAAACATGTCAGGTAACTTTGTGAGTATTCCAATAGTAAAATCATCCTGATTAGGCGTCACAAGCAAGTTAATTGTAAAGCATGCGACTGCTTGCTGGTATCTGAGGAATTACAAATAACGGACGAGCACACCGACTCACACCAAGAATAATTTATAATTGATTTCATAAATTACTTGAGGTGTAACGTGAAAGCACCTTATCGACAGCGTTGGCGGCAATTTACAATTTAAGGCATACAATTATACATGTATTTTCACATATTTACAACTTCGACGAAGTCAGAGATGCACAACTTGAATCAAAATTTTATGCTGATTTACTTGAAAAATAAAATTACTTAACATGAAATATATTTTTCATTGTTCAACGAAGCTTAAGAATCAATAAGTGTTGTTAATTATCACCACGATTTAAAATTGTTTTCATGCATTTCTTCAGAAGTGCAATTTCTGACTTCGGTTCATTATATACAAAATAATAGCAACATACTATTCAAGCGCGAAATGGAAAGGCTCACTGAATGAACACAATATGCAAGAAATGAATATTTCAACGAAATAATATCGATGGAACAATACACAATGTTTATCACTGATAATTCTTCCGTGGTAGGTTTCGAAAGAAATGGCACCTTTAGGAATAGCGTCAAAATTATGCAATCATCGTCATCTTCCATTGACAGATCTCTTTTTGCTTCGCCGGCGAGGTCTTCTTAAATGGGGTTTAGAATCATCTTCAACTGAGCTATTATCATCAAATTCATGATCTGAAATCAAATCAGCATAATCAATCCTCGCCTTATGCCGGACAGGCCGAGTAGCGTATCGGCTACTGCTTTGTCTATGTGCTCGATTATTACTTCTTGTAGGTCTGGATCGCAAATCTGAAACATAAAATGAATGACATGTTAATAACAACATCATGCAATGAAATTCTCAGAAAAAAAATCCATCATGAATAAAAGATATATGAATTATCGGATTATTTTTTAGAAAACATGGCATATTATTCTGTACGCTAACAACACTTACAATCCAAATAATCAAAAACATTAGTTTAACTTTCAAAGAACTGATGGGGGTCCAATGCATCCCCCAAGCATATTTTACTATTTTACATTTTTTTTTGATTGATGATATATCAATGCCTCATGCCCATGTAAAATCATCCTTCTTCACAAAGATTATTTAATTATTACAAACGTGGCAAATCACCAAAGGGGCTATTGGAACCCTCTCAGGTCTCAGAAGATCTGGATTTTTTCGAATATTGCTTAGCATCTCACGTGGACTGATTTTTTGTATGTTTTTGTCTGTGTATCAAGGGGATCATGAATTTCATAGATCAGTTACATATCACTAGCATTTGAAATTATCTATTGAAATAACCGCATCACTCTTTGATAGTATTCGTGAAATTAATATCATGAGTTAACGCCGAAAGATATCAATCTGCGAACACGGGACGTATCTCAGAATTGCTCACACAAACTCAAAGCTTTCACTCCTAGGGTCATAAACATTTCGTAATCGTGTAATCTAGTCTTAAATCAGACGAAAGAGTTATCTGAATTTAATGATAACGTTATTGAAGAGGAGAAGGAGTGAGATAGAGCGCACAACCGATTTTTATTGACTTGCGTTTTTTGTGAAATTTACATACAATTGATAAGAAGATAAGAAATCAGTAGCCATGTATACAGCAGAATCATCAAGTCTGTTAATTCCAAACATGTAGGATAGATTAATAAACATTTTAAAATAACTTTTTTAATTTAATTTTAATTTCCTAATTCATACGTCACATATTGACTTCTGAATATGGCACATCTTACGAGCATTCTAGCTACTGAACGGAAGTTGGTAGCTTGATTTCGGATTGATGTCAATAGCATTTTGTAGGGGCGATCTTGATGGCGAAAAATCCAGAAATATTTGATATCAATATAAGTACATGATTCTCAACTGCGCACCAACCAGATGGCTTCTGCATCACTCTACTAAACTAATTAACAAGCACCAACCAGTGTTTGCCCGTTCAAATCAGCCCGATGACAGAGCGCCGTTTTATTTTGATTACATTTACGAATACATCTTCCTCTAGTCTGTATGTAATTTCCTTGATTTAAATTGAGCAACTTATCAGTTGTTTAATTTTCTGCATGAAGTTGTTCCACAGAACTAAACGAATAAGGAATTAGCAAATTTCCTCAATTATATTGAAACAACAAGCTTAGCAAATGTTGAAACAGAGAACGACCTTCTCAAGAGCAACTATTACTTAGCTGATGAAGTCATCTGTTGTCGAAGAATTACGTTTTACAGACGATTCAAGCAAAGAAGAACGATGGAGATGACTCCACTAAATAATGAACAAGCGAAAATACTTGTTTCCTTCGATTATTTATTTGCTTTATCATGATAAGTTGAAAATGCTGCATTACAGCAAACTTTATAATTCCTTTCACTCTTTGGCAGCTTGCTCTGCATCAACATCGAATTACAAATTTTCAGTTATTCAGCTTAACGCCAATTATCTACATCTCTTGAAGATATTCTGTAACACAAAAATTCGCTCATTCTATGTTGATGGTGCTTCACTCTAAAGATCTCATGTCTTGAAGCATCATCCATCGATGGTTCATTAACAGCGAAGATTCAATAAAACTTTCTGCGCAAACGTTCCGACTAGAAGTCGTAGGAAGCAAGTAAAAAGATAAAAAATCAGAAGTACTAGCACGAAAACATGAACTTACTCAATTCTGTAGACTTTTTCCTTTTGATGTTTCGCTTGGAGTTCACCTGAAAAGCAATGTATAATTTCATACAGCTAGTTGGAAGGATAGGAAGTTCAATAGGAGGCCGACCAGCAAAGAAGTGGATAAGTGTGATCGAAGATATGAAGACGAGAAATACCACCAAGGAGTTGGCTGCAAGAACAGATGAATGGAGAAGAAAAGCATTAAAAGGTCAAGCCAACCCTGCTACCTTGGAACTAATGCCATTATAACAACAGGAGCAATGACAGGTGGTAGGATAGTTCGGTTGATAAAGGGCTTCGATTCGCTATGGAAGTCCAGAAGTTCCAGGGTTCGAACTTGTTTCAAAATGACATTAACATCGTAAATTTTGATAAATCTTCACATTATCTATACTGTTTTTACAACAGCGCGGCAAGTTGTTCTATGTATTGCGTTGAAATCACCTCGCATTCGTTGAAGATTTCTTACGAATGATTTTCTGAGATGAAAAGTCTGCAATAAAGAGTAAGTAAAACAAAGAGCTTCTTTCTAGGCAAAATTGTTGCGCCTTCTACTTTTTTTAATTTACTGTTGAGTATCTTCTGTTGAGCTTCTTCAAATAAGCGAATAAATTCCATCCTCTAGAAATTTTCATTTCTCTAACAGAAATGCATTGAAAAGGTTGAATTGCTTCTTGAATGACAATTCATCCCATTTGCATGCCAAAAATGATTTTATACCAATTTATAAATCATGTCTCAAAATTGCTCAAAATGACATTCGTTAACAAGAGATTTCTTAACCTAAAATTGAATCAAACGATTCCAACTTTAGTTGACTGCTAGAACTTTTACTTCGAAACATAAAGAAAGCTTCAGCATTGCATGATATCATTCATGAATTCCTTTACGATGGGAAATTGAATGGTTTATTGTCAAACTTGAATGTTTGATATATTTAGATTCACTCAAATAAGCTCTAATTCAATCTTTATACCTGGATATACTCTGATTCGCTTCCATTCGCCAGGTTGTGAAATTAAAATAGGTTGTCGAATTCTCTTAAAGGTAATTTTAAAATTGAGAATGTCCAAAGATAGAAATACATCTAACAAAATGCGAAGTAAAAAGAATAACTAAATATTGAATTGCATCTTCAGTTGAAAAAACAGGAGGACTTAAATAGCTGTCATTTCATCCAAACATCAGGAATCACCTGCAGGCCTAGTTCACATCTCCCAATATCGACACAGCTACCTATCTAAATTGGCAACCATACAAGGGGTTAAATTGGGATGTGCAATTAGCAGTGAAATTTCGGCGGGTATTCATTGAATAATACATCTAACATACTACTGGCATATCGTCTAAGTTTAGGCGCCTGTAATAATCAACAAATGCTGCTTTTTGAAAAAACAGTTTTTCCAAAAACCAACATTTACTGACTATTACTGGTGCAGTAACTTAGACGAAATGCATTTACTTTATATGCTACTAATTGCGAATTTCAAGATGCAAAGTGCCATCAGATAAAACTATTCGTGAATGCTAATTTTAAATTAAAGACAGCCGGATCTGTTCACGACGAAAAGAAGTGGTCGAAAACTAAGGAAGGAAGAGCTGATTCACTGAGAGATTCAAGTCAGTTTCAGCGACACCTTTAGGCTTTCTCGATGTTTACATCGATATCTGTCAATTTCAAATTTGCAATTAGATTGTGCATGAATTTCAGAATTATTAGCTCCGCGGCATACTATGTGCTAAGTGTCGAAATAAATTAGGAGACTAAGGGAATTTCACATTTGCACACGTCATCTCCAACTTATCAGTTATGTAGTGCAAAGTAATTTTATGCTTCAAATGGTGAGTGAACACAATGCACGCATATGTAAATCATACGATATTTAGATGGACACATATGTAAAATATTATGTACGGATTCAACATTTCAGACTCGGGAATTCTGACTCTCCACTGCAAAATTATCTAGGTATGTTTAATGATCACAACCCTCCTCAAAATTATAATCGTATTATGAAATAATGCATAAATTAAAAACAATGGATCTTACTTTTTTGTTTTCTCCTAAAATGCTCCTCAAAGACTGCACTTCCTTCTCTACATTTTTCAAGCCAAAATCCCACGACTGCAAAACGTTGTTCAAAACCGATGTCACAAAACATGCGCGGGTAACAATTTCACTGCCGTCTTCATTGAAAGCGATAGCATTGGATTCGAGAAGTCGACAATCAGATAGCAATGATTGCCGTGTACTGGAAATATAAAACCACGAAGATGTTGAATGAAACATGAAAGTGTGTTAAAATCAACAACATCCTCCAATTAACAATATTGTTTGTAAGTAACTGGGACCGTGCGGAGTGGGCAGGCATGCACAGGTAGGACCAACGCACAGTTTCGATGCAACAGCTGAGTTGAAACGATCACGTTCTGACACTTAAACTAGGCAGAGAATTTGGGACTGCAAATCTGTCAACTAAACGTGAATAGTCCCACACCCTCGTCTCGTAACTCAAAATGTTCAATTATAAAATCATGGAGTGATAGGTGTTTATGGATCATAATATTCCTAAATTATCACAATACCGCATAGAGAATTGGTGAAGATTTAACTTAACATGCTAGCAATGAATGCGACATAATCTAGACATTAATAAGAACGATGAATTAGTTGTAAATTAGAAAAGCGCCTTTCTCACAAATTAGAAGCCGCTCGACTTTTGGAAAGACTGAATAACAACAAGAATTTAATAAATGCCTTTTAGAATAACTTTAATGATCTATTTATAGATACTACCTACATGTGAGCATATCGGCTACAAGTAGTCACGAGAAAACATCAGACGATTTAATAACAGATTGACTTTTGAATAAAGAGTTACAAAATAAGCCATTGACATATAGTGATTGTGTAAAGTGTTACAAAAAGAAAACATCTGGATCGTTCTATATTGGAACATAATTTTGAGTTCCATCAATGTTTGACGTAAATAACTTATGAGTAACGGCGCCGATGAAAGAAATTATTTCTATTAGTGAATTACATTAATTATCCTGTCAATATATGTCATTTCCATTTTTATTCTGCCACCATTATCAAATCATTTAATTAATTTTGAAGCGACAGCTGGTCACACGTAAGTCAATAATCTACTCCCTTTTTGCAAATTTCATCTGCATGATGTGAATGCCATAGACATGTTTCTTACAGAAAGGCAAAGCTATCTTGAACGCGTAATTGAATTGACACAATCCCTCAGAAAATCTTCTGTAAGTAATTCAGAATGTGTTTCGCTAAGCATTAACTTTATCATACTATACATATTATATATTATTTAAAACATTGTATCATTTTTGTATGTTACATATTATTATCATAATATAATATGTGTGACAAAATTACATTATTCATCTATACGGCAAAACCGGAAATTTTCGCGACAGCTATAATATCGCGATATGTGCTCAATTCGCGAAAATTGTTCCTTAATTCAACCACTCAGTGTATGACACTGCTTTTAAACCTCAGTGTTACGCACTAGCAAACAATAACTCTACTATCAAAAACAGCATGAAATGTTATAACAAAACATTGAGATACAAAGACCATACATTACACATCGCGGACTATAGATATATTGAACATCATGTATGGAAGTTTATTTCCAGTGAGTTTGGTTGATTTCAGGCCATGTTTTCAGCTTGAGCAAAGCAGCAATCCAATTGGCGTGTTTTGATTAAAGATAAGCGAGTTCCATAATATTGTTGCAATTACTTGGCTACTTGAGTATTAAGCAATGTTTTTGATGCGTTGCGATTTCCGAAGTGAGTGCATTATTAGCTTACCAGTCGAGTCGCGAAAAAAAAATATTAAGTCGTGAAACTCGATTTTACTGATTTACAGTAATAGTGCTATATTATGACAAATAACAATGCTTTTATGCTTGTAAAAAAGATAACAAGTTCAAATAGTCGATTAATTAAAAACTGTGTCGTTGTGATTGGAAATTTGCAAGAGTTTCAATGTCACACATATGTGCTCTTTGCAGTTGGAAAGTTATGAAAGATAATCATGACACTGTTTGCAAAAACGAAGAGATCAATATATGACATTTAGAACGCAAGGAAATAAACTCAGCACATAAAAACACTTACACTTGAAAAAATACGCTGGTTCTAGTCGAAATGTGGTATTTAGTGATCTTCAAGAAATAAATCTGGCAAGTTACGGCTAAGTCGCGTTAATTCGATAACTGGCTGGGTTCTCGCCAATTTTACATCTCCTAATTGGAAAGATTCGATTAAACTGATATTTTCAATTTGTTCTAGGTGTATCGAATTAACCAGACTTGATGACTGTAAACAAGAGTAATTTGCCTCAATCAAAATGTCAGATGTGAACATGCGATCCTATGTTTTAGAAGGAATCATACACGCGACTTGAACACAGGGTGACTTGCCCTGTGGACAATGTCGGTAGCTCATCTGCTGACACTGTAGATGAATATAAGAGAAGTCCCGCTATTGTTAAATTTCTCCATTGAGACGAGGATATTCAGACGCACCAAGTGACCACCATCAGGCAAAAGCAGACTCTCCACATCAGAAAGACATGCCTTTACTTAACCGAAAGTCAAATAATTGTCAAGTGGAGCTTGAAGACAAATTTAGGTTTATCACAAGTTATTCAGGCGAAACAATAGGCTTTTAGAACATAATACTTTTTAAATTTTGACAAAATTTGGAGCATCTTCATTCAAGTTACACATTTTGCCTCATTTTGCATTCTTACAAGTGAGATAAAGCAATGTAACCGCTTTGACACAGCGACTTTCTTGTTTTTTCTATTTAACCTAGAATTTTCGTGCATACTCTTAAATAAAAGCTGATGTTACCAGCTCCAAGAATATATAAGTTCTATGAAAATCGGTTTATCCGCCCTCTTACAAACTTAGAATCATTACTGACCACATGATTTTTCGCGACATGATTCTTTTGTGTGACTCCGTCTGCGGCTTCATCGAATACCCGACAAATGCTACTATGATTGACAAGGAGGACCGATTACTGTTATACAAGCGACAACTTGAGCATTTGATACAAAGATTACTAACACAAAATTCTGTCATATCGGTCGGATCCTACATTGAGCAATCAGCTGAGCAGACCAACAGAATCAACGTACGTTGCACGTTGCAGCGATTATGCTGCATTGATGTGAATAACATATGCGACATTTGATGAGAATAACGGAAGAAAATCGTTGATGAAAGACATTGATGATGCTGTCATTCAGGGTACACAGCTTGATTCAAGAAATAGCTTTTAATTACATATTAATAACTTTTTAATGATTTCTTCACAACGGTTGGAGCCTGATGAAGTTCGATAAATAACTGTATCAGTACAACGTCAGTAAGAAACTAATTTCAACTAACTCACAATTTCTGAGGATTGTGCATCACTTACCGATAATACTTGTGCATCAACCGACTTTCAATTGTGTTCAAATCCATCGGGTACGTCACAAGGATTAAATATGCCGGATAGAGCTCGAAATTCACAGGATATTTAAACTCCTTCGATTCCGGCATCTGCTTGACTTTCTTGATCACCTGCCTGACTCTCTCCAAGTAGCCATGGTATCCCCACCAATCACGTGGCAACATTGATGGAAGATCAGTCTTTTGAACATCCTTAGTTTCGACATCATCAGGTTCATCATTATCCTCTGTCAAAGGGAAAATGTCCCAAGGACTAATAGCTTCTTCCTCCTCCATGCTATTTGTCCATCGAACTTTCAGACATAGCCAATAATTGCCCACAGAAATGGCAGCTTCATTGACATCAATGATATTTCCATACCACCAAGTGTCATCAATAATAGCTCGACAACGATTACCTACTTGCCAATTGACAGTTATGGCGTCATCGAATAATCGCTCCGGCGTCAAATAACTGAGAACACCATCCATATCTTCATAGCGAACAGATAGATATTCATCAAGATTGACTGAATCTTCCTCCATTGAATCCTCTGCATTCCGTTCATCGCACGGTCCAAGATAAGTGTCACATACGCGTACACCACTCTCAAGAGTTTTAAAGATCGTTTCCACAACTCGAAATTTTTGGTGAAACTGAAATGGATGTATGCATCTATAAAGACATCGCTTGATGTTGCCATGTGAATATTATTCAATATTTTTTAAATGGGATGCACATTGATGTCATCATGACAGCTAGCAATTAGTGAAAGCCGCTCAATATTTAGCATTTTGTGATATAATTTGTAATTACAAAACTGACATAGAATTTATAATATATATAATTTGTAAGAACTTTTGATACAAATAAAAATGATGGAATTATTCCATTTATCAAGCTGGTAAATTTAAGTTGTTTGACAGGAACACTTCATTTTAACATTACTTATTTAATAGACCAGAAATTTCAATTCTGAATTGCGATTTCCAAGACAGTTGGAGAAACGTGAATCGTAATAAGTCAATATGTGGAAATACTTTTAAGATCCTTGCAATGTACAAGTCCTGATGGATTCCAGGGTCCACAAAACATTTGATTTATGGAAAAAATACGTTTGCATGCTTTCCTAACTTTTGCTTTCATCCATTCATACGTCTTCTTTGTGCTTTCCGTCGCGAGCATTGTGATACACCCGGGTTTAATTTAACTTCCTGAAGTCAGGAGTCAGAATGAGTTTCTGTACAGAAGTGACATGCACAAACGTTTTCTGAATGTGGGAAAAGTAATCGCTTCATTATGTAGAAGATAAACAACAAAATTAGTGAAAACATGTTGGCATTTTTGTGATAATTTCTCATCTACGAGGCTGCTAAGAAGTAGGTTCACGAATCAATATTGAAATTGATGCTAATCAATTACAGTAGTTCATTAGCAAAATAGCAACAAGCCCACAAATACCAAACATCCGTGGACGCTCAAAACTCGTGCACCGCTCGTCATTCGCTAATATTATGTAATTGTGAAATGAATGATGCTAAATATACTGAATCAAGGTTACTTATAATTACTATAATATTGCTACTAAAAAAGGGTTTTCTTATAAAGCTTTACGATTGTGTAACGTAATCAAATTCAATTGCAGCTATCTGTAGGAATCTCACTACTCCTAGAATTAGAATATCAACAAGAAGAAATTTGTATATAAATAACATGATCTACAAAATCAGCAGCTTCCTAAATTCAATTATTGATTGACTACAATCCTTGTAAATGACAGTAAATGACATTCGTGTACGGGTGGCCACCCAGATAAATATTAGTAGTTTCTTGTTGAACTCAGTTAGAAATGATATTCCCGACTAGGTTTTTGAAGGGCTCTGCAGCTCGTGACGGGATTTTTTTTGAAAGTTTGTATAACTGGTAGGTTGTTCTAGCATGGATACACAATATCATGTCAATGAAATAGAGCTTACCAGTCTATCATCGTTTAGAGCAAGGGCTCCCTCTTCATTACGTTGCTGTGCGACATTACGAAGATATTCTGAATGTCCAATTTTGTGATAAACGATGACTTCTCCTTTCTGGGGTGCACATCGATTAGGCCAAGGCATCACATCCATCATCCAAAGCGGAGGATAATCAGTATGAATAAATTCGGGAACTTCTAAAAGCTCACTTTTCTTCTCGTCAGACGTGCGTCGTTTCTTTTCTACGACACATGCATTTTCCTTCTCTAATTCTTCACTTTGCTTCCGTTTCCTGGGAGAACTTCTTCTCTTTGACCTCGCTCGTCTGCGCACCCGAATTAATGCGGAAGTCTGGAAATCCGGATCATCATCTGACTTCGGTGCTTCATCAATACTTTCATCATCTGATTCATTTTCAATTTCATCATCATCGTCATCAACATCCTTCGATATCAATTTTTCTTTAGTTTTCCTACTATCTTCTTCCTCTTCCTCCTCCTCTTCTGCTTCATCCTCACTCTCCTCCACCTTTTCTGCATTTTCTTCCACTTCTTCCTGTTCATCTTCATCCTCTTCCAATTTCTGCTTGGATACATCTTCTTCAGTCTCAATTTCCTCATTTGACTTTTCTCTGTCATATCTATCATTATCCGATTCATTCGCTGCGTCTCTTGTTTCACTTGGTGCATCATTTGATTCCATTGAGATATTATCTCTTGATTCTATCATACGGCTGTCATCAGTAGAATTATCCCTTGTATCTTCTACATCTGAATCTTCATCTGGATTGAGCGAAATACTTCCATGTTCTGTTATATCAGCACTAGGAGGTTCGGACTCTCTGTCGACCTCATCTTCATCATTTTCTTCTTCGCATTCGTCGACATTCATGCCATTATCATTATCCACGGTTCTTAATCTTCTGCGCCGTCGAACGGAACTTCGAATATTCTGAGAAGGCAACTGTACCCGGTACGACGCGCTACGTCGGGGGCGGCCGTCTCTGCGAGGAGGTAATGGAAGTCTTTCACGAAGTCTCAATGGAGAGTTTGCTTCATCAGTGGAACTCTCAATTGTGCGACCTCTCGATCTTTCGACAGCGGGATTGCTCCAGTCGGGATCTTGCTCGTCATCATATAGAATATCTGCCATCTCTTGACTCGTCATCACAGAATGAGGCAACGTCATTGTGTCATATCGCAATGTGACGCGTGGTCGTTGTCTCAATCCGCATCTGCGAGGTCTCCACGCAGTTTCCGATGTTGACGGATCATTGGTAGAGTCGTGATGACCACTGTGACTGCCCATCAAAATCAATCGATTCTCAATAGACGGATCAGACGGGAGCTACAAAGGAAATGGCAATTTGAGGAAGTTGAAAAATCACTACAACTTTCATAAAAATTCTTGACATCATGAAAGATTGCAGGCAATATCTTGAGTTGCGTGGGGTGAGCTTTGTATCCTCATCCACAATTTTTTTTGGAATCCTCATGTCCAGCAAGCATTGCAGCCTAGAATATGACTTGAATTGCCAATTAATTGGACTAGGGATTCCAATTAAAAAGCAAATCAGCAAAAAATCCGAAAATCGTGAAAACCGAGGATTGACTGTACAACTTCGAAATTTAATTAGATCAATTTCGTCAAAAATCTGAACTGCATTTTCCGGAAAATAGTGAACTCTGGTTGCACCGGATAGTAGCTTTGTTTTCCAGCCCCGCATGGTTCAAATGTAAACCAAATTTTTTGTATGACGACGTTACAATTGCATATTGCGCGTTTACACGCATCTTCATCGCTTTTACCATATATGTCCATTGTTCAAGTATTACACGGGATCAATTTGCCTTGTTGTATCTGCACTTAATACTAAATATGACTGAAGAGTAGTTATGATTAACCATGCGTCTGGAGTGTATAAGTCTTCGATTTGCACCTGCAAACATGCTTAAAATAAGTGGACACAAAGCAAGCTTCACACTATAAAATATTAATCTATGTAAAAATACTTAAGTTCATTATGTGAAATCAGGCAATATCTTATTAAGTAGTAGTGTCTTTTCTGAAGTACAGAAAGCCATGTGAGTGCTTCAGTAATTTCTACACTTCAAATTTCGAAATCTGTTGGTCATATGACTTAATTTAAAATTCACAATTTTCTGCAAATTTGATTAACAGACGTTTGCGAAATAACGTGCGACATGATCAACTCTGGAAATCCAGAATATTTTGACAATGCCGATGATTCGTTTGGAGAATTTTTGTTTGAAATTCTGTATACTCCGGAATATCAGAAAATGCCGCTTCCTCAGAAAACGCTTGATCTGAAATTTCGAAATCATGCCACATGAAAATTAGGAATGTGAAAATTTTCGATAATACCTCGATGAACGATTGTAAGATTTGCGTCTACTAACTTCAAGCAATTGAACCGACGAAAAGTGCTAGTTTTCTGGAGACTTCATATGCTATATCCTCCTGTAATGATTTGTTTCATGATGAATATATGATACATTTTCGAGCCTTATCAAGCGAGATATTACACACAAATAATGAGGATCTTTAGCAGACATACATGAAAACTTTACATTATGAGCTATGATGCATCACAGGTGTCTGATACTGAGTGCACTCTTCATGGTTGCTGTGACTATTGTTGAAGGAAAATCATACACTTACTTTCTCTAAGTCTTAAATAATTACTTAATTACTATTGCTTTTACGATGTTCTAAAAGCTTACATGAGCAAGTCGCACAGTACTGACGATGTAAAATTCATTGAATCTGTATTGGTCCACCATTTCTTCAAAGCAATTTTTCATAGGATTCCTAGTTTTCTGCTAACTGCTGACTAACATATTTGCTTGTTGCCCTTGTTGAACGCCATTTGTGACGCAAAAGATGCGTGGAGCAGTCTTACAGGCAAGTCGAGATTTTGGAAAAACATATCGGATGCGAATGAAGTATAAAAATATGTATTATAATTTTTATGGAAGTTATTTGGAGTATTGCGTCTTTCAGTAAAATTAAGGAACCATAAAGTTCTTCATGACGACTTTTCTGTTGTACGCTGCCTTTCTTGCTCGTTTACTATTCTTGTGATCAAATATTCTGTAGGTAAAGCGAAATGTCTGTTTATTTCATGTTGGAATCTAGTGGAGATATAAAGTTATGCTCTGAAGGATACTCAATACTAAATTTTAAGTTACGTAAGGTATTCAACGATCTATGAATTTATATCGCTACTTCATTGGACGTTAATATACAAATGTCATCATCGTGTCATGCATAGAGGGCATTTTGAGGGATTCGCATTGCACCTATTTTCAGACATACTCATGAAAAGAATGGCAAAAATGCTTGAAATGGTCATCGTCCTGTTTGTGGCAAATCCATAGATCCATCTTTAGGTACTTCTATTCTTCCCCCTCCCACATTTTTCAAGTTTTCCAAAATCATCAAATTTCGCCAAAGTTAGTCACATTGGGTTTAGAATAGACTTGATGTCTCACTGAGTGACACTACAACATGACTGAGAAGTCTTACTTGAACCCTGGGATGAAGGATTGGTCCCTTGGATACTCAGTTTGAATACAAGGTACAGTTGTGATCATGAACTTCGCGTGATTGTTGTCTACAGACAAATGACGAGCAGTTGTCCACACACAACGCTATGCGACGTTATTTGAGACTGCCCGCAAGAGCAAGAGAAGATCGTTGACGATGCAACACTTCCGGGTGTCAACAACAGAAATGTGGGGGGGGGGAGAGAGAGACAATAGAAACACCCATCTTTACATTGCTTTTTTAATGCATTATAGTAAGTTGGATAGAAAATATGCGACAGTCAAGGAAAACACATTTTTTTCTTAGTTAGAATCCAAGAATGAATCTGTGACTACCGAGCCGACTGATCCGCTATGTGCAAAATACACCGTACATACTAATACATGGAGACGCCAAGATCCCGATAGGATGATACTTGACCGCAATGTTTTTTTGTTTGAATGATTTGCTGACTCTGGGGTCTTCGCAATTCATTAGACAGATAAGCTGAGCATGACATGAGCTATGAAAGAATGAACACATCTGGAGACAAGAGTGGTAGAATCACACAGACAAATTGCCGTATAAGCGTGGTGGGGACGCTTCTGTGGGTAGAATAATTTTGATAGAAATGCCAGGTATTTATTACTACTTACAATATATTGTTAGTAGAAATCACAAGCATCAAAAAAATCAAGGAGGAATTGAATAAAAGCAGAATTCGTCATGAGAATTAAACATCCATCATATCTGTGGCATAAAAACCTCTATGAGAAGACAAAATACCTACGCATTCCACGGTGTCCATCGATTTTGATTGAGGCTGGTCTAAAGCAATATTCAGCGAATTTTACAAATTACACTTAATTTTGTGATCTCTGAGCACTGAAAGGAATAAACTGACTTATAGAATCTAACAGCATCAATCCGGATCCTTGATGTGCAAGCGGACCTACATTGCGTGCGTGATCTTCAGTTTACTTATGCATCCCAGATGTAGTGAAAAATATATAAATCTTGAATCTTACTACTTTAACACAGCACAACCATGCGAACGCACATGTGGGTTCCCGCGGGAAAAGCCTTGCATGTTGCTACCAATGGCTCGAAATGGGCTTCATTTCGACTCGAAATAGACCCCAGTTCAGGGAATTTCGGACTCGAAAAGGGTCCCTCCAAGGCAATGAGAGCTGTGTTCCCTTCCAACTCGAAAATGGGAATCCTAATAACAGATGGGCCTCTAAAACCTCAAAATTATGTCCTCATTGAATCGAAATTGGCTCCTCGATGACAGACCGCGTGGAAATAAGGTCCATCAATGACAGAAGGGGCCTGTACATCGATGGATGAGCCGCTAGTGATTGATGACAGTAGGGCACCTCTAGAGAAAGTTTACCTCTAGTTCCCTATGAAAAATTGAAACGTTTGAATTGCATACCATTTGGAAACATGTTCCGAAGACCTGCAGGAGACGCTTAAAATTTGTGTGTTTGATAGTAACCCATTTTTATTGCTTAGGAGACAGAAGATTCAAATATAATGTTTACTAATTCAATGCCTCCTGCTAAATCATGCCTCAGCAGACACTGAATTCGTTTATCGATTTTTCGCGGTCCACTGGAGGCGGTTGCTATTGAACAGAGAAGATAGATAGATTAAAGGACTTTGTCTTTGTTGTAATTTTCTAGCAGCAGTAGCACAGAATCCTTTTAGTAAATTAGTACTCACCAATGTTTCATCATATGTGATTTCAGGTCCGTCATCGTCGTACATTCCGACCGCACTTGCGAGTTCTTCCCATTCGCCCTGTGGTGCATAGCACTCATGTACCTCGACAGGTCGGCAAATCGAACGTTCGTATTTCCACCATGACTCAATCAAGTAATTTTTACGAGGATTTCGTGACTGATTGAAAACCTCCTCAACATTCTCGTCAGCGAAAAATACATCATCAACCACTAAAGTACCTGCAATTAGAGTTATTAACTTCATCAGAGAAGGTTAGCAAAAGCTTGCAAGATGTTTTGATGCTGCGTGCTCTATGCTTAAGAAATAACGCCTATGCTATAATGCACAATTATATTACTTTTGAATCATTATGTCCCGTCTTGAAGAACCATTTGAAATCAGGCCTTGGACTAATACGGCTTTTCAAAATAGCATTGTTTGAAGTAAATCTGCAAATTACAGTGTCTCTGATTATAACTAAAGGCTTTATCATCAGATATAGAGGCTAGAGGATTATAACTAGAAGCTGCAAAGTTCGAGCGAAGTGCGGTTGCAACTGACTCTGCACCAATTTGAGCATTCGCTCTTTGAAGACTGATTCAAGCGTCGGACGATTCCCTTGTTCCAAGCCATTCAGCCCCACCTACCATAAATGCAATGCCAAGCAAGTTTTTCAAATTTAGGAACACTCTCCCTTTTTTATGGCGCCCTGCATCCTCCCCGCGTTTTTAGCGCTCTACATTGACGGTCATCAATCATTTATCAAAGTTCGTTGCTTTAAGGAGAATGGAGAATCTGAGATAAGCGAATGAGAAACGGAAAGAACCAAAGTTACCACAGTAAAATGTCTGTTAGTCTGAGATGACCTTGTAAATAGTCTCCACCATTTTCAAGCTGTGGATTTAGTAAGTCTATGTTGGCGGTGTTGAAATATGCAGTCCGGTAAGACAATACGTAGCGAATACTAATTCCGGACCTGCCTGTGAGAGAGTGAAAAGACTCCAGCTTGATGCGGTTCCCTGATGGACATATTGATAACAGGGGATTTTCTTTGAAACATATAAGCTGAGACACCACTTGAGGAATGTCTGCATCTCGTGAGCATCAGAATGAAGACCCAATTCATTAAGCGACATTACTTTCTAACAGCTCGAGACGTGAAGTGTCCGAGAAAGATGCTGCAGTGATAGTTTACAATGAAGTTCATCGCTAGCTTCTGCCAGGAAGAGCTGGCAATGTTTATAGGATTATCAGCATAACCAATAACAGCTGTTGCATTTGCTGAAACAAAATTGAGTCGCAACGGAGCGTCATCGATATAATAAGTACACAATTTGTAAGAATGGTATAATTGGAAGCACCATCAGCTGAAGGAGCATGACAAGCAAACGATCGTAAACATAGAACACCATGTCTAACGGAAGTCAATTGATGTTTTTGAGCCTTACAATTTTCGGGTACTTATAGATCAGAAAACTCTTCAACACAATGTTTAAGTTAACATTCTGGACATCTGCTTGTGACAGCGAGTATCAGACAAGTTTGAATTTGCGCAATCACTTCCTCTTATGGAGGAAATATGCCTTGACCGTGAATAATTGAAAATATGCTTGGATAAGTCAAATTTTAGATTGTAGAAAATGTATATTATAAAAGAAGTATATTTCGGCTATTCACTGCGCAGCTATCAATAAAGGACTTTACTTCCTCCTCTTATGTCACTAGCAAAAGAACGAAGACGTGGAGTACATCAGAACGAAACCGGTGATTAAAGCAATAGAAATAAGAAGGAAAGACAGGAAATTTTTCTACAATGTCCGAGCGATGCCATATTCAAGGTGAGACTAGCATGATCCCTCAGACTAACTACCTTGCACTGAATACGACGATCACAAGCTATATACTCTGAGAGCCAAGTGAACAACTACCAAAGTTGACATGGGCTCGGAACAATACTGTTAGAAGTAGGAAAACTCGCCGGTCAAATTGACAGATTTGGACCTCATCTTCTTTTCCCTTTACTTTAATGTCCTCACTTTTCTCCTTCTACATTTCTAAATTTATCTAAGCGTCCAAATTGATGTCTGATTACGGTTAATTGATTACTGAAAGCTTTGACTTTGCACTGTACAGCGATTACTCAATGGCTGTTATCATCATAAAGCTGCATAGCAGGGCTGATAAAACTTTAAGTTTCCCTGGTTATTATACATTTTTCAAATTAGTGCATTTTCAGAAGCAGCCCATGTTGACTTGCTGATGTCTGTACAGTTGACTTTTGAGCATTTATTTATTAAGTCATCAAAGTGAACGAAAATTTCTTGTTTTTATTATCATAATTCTCCATGGCGTACAAATCCTTGTACAACGAGTTCTTATTGCTGCTACCTAGTGTTTAATTTTTTTAAGAAAAAAATTGCATAATTGCCGGAAAATCAAGAAATCTATCACTGAAGACATCAATTTTTTATAAGCAGGTGAGCATTGCATATTGTGGAAATCGATAATGAAGTGACACATCCATCGAATTTCTTTGGTAACGCGATTGATGTTCCTTACTGACTGTTATGCTGTACAATGTACAACAAATTGTAGAGAAAAAACTAGGAGTTTGATAATTGGATGCCAACCAAAACCAATTTCTGCACGAACCAAAAGAAATCAAAATCTGTATTTGCTTTAAGATTACATTTTACTGAAATTTGTAACTATGATAACAAAGAATTAGTTTTGCTTAATAACCCGACTCCAAATTTGCTCATATTTCTAATATACATCATTCTATGAATAAAGGCCGTTTCATAAATAATTCCACAAAAATTCAGCGCATTTTCGAATGTAATTTTTGTATTGAAGTCCTGGTTTAATTCTAGTAAACGATGTGCCATATTAAACCTTGCACTCTGCAGATTATTTTGGAATGTCACATTTTCCAATCAAAGTCAGTAGGCCTTACGAAAGAAAATTGGACGTTTCCTTTGATGCAGGATTTTAACATGACGACAGAATTTTTCAATGAAAATTGTCACAATATAAACAACCCAACACGTTTTTCGTGATCAAACAACGTGGTCTTCAAGATTCGCTACATGTACAGAAATATACGTTACCAACAATTTTCACCGAAAAAAAACTGACACTATATTTTCATTGACGAGGATTCTCAATTTCGGTAAACTTTGTGTCATGTAAAAGGTTGTCTTTAACAGTGCTTTAAATTGGCAAAGCGGTTGGGATGTGTCCGGTCAGTTAGGGTCAACAAACATCAAAAATGAAATTCAAGTCAATTCACTCACTGATACCTATAGGCGAAACTAAAAAGATCAGATTATCAACATTGAATCAGGTTCAATATCAGCTCCAAGCATATGTAAGTTCTATCAAGATCGCTCATTCTTTCAATGACAAACTTCAACTTTGTAATATTCCCATGATTAGCCATTGGGCCTAGTAATCACTTTTTACGGTTGAGGTAAGAGGATTTCGAATCTCAGATCTCCAGACGGGCTTGCAGGGGCAATCCCGGAATACCGTGGGTTTTTCTACAAATCCCGGGATTCATTTAGCTGTCATTTTTGTAGTAAGGACTATTAGAAAGCAATTTTCTTCTTCTATATATACTGTGATGTGATTTGTTTCAAAGTCCCGAGATTGCGATCCACAGGGGCTCGTCTGCACCTGCTGACAAACAATAGCATTTTCTTCACGTCATAGTTGCAGACGCTTGCTATGGATCGGCGAGGGTACTGTATCTGATCAATGATGACAAGACAGTGAGTGACACAACGGCCGGCATGATCTCTGAAATCTGAAGCAATACTAATTAGTAATTAGTGATTGTAAGTTAGCTTTGTCACTTCATTTCATTATACAAACCACACTGCTTCCTAAACCAAGCGTCTCGGCAGATCATGAATAAGTTAATTAGCAATTATCAGTTTAAAATTAAATTTATTGAGAATACACAAAAAATAAAAGAATTCTTTGGGCATTGTGGCGGCTTAATAAAATGACTGTAGATGGGAACTGCAATTGACTAATTTTATAACACAGTTGTAGTAAA
The DNA here is from genome assembly GCA_907163375.1 of Prostheceraeus crozeri. Classification (NCBI taxonomy): domain Eukaryota; kingdom Metazoa; phylum Platyhelminthes; order Polycladida; family Euryleptidae; genus Prostheceraeus; species Prostheceraeus crozeri. The sequence goes on from CAJQUW010003176.1 coordinate 376,381, forward strand.
GATAATACATCACACGGAATCAATACCACTGAATTTTTTTTTTAAAAAATACTTTGACTTTACATTGTATTACACACACCGATAACTACTGAAAAAAAACTCACCTGTCAAATTAGCAGATTCTGTCACAGAAGGTAGAAGATCATGGTCATCGATCAGCATCGAGCGTCCAGGAACCAACTTTTGATATTGTGCAGCATGCGGATAGCCTTGCAGATCAACAAGATATGGTGGAGGTAGATTTTGGATAAGTAATTGCGTTGGAATATTTGAATACATGGGGCGAAATTGATTGTCAAAATCGACATCACAGAACTCCCAATGAAAGAAATACTGATAAGGAATATTGCTATCGTTCTCATACAAAGCTCTCGGAATCAGAGAGAAGGCATGTAATCGTCCCTGAACATCAACAACACATAAATGACTACCACAAGATGAGAAAGCTGTTTTGATAATTGCCCGATTGGCAGTTGTATTGGAATCCGGTGCACTCTTAAGACGCGGGAAACTGAGATCTTTGACGAGTCTTCCGTTGGTTGCACGGTGGAGCTGAAGAGCACCATCATCCCCGGAAACGATAAGAACATCACGATTCGCAGGACAACATTCGATCGTATGCCACCTTCCGCGAGGTAGTTTCTGAAAACATGATATATTTAAATAGAATAATTAAATATTGAGTTGCACCCTCAGTTGGAAAATGGCAACAGGCCTGAATAGGTACCATTTCATCCAATATCAGCAGTCATCAGCAGGCCTAGTTCACATCTCTCAACATCTACACGACTCCCTATTTAAAGTTGCGGCCATGTCCGGCTAAATTTGATATTAGCAATTAGCAACTTAGTGAAAATTCGACCTTCGAAAAAATTTGGCTACAACTTTAAATAAGGAGTTGTGTTGATGTTGAGAGATGTAAAGTAGGCCTGCTGATGATTCCTGATATTGGATTGAAATGGCAGCTATTCAGGTCTGTTTCCATTTTCAACAGAGGATACAGCACAATATTTAATTATTCTATTTACATTGTGTCTGCAAAAAGCAGCATACACCAAATATTGCAGGCGGACTAACTTAAGCGATTTAAGTGACATTTAATGAATGACCGTCGAAATTTCACGAAGTTGCTAATTGCAAATCTCATGATATGTTTAACATAAATTATACTTATCCATTTCACTACAAAAGAGTAATAAAACCCTTCTTCCTGACCACCGCTCTATTCGATTATAAATCGCATAGGATGTGGTCGAAGATGGAAAAGAAACGTCCATGGACGGAGATGGTCGGCTGGGTGTTCGCCGAAAAATTGTCAAGTTCACGACAGAAAAAAGAAGAAATCAGATTTTATCAAAATCTGAACGAGTAATTGATGCATGAGTGCAGTTATGTGCTTGCTACTTTCGACAAGCCGGGTGGACGGTATAAGAATCTTAGCCGGTTGACAAAATGCATCATTATCTTCATTTGACCATCTAAAATGTTTTTGTTAGCTGGATGTAATCACTCTATCATGAAAAAATCAATCAAAATGAAATGATAATAAATTTAACACCACTAAATAACAAATTATCAGATTGAAAAATTATGTACCATACGTTAATTCTGCTCATTTGTGATGAAACATCGTCATCTTAGCGCGATGGTTTGATGACAATTCTAATGTAGTGCAATTCCTACAATCACTGGTGCAAGCTCGAACGGTGAGACTTGAGAAGTGATGGAATGCCACTAATCCTGACTCTGCGTGCAGAAAATTGTGCCCAGATTGTTGTTATGATTTGAGTTATGGACCGATTGCAGTATTTGAAATGTGCTGCAACAAGGTGATGAGCAGAAATAAATCCGGCTCACTAAGCAAAGGACAACATGTATCACACATGTGCATCATGCATGTGGAAGCACATATGTTTCCTTAAGAAAATACTCATTTTCATAAGCGTACTTATTCCTCCTATTTCCTCCACTACTTTCTAACTATGTTTGTGAATAATACATCATATCAATTATTTGTCATGCTGTGACAAAACTGGTCGGCAAGTATCGCCGCATGGTGTTTGAAGTGAAAGCACTCGCAGTCGCTGATTGCCAGTTCACGATATCTATACCCAAAAGGTCAATGGCATCACCAATGCATTAATACGACACGGCCTACAATAAAACTCGTGAACGAGAAACCAATATTGTAACTATATTTTTGCTTAATAGTATTTCATTTTGTGAGTGATCGCATCATTTGGAGCACCATTATCGATTACCCGCCCTAAACAGCTTAGGCCGAAGTTTGGAATCAAAAATTCAAGAGAAGATGACTCATTCATCAACTTACTTCGATGTAGTCAGTTTGTCCATCCGATAAATTTAAGAACACAAGATGATTGCCGATTATCGCCGCAAGCTTTGTGTCATTAAAGCACAGCAACGCACCGGTAAACTGAGGTCGCCTTCGTGTAACTATTGAGGACCTGTGAAGAAAATGTCAAAGTTTAATTGTAGAAACAAGTCAATCATTGAGGACATCACGTGAATAGGACGTGCAATAATGTAGCGCTATACTTACTCGGATATGATTTTGATCTTCTGTGATAGGACAAATTTTCTGTCAGGCAGAAATTCGAAGACGCATACTGCATCATCACTGCCACATACAAAGCCAGGACCACTGCCACAAAATGAAAGGAAACGAATCCTCGTCTGAAAATCCAATGCATTTTCTTGATGACTCCAAGTATTTCAAGAAGCAAAATCAACCAGTTAATAATTAGTTTATAAACTTATCTGTTTATAAACTATCATTAAAAATTAGAACAAGTAAAAATTAAAATCGATTTAAAATTATCAGTTTATCTATATTTACAAAAGTAAATTGTTGATGTTAATAATAATTGAAATAACTTGTCTGCTGTTCAAATAATTAATGAGAGATTTCTGATCGTCAACGAGATATAATGCGTTCCGAAAAGGTCTTGCGAACTCCATGCGGGACTGGAAGTGCAACCTCCAACAATCGTTCCTCTACTTAAATCCTGAGCTCGTAACAGCCCAATTTTCATGAACCAAGGTAGATCATTTCTATCTTAATTTTCAGAAGACAATAGTAGAAATTCAAGTAATAGAATGATGCCTATAACTTTCCATGTCAGTCGCTGTCTGCAAATACTAACGCCACGATTACTGTTCGTATTCTAAATGATTCAGGCTGAATGGAAAGATGATGTTCTAAGACTTCAACAATTTAAGCACGAAAATTCCTTAGCGTATTCCATTTGCCTCGTAATTGCTCGCAAGTAAGGCTTGGAATGACCAAAGCTAGATAAAATATCTAGAAGGACTGAACAGGTTGGAGGAAGGACATCAGCTTGTTCAGCCATTCTAGATATTTTAAGGTAATTTAAAGCTAAATAATTTAAGCTATTAAGCATATTTAAGCTTATTTCAAGAAAAGAAATTTTTGTGCCTCATTTAATTCATTTCGGTCCTCGTACTGTCAAAAGATCAGATGGCAACCTAATGTATAAAACTTATTTTCTTCTAAACTAGCTATACTGTTTTTAGCTTTGCTTCTTCACGTTAGGGTCCACATTTTTTGTAGAAGTTCCAACTTGAAGGGACGTAGTAGACCCTCCAAGAAAATTCATATTTTCAAGTGCCCCAAATAGAAAAAATATAGAATGCATTAGGCAAATTTATTGAGGCCCCATAGAATTCAGCGGAAAATTCTCATCCCTGCAGACCTGTTCATAAGGTCCTGTGCCATACATCTTTCAAATGAAACTCGATTGGTTGCTACTTGATTGTCTTTAAGCTACATCAAATTAGGATTGTATTTGTTAATGTGGGAAGATGCTTTCTTACTATAGATCAGGTCTCAGTTTCCGCCACTCACAAGAGTTATTTGAATTACAATTTCCTGCAAGTACTGTCAGGTATTCTCGATAGCTTATGAGAAATTAATCCTGCTGTTTTATTTGCCTTTATTTCCCTAATCTTGCGCCAACACTGACGTTGTGAAAACTGAAAGTACTTATGCCGGTACTGGTGAAAGCCTAAGAGAATACAACGTTAAGACAAGATACAGCAGAAAGATCATTTCTCTTCAATCAATAATTAAAAATGATGATGCTGCCTAGACCAAATAAACGATTATTTTCTTTTCACATTTTGGATGAAGGATCTATCTCAAGAATTGGTTGTGTTCCGACTGCAAGGTTTAAGTAGGCATTAGTTTTTTTACCAACAATATTTATGTAGTTTGATACATCAAAGCTCTAAGAGCAAGGTTCAGACAAATGTATCCATCATGTCATTTCTCAATAATAAATACTTTATTACTGAGAAATCACATGATGGATACATTTGTCTGAACCTTGCTTATCAAACAGGATAAAGGAGCAAAATAATTCAATCCATACTAATATGTATTCTTGACAATAAAAAAGTAAAAACATGATACATACATTATGATATTTCAAGAAATCGCCGACAAGTACAAAGCAGGAGTTGAAAGGATCGAAGCCGTAAACTTGAATTGATCCATCCAAAAAACCGGTACCAACGAAAGTTCCATCTGTAATACATTTAAAAAATTGTAAGCGCATTTACAGGCAGAGCTACTTCACTAAATTCAAAAAGTGAACATCAGTCATTTACGTGTATGCCATCATTCCCTCGTTGACATGCTCTTAAGTTCATTTTATGTCAAAGTTTCATATCTTTAATTATGATTGAAATGCACCGTAGAAGATACTGGCGATTTTTACTAATTAGCCTGTGGAACTTTCCCTTGATGCTGAAATGGAAGTATCAGGAATAATGATTGCAAATATGAAACCCATTTCTACACAACTTGTGTTTTACAGATAAATATGTAAACAGGCTTACAGCATGAAATCGACATGCAAATATATCGACTAAAGCCTTCACGCATTTAATTATTTTTCGTTATTCGATTATTAGCTGGTCATCCGAAATTCAAAACTATACTACAGTACTGTGGAAAAGTTTAGAATAATTGTTAGAGTTTGTCAATTCGAAGATAATATTTAGTTTTATAGACAAAAGTCGGCCATACAGCATCATATTTTATATTTCATTATCCTATAGTGATAGTTCAGCATGTATTAGCCTACATGGAATTACATGCATCACATCAGTATTTAATGGTATATCCTTTGTTTTTTATCACTTCCGAAAGTCTCCGTGGCATTGATTCTATCAGTGATCTATACAGATCTTCAGTTATTTCAGTGCACCAAACTTGCCGAATGTTTGACTTAAGATCTTCCAAGTTTGATGAATTTCTTGTGCAGACCTTCTTTTTGAGTAGCATTCATAAATTCTCTATTGGATTTAAGTCGGGACTGTTTCCCGGCCAATCCAACACCTGTACATGGTTGTCCAGAAACCATTTCTTTGTTGTCTTCGCTGTATGGCACGGGGCCGAGTCCTGCTGAAACACTGTGTAACCCTGAATCGTCATGAAATTATGAGATGTTCATCCAGAACTTGTTGATAGCGTTGTGCGTTCATCATACAGCCTTTGGGTAGGAAATAGAGACCTGCACGACCAGCTGTTGAGAAGGCTCCCCAGACCATTACACCTGGAGAATGCTTCAGTGTGGGAACCGTGTACTTGGGATCACAAGGATATGAGTCAGATGGCCGACGAACGAACTGTTGTGTTAGAAACTGTCGAAACATGCTTTCGTCCGAGAACATTACCTTGGCCCACTGCTGTGAGGTCCAGTGCATGTATTTTCGGCAGAAGTTCAACCTTTTCTGACGCATCGATGGTGTTATCAGCGGCTTCCATAAGGGTTTGCGTGCACGTAACCCATACTGTCGAGTCAGACGAGTGCGTATGGTGCTTGGATCTACGTTATCCAAAATGCCTGGAAACGATTTCTTAATTTCAGCAGACGTTATGTTTGGCACAGTCTTGACTAAATGAACAACTCGTCGATCGGTCCTCTCTGAAGTCACTCGCGGACGTTCAGAGCGCTTCTTGGGAGACAATGACACATTGTGTTGAACACGTTTCATGGTTTTAAATACGACTGATTGTGATATCTTAAACAAGACTGCAACCTCACTTTGCGACATTCCACTTTTCACAAAATTCACTATCCGGGTCTTGTCAATCTTTGATAACTGCTTCGCTTTACCCATGGCTTCGATGTGAATCATCAGAATCTACATGTATTTGAGGCTATTATACAGCTTGATCGGCGTTGTAGCAATATTTCATCAGCCTACATCATTTATTGGATATCACTATGACCAATAGGATGATAGCAATCATGCATTCGATTGCTGCTTAGATTTGAGACAGATTTCAATCGAAAGAATGGCTGTATTCAAAGAAACCATGCTACCTATCAATTATTCCAGACTATTCCACAGTACTGTATATATATATATATATATATTCGAAAATAAAAATGGAGGAAATTTCGAAATCAGGTCAGCATTTCACATCAGATAAAGTTTCTGATTTTTTAATTTCTCTACGCATTAAGGAAGTTGTATCTTATTCAGGGTTTAGGGATCGAAGACCTGACAAGTGACATAATATCACATTATATAATATGGCAATGTCCATTATAAACAATGCTAAACGCCGACTTTGCAAATGTTGATAGAAAAAAGGACGGAGAATTCCAAACACATTCTTACACTATGTGTGTTCTAGTAAATTGGAGCGAATGACTATTCCATAACTAGGATAATCAGACTTAATTTGAGACTTCATGGTCTTCAAGACTGAATATCAACCACCATAAGCATATTTGATTGCTTAATTTATTGAATTTTTTGCCAATATTAGAAAAGTAAAACAAAAGATTTGTGTTAAATGCACTGAGATGCAGAAGATGTTTGATATGACGGAATTGGACGGACGAGGTGTAAAAAGGACGGAAGAGACGGAAATTAACGAGTCTTGTAAACGCTTTAAAGTGCGCAAATAAGCCTGATTCTAAAAAAAGCTTCGTTGACTATTAATCATCATACAGATTTGTAATTTGTCGGCTTACTTTACGGAGATCTAATGTCTTAATGACAACAAAGGGTTTTCAACTGAAACGGTCGATTAAAGCATAGATGAACCTAGTACTGAAATTGGTGAACTTGGACGTCCATCCAGTTTCTATCGAGCTTTGAAGGCGCGGGACTACGAGTCACACTCTATATTGCTTTTTTAGGTTTAAAATTAATAGAGATCGACATAAATTACAAATTTGCTTTTTGCTGCAAATATTGAGCATCATCTCCAATCGTTTAGTCGACAATTACGCAAATAATTCAATAATAACTTCGAGAGGGATTAGAATAACATTTCAATACATGTTGTGAGAATGATGGAGATTAAGATATTAAGATATGTCACCAGAAACACATTAATTACAATAAGATTGATATTAGTCTTCATCAAATCTTCATTAAAACTTCACAGTAGCCTTATGAAAATCAGGAGACCAACAAAATCTAGGATTCCTATCGTGCCAGGAGTCGGAGTTCTATTAAAATTTTAGAACTCCGAGCCCTGGCTCAAGTAATGATTGATACAGCGAAAACAAAGAGAAAGATACATTCGCTCATATGCTCAAAGTGTAAATGATGACAGCTGTTGATGACATTAATATTTAGAAAGTCGATATTTTTACACCTGTTCAGATGACAAAATTCCCTTCAAGATCATCATAGCTCTCGACATTCGACATCGGAGTGATATTACATCAGTTAAGTAATAAGTAGAACGCGTGATCCAGTTACAAAGGACTCTTTATTAGATGAACAGGTGCAACTGGCCAAATAGTGTTTAAAGCATCAGTTCAGAGCATCCCTTTACAAAATATAACTATTGAGCTCAGATTGTGTCAAAATTTGAGACAAAAATGAAACGGGCTGAGAGCAATTGTGACATTGCAGAGAGGCTCTGGAGATATTCTGTAATGCTGAAAACTGCCAGGAGTTATCGAAGTCTCTCACAATCCCTGCAGATTCATCATTAGCTACAAGTCTTGCTAAAATTATGTTTTTCATTAGATTTTCGGAGTGTACTGTGAATAGGAAACTTTTCAAGTCTCCAAGTTGCACCAACATTGGCACAAGAATGCATGAAAGTGCTAGCACCAAAAAGAGTTCACAACACCCGGTTTTCGAGGCCTTCTACCTCATTTAACCTGAATATTGTGGGATATTAGTCTGAAAATCGTCATATCCAATTGTTGTTTTTTTTCAATTCACTACGTGGAGCGTAAGTTCAACCGAGAGTCAACAACACTAACACAAGACGAACGTTCTGCTTACACGCCTCCTCGTGCGGTACATACAAAACTTGTAAAACCGTATTCTATGCATACATGTTCAAAAGGAAAACGTGTGCAGTTCTCACTAACTCAGTAGTTCTCCCTTAATGTGTGTCAATATATGTATTGTATATGCATTAATACTCTTCATACACATTACTCAATGCTAAGATTAAGATAGCAGGCCAAAAAGAAAGTAAGTCATATTGCCTACGTGTATGTCAATCACCAAGTTTCAGATTGTATGCTTAATTTATCCATAATTAAAAACAAGGTTCGCTTTGCAAGAAGGTCGATTTGCAATATTTGAAATAAGAAATTTTACTACTATTAGACTACCGCTGCTGATGGCCTTCAACCATTAAAGAGAAACTAGGTCGAATCATAAAAATCGACCTAAAACAGAAACGAGACGAGAGCTCTTTTGAAATTTTGGTTTAAGTGTCGTGATCGGTCATCCACCGCACTTGCTGCTAAATATCAGCACTTTTCACCATTTGGTAAAGCTGGTCCCTTTATTTTGAATCCAAAATCACTGCTTCTTAAATTCTATTTCACATTTTCAAGATCATCTTCAATCATGTATTCGACATTCAAATACATCTGAATCGCTAAAAGAATTGCACGAATATTCACCAAAGTATAATCGCTACTTCATTTTTCTACTTCCCATTCAGCTTTTCTTTCATGTATGCATTTCCCTCATGAAATTTTTCACAACAAGACACTCGTAGACACTTTTCCTGAATGAAGACGGCTTTGCCTTGCTATTTTCTGGTTGGATGGGTCCACTCTTTAAATTAGCAAGCGCAATACAGGGTGTCCGTAAAGTCGCTTGACTTTTAAATTGAATATCTACATGAGTAAACAATAAACGTTTACGTCAGAAACCCTGCTATATTACGCAACATGAAGGGGAATTTACGAATCTAACAATAAGAAATGAATATTCGATTATTTAACTGCTTAAATTTTACATTCTGCATGTAGTCATTTTTGTAATGAATATCATATGTGCAATTATAGTTCTTAAGCTTTGGTGAATTCATTTCAGTTTCAGTAAATGTTAAAGTCAATTAGCTGTGCTGTTAATTATGTCAATTAACCTTACCTAGGGCCATAGCTCAAAATTTTCCCTATTCAATTCTATGAAGCTTTCATCACCAGCCATGACGACATGCTTAGTCATTGATTGATTCATATCGTATCATCTTCAATTGATAATGTCAAATTAATCAGCTTTCATGGCATAGAATTGCCATATCACATATCTATGATGTGATGCTTTCGCTAACCAATGACAAAGACGCGTGTGTCAACAAATAGTTTAAGTCTGTATCATAGTGTTTCCTCATGCTATGTTCGAAATCTCAATGTGAAGTGGTACGATCCACAGAATTAGATTGTTTAATCGTATCACTTTGCTAGAAGTGCAAACTGATTCAAACAGATGGCACATGCAGGAACTTAATAAGTGGGCAAAAAGAAATTTTTAATACCTTACAGAGATAGGAAAAATAGTCGTGCGTCGCTTGCGGATAGCTCTGAATTCCTTTAAAATGCTCCGATCGTCATGGTTCCTTCAGATTCGAAGAATTCAGATCATTACGCAAAAGTTTTCTCGATAATGTTGGGCCCTCCGATCATTTTAAAAGAAGTTAGCAGGCGCATGAAAAAAGGTTCACAAACTTCTCTGTAGACTTGACATCGTCTGTGTCTCTTTGCTGTGTGATCCGGTTGATAACAGTCACTGAAACTTTCCACAATTTGGCGTGTTTAATGTTGAACTGGCTGCTCATTGTTCGATTGCTATCATAGAAATAAACTGTTTATCTGACGTTGGCAGGTGCATCTAAGTGAAAATGCGTGCGATTTATGTGCCGTTATTGTGCATTGCATGAAGCTTAATTTCCAATCTAGAGGTTTTATTGTTGTCAATTTCTATGATTGCTATGGTATTTAGTCAGGAAATTGTGCCATTTCATTTACGTTACATGTTCCAATGCTTCCATTCTAGTCAAACGTAAAAAGAGATGACCTGTCTAATTCTGTGGGTACGATCGCTGCCTATCTTATTAACAATGGATCTTCAGACTCGGATAGAGATAGTTCAGTGCGAGTTGGCTTCTCGACAATCAGAATGTAATCGATGACACTGTCTGGTCTGACGAGGCGTATTTTCACTCGATGGGATCGTTAACACGCACAATTACCGTATCTGGTCAGATGTTAAGCCATCGACATGCATCTCAAAATCCCTTCATTCACCTAAGTTATGTGTCTGGATGGGATTTTCTGCTAAGTTTGGACTACGACCTTTTTTCTTCTCCAACACAGTGACAGCTGATTCCTATCTCCAGATGCTTAAGGAGCACGTGCGTCCTCAACTTGCGCAAAAGCGCAAATTGTCCTCCTGTATATTTATGCAAGAGGGTGCCCCACCCCACTTTGCAACAAAGGTACGAAACTTCCTCATCCAGACATTTGGTGATCGCGTGATAAGTCGAGGATGTGACCGAGAGTGGCCTCCACGTTCACCTGATTTGAATCCTCTCGACTTTTGGTTCTGGGGATGGATGAAAGCGAAGATATACCATCATGGTAAGCCACAAAGCCTGGACCAGTTGAGTGAGAAGATCACTGATATCTGCAATGAAGTCACACGCAAAGAACTTGCCGCTGGTGTTTTCGATATTATTCGGCGATTGACTGCAGTGATTGATTGCGATGGCAATCATTTCGAACACTTGATTTGAACATTTTAATCATCAAATATTGGCTTCTTACTCTTAGATTCGCAAATTCCCCTTTATGTTGCGCAATATAACATGGCTTGTGATAAAAAAGTTTGTTGCTTTCTCATGTAGATATTCAATTTAAAAGTCAAGCGAATTTACGGACACCCTGTATATTTGAATAATTTCGCAGTATCCATTAAAAAAGCAGTTTGGATGATACGCTCGCATAATAATGCACGTTCTTTACGTAAACGTGTAATACAAGCGAATGTCAACAGTTCTCTCTTTGGCTACTTATTCATCTTCAACTAGGTTTTGGAGAAGTATGTAGTCACTTTGAATGAAATATCCACTGTCCAATAGACAATTGGTAGCATGGTTGGTAACGTCCATAACATAAATAGCACATTTTATACGAATAACTTCAAATTTGCCGCTACAAGGGCATGTTCACTAAATGAAAAATAAGCGAATGAAAAGTCAGAGAGATAAAATATCCAATAGCTTAATTATTGTCATAAATGCCAAGATGGACAAATTAATATTAAAATAAAAAAGTTTTCAGTTCATGTATCATTACCTCTTCTAGATATTCGTCTGTATAAATATCATTACAGCGAAATCTATCTTGGATGATGTTTAATGTTGCAAACGTAACGAATTTCATTGCTCAATAGAATGGTGCCACCATTTTTCAGATGAAACATAAATGCATATGAACTACAGTTATTGTCACATTCTTGGAACTGAAAAATTTGGGAAACTTGCAATTGACCGAACACAAAAGTAATCCAGAAAAACTTAAAATACCGAAGAATACTTACTAGCACTTTGAACAATAGGTGGCTGTTCATTTCGAGAATATTCATCTGATCGACCAATTAGTGCTGGATCGTTAAAAATTGCTGGATTTTCAGCATGACTATCCCATCGATAGCAACAAGACAAGATATTCCCATTCGAGCAGCTATAAATAATCCATCTCCTTTCATCTATCACAATATGAGAAAACATTACATTTTCAATCAAGCCAGATATTGAATGCACAAGAGAGCCGTCTTTCAGGTTCCAAAATTTCAACATATTTAAGCCATTTGACACTAGCATTCGATTGTCCAATGATATATCCAGACTTTTGAGACTATTATCACCAGCTGAGGAAGCTATGATAGAGTGCCGAAGAGTAAGAGTACTTCGATCCCAAATCTTTATCACGCCATCCTGAGCAGCCTAGAAGATTAAGGGAAAGCATTTGAGTGATAGCCGCCAAAATCCATAAAAGTTCATTTGTGCATAAAATGAAAAATAAGCTTTTTAATTTTTTTACTGATCACTGTCCCACCCACGGCACAAAGCCATACTAGCAAGTTAGGAGTGGAGGAACCCTCACACTCTAGCAACTCTCACCACGCTAAGGTTAGTACTCTAGTGAGCTGGAAGTGATCTCTACAACCTAGTAGCCTCAACAAGCTGTCCGCAAATGCTTGCATACACTTGTCTACCGGTCTACCTGGTCTACTACTGACATTCAATGTCGGTGTAGAGCCCAAGACTAAAAACCATCGAATGATTTGAATGAAGGTACCAAGTTGAATTATTCGACTTGTAAATAACCAGGCGATTTATGTCATCGGCATAGGAGGATTACAGTAAATAATGGACCGCACAAATAGTTATCAAGAGATATGAAATGAATACACGCATCAAGAAAACGAACGAAATGAATAAAGATTGTAAGATCGCACAATAATCAGTTTAGGAGAGGTGCAAAGGACTGTTGACTAGCAGAAGTAAGTCGCAAGAATTTGCCCCAATTCTTAATTCTTGTAGTGATGATCCGAATAATGACATCTGAGAAAAGATTAACCAAAGCAAACTAATAAATTTGGCTTTGATATCATGCTCACCAACTTTCATAAGTGTGTTTACTTCACACACATAAACATAAGACACAACTGTCGCATTTTGTGCTTCTCTCAATGAGGAAAGCTTGTCAATTGAACACCTGCATGTCAAAGGAGCAGCAAAATCAGTATTGAACTTATGGATTAAAATTTGTATTTCTCATGGTGGGGTATTCCACCAGATTCGATTAACAATCGAAAAAATGCTTTATCCTAAGGACTCCAGCCTTCATATATTGCTTCCAGATATCGGCGGGCTTTAGAACCCTTAGATATAGAACAGAAAGCTTGTCAAAGGTCTTAAATTTTTTTGAATGCAAATTACAAAAAATATTGTGTTTCATCAGCTCTTCTCTCACATTAAATGTGACTGCTGCTGATGTAAATACCCGTTTGATGTTCATACATGATCACCAGATGCTGTCAGAAGCATTGAACGAGTTGGATATTACTTCATTATTACACAACAGCTATATCTAAATATATTAGGGTGTTTCAATATACATTGGGAAAAAACAAAGTATGCCAAAAATCATCAGCACTGGCATGCCCCGTCTCCGTTTCACCTAAAAATTTTATCTATAAAATCGCACAGATCGGCAAGATTTTGCGTTGCTTATCATATTTTGATAAAAAAAACGAACATTTTGATTCCGATATCCTTCTATTGAACTAATAAATCTATATTTTGCGAGAATCTTAGTAAAATGTCATAAAAGCGTTATAGCCACTAATTATTGGTACTTCTAGAGAACTTGGAAGCAACACCACCCTTTGTTTTCTGCACAGTCTTGCGGTCATGATGGACGACTTTCAGAAGGAACTGCTTTTGTTCTTTGTCATGTGAAAACTCTGTATCAAAGCAACCCCTCTTTCTGCTGCATCATTCACAACCTGTAGATTTCTGGCAGTAGATTGAGTTTGTGGGTCCTATATATATATATAAAAGGTATCTAAGCGCCAAACTAAATGGTCTCTGAGCGCCATTATAGGGCTCTGAGCGGCATTTCAATGGCAGATGATATATTTAAAAGGTATCTTAGCGCCATTAAATGGTCTCCGAGCGCAACAAGTGGTGTCTGAGCGCCAAAATAGTCTCTAAGCGCCTCAAACGCACATGAGCATTTCCACGCGAATGACAACTTTTTGTAAGAAAGTAAAAGTTAGATTGGACGGCATCTTTTTACTGAAATATTATGTTGATGCTAATATTTTATGATATTGAAGTTAGTTCATTAAATTAGATGGTCGAATGACACATAAAACAGAAAAGATTCGTTATTTTCTTCATTTTTCTTCCCTTTAGAATGCCTTTTTCAGGCTGTGATATTGGCATGATTGATCATCTGTTTAGCTATCGCTATTTGATATATTTTTACATTTGAATTGAAGTATTCTTGAAAACGTGAAATTTGATAATATCATTTTCATGAACGATGAAATGATAAGATAAATACATAATTTTATTATCGTCATAAGATGCTGCTTCGACACTACTGCAACTGCTTTTATTCTACTGAAAAAATCTTGAAATGCAAAGTTTTCTTGCAGAAATTATCAAAATATGGGCTATGTGGATTGTTGACGCATTGTTGAATTTCTCTGTTAGTGTCTACAAACATAGATGTAGTTCATCAAAGTTGCGTCATAAGAGGACGATTGAAGAGTCGTCATATGACGCCATAGTAATTTTCTTGAATTTTCCGTTCGTGTATGTTCTAGAATCGGTGATTTATCAGCAATAATTTTCATTGAACACATCAAATAATTTGCGCGCTTTGAACATTCTTAATGTGTTTAATAATGAAAGTAAAAGCGATTGAAACATAAATAAAATAAGTTTATTTCTTTCTACATGTAGCGTAGTCATCTAGTAGCAGATGTGATCATCAGAAAAGATGATTGTGCCATATTTGGCATTCCTTTTGATGAATGGATCCATCAAAGAGCAAAAATAAACTAATTAACTTTGTTGTACATGTAGCATCAGCTAATTACGGCTCAATAATAGAAGAAGCTTCAAATTCAATAGGCCTAGGATGTTCAGCACTTCCATCGAGAATTACGGCTATGCCAAAGAGTAAATGACATCGTTATAGGCCTACTTGTCGGATATGACTAAACGATCAGCAATATAGTCAAAAGCTCAAAAGCAATATTTTCTTTCCGGATTTTGAAATGTTTCCACAATCTCAAAATCATGGCAAAGTACTTTGATATGTGCGCAGGAAATTCAAGGACTCGTGAAGATGAAGCATTTTATTTGATGAGATCTGTGGTTCCAGTTCCTTTTGAGGGCAAATCAATTGGTGGAAATGGCAAAATCAAACAAAAGTTTTCATTGGAAATGCTCCATCAACTTTAGTAGGCTTACAGTCTGGAACCTGCCATGCAATATGGTTGGTGATATGATGGCTGGGGTATATGCATTGATGGCTGGTGTCCCGGAATAGTTGCTTCTGTGGATTCAATAAAATGCCACACATTTTCAGTGCGGTATGAACAATGTCGGGATAAATCGTTTCCGATTTCCTGCCGTTGATGATATTGACGAGATAAATGATCGGTAAACTCCTTGCAAATTGATTGATGGGATGATCGGATTTGAGGACAAACTTTTCATCCAATTGACACTGACTATGCTGCCGCAAACGCTCTGTTTCATGACCTGTAGTGCTTGAAGTCAAAGTTTTGCGCTACAGAAGATTACAAACATATCTATAGCTGAGATTAGCTCAAAATATTCTAGTTGCTAAATTTTTCTTACTATGATCCTTCAAACTTAGAAAAAAAATAGGAATTGGATTTTTGAAAAAGTACCGGTTATAATGTGACACCTTGCTCAGTATACATTATTCGACACATCAGGCAAACCAAGCTGATTTGTTGTTGATTTACCTACTGTATAATCATTACAATGTATTATAATATAATTATAATGTAGTAATTACAAGCAATTAAAATAATTTTGCATAAATGCGTAAATTTTGGGCGTTGCCGAGTTAAATGTATGATGTTAAAGGTTAGATTCAATAACTTATTGCAACTCGAAGAAAAATTGATGAGACTCACATGTACTTAATTTGAGGTTGACTTTTGCATCATAAGAGGACGTTTGGTAAACACAGCTGTTGGACCCATATAAATAAGATTACAAAAAAATTAACACCATGGATATCTACATGTTAATTGAACCTAGCTATGCAGCAATTAAGGCGTCAATTAATTACTAGTTATAATCAATTTAAGAATGCAAAATCCTTCAAAGACGACGCATGGAAATGCTCAGATATGGTAAAATCCAACAAAAGTGGTCCCCTTTTTTGTCCATTCAGAAAAGGCCTAAATTCCTAATTAAAGGCCTAATACAATAGACACGATTTTGAATTCAAATTTCAAAACTGTTTTCAGCCATCATATACTGATTCTATGATAAGACTTAGTAGCTGAAAGCAGCATGAATGTATTGACTTGCATACTTTGCGGTTATTCTCTTATATTCACATAACAACATCATGAATTGAAGTAGGTCTAGAACAGGCATACTTGAAATAATAAGCTATGATAAAATGAATGTCAAATAGGGGTGACATAACTGTCCTCACTACTCATGCCTTATGTAGATGCATGCTGGCATGTATGCATGTACTTTTGCTTGATAATGAATTTATAGTGCATATCCAATTAATTTTATTGACTTATCAAGTCTTAGGATTTACAGAAGTTATCGTACGGTATGAGATTCTTGTGAGAGCTATATTTTTTGAAGTTTAAGCTTAGGATGAGTATGGATATCCATGAATAAGTGCTATGACTAGGGCATAGGTGGAGTCCATGTAGGCCACATCGACTTCAAATTGCTACCGTCTTATGGTGCGGTTTACGCGAAAAGTAATTTAAAATGAAAATTAGTTTTGGGTTCGTTGTTTATAGAATTTATTTAAGGTTGGTCTAGGAGAAATTTTCGGTTGCTTTATGGTTGGATTCTAGATTTTGTACAGGGTTTGTCTCAGATAGTCTCATGGATCGTTTAGCGTGATTGCTTTATAAGACTGATAGTAGTGATAGGCCTGATAGGCCTACACAGTATTCAACGTATAAAACTCATCGAAGCTTTGCCGACGAAATTGTTAACAATCTCCTTTAATGAAGTGATGATAAAGAATCAATAAAGACCTGAATTCAAGTGTGCTTGATGAGACATCTGCTTCCATGAAAGGTCTAGGCCTTTCCAAAAACAGACACGATAGACATGTGCATATACATGTAGGCCTAAAAGACACACAAAAAGAAATAAATAATCATACATACTAATCATCAACAAAATATGCCACAATGTACAATGCGCAAGCTGAAGCTCATTGTCATGCTTCATATTGCCATTCACGATAGACCTACTTAACCTACTCTGCTATTTTGCGATAACATTATCGTGATCCTTTATGATAAGCACCACAGCAATGGCATTTAATCCACAGCATCTTTTGTCACTTTCTCCTTTGAAAGGAGCGACTCGTTCATTGAAAGATAAAAATAGGGAAACTTAAACTGCTAGGATCTGTTTGCAAGGTGTATGTGTAGAAACAGGGCAAGCTCCTTAGCTGTGTAAAGTCCTGTTTCAAGTAATGAAAGTTTAGTTCCTATATCTTGTTCCTCTTGACGGTTGATGCAAATCATGACAAATTCATATATTTTTAATATTTTCATGGCCCTTTTTTCATGCAGGTAAAATCTATCGGAATGGAGTGGACTTTGCTGTGACTTTCACTTTTATCCAGTATGTAAATATTTATCTATTTCAAATTCATGCAAATATGTAGTTGAATATTACATTGTATTTTTCATCTATATACTACTTATTAGTCCTCGAAGAAAATCTGTACAAAATAGTAAAATTATTTTCCCACTGTATGTGCCAACCAAGCAACAGTACAAATTCACAAGTTCTATTGTAAATTTCTCCCTATTCACGTACTTTTCCATCTCAGCTGGTACTATATAGAAGCGTACGTTGAAGTGACAGTAACGAGGGTATCAGCTCTCAAATTTGGAATAATATGATAAGTATTTATGGTACTTGGCGCTCATATACCCTTTAATTATATGTGACTGGCTCATAGAGACCTGGTAATATACACTATAATGGCGCTGAGAGGCTATTTAGAGTATAAATGCTTTATTTTTTTTGCTTGTTTTGGCGTTTTTTGCGGGTATGTTATCATAGAAATTTTGATATATACGCTAATTATGGATATCAATAAAGGTTATACGAAAAAAATCAAGACTTTTGGCACCTAAACAGAATTTGTGGTATCGGTAGGTGTTGTCCAAAACGGCCTAAATTTGCAGATAAATAGTTGTTAACCCATTTACCATTTTCTTCGAGTAAAAATGAAAATTAAATATAATCTCTATTATATATGATTTTTCATCAACCTTTTAATCTGAGTATTTTTGTGTTCCGTGACATGCAGCCCATAGGACTGTGAATCTTTAAGTTACCATCGAAGTTTCAGCCTACAATTTAGCATCTAAGGGCCTGTATGAGGAAAACGAGAATAATCATTAATTGCTGAATTCCCTGTAGTTCTTCACATATTTCGGTCTCAAACTGGGTGCAGTCAATACTACTGAATACTATAACCCAGCCCTGAAAGTTTTGTGAACGAACACAGGCTATTTATTTCTGCATTCCAACTTTTCTTCAGCAGTCTGTGGAAGTGGCGCTGAGAGATCATCTAAGTATATATATATATATATATATATATATATATATATATATATATTTATATATATATATATATATATATATATATATATATATATATATACAGGGTGTCCATGAAGTTTATACCTGGTTACAAAATATTCAACATAAAATTTGAATCATCACACGTAATGACCAGACCCGTAAGTTTTGCGTACAGCGATATTTAATGTCAAATTAAGTTTCAAACAAAAGGTGTTGGATGTTATATTCGAATGCGTTATACAGCGAAATTCTAGTCACATGAGTTTCGCATAGATAACATTCATTGATTATCATAGAAAGCATATCCTTGATTTCGTATCCATGCTCTTCGTCACATAAGATCGCTCGTGTGAAAATGCAGCACAAAAAATTGAAAAATTGTGTTAGGGCTGAAAGGTGCTCAAGGGTTATCTACCCACGCTTTCAAATTTGTTTAAAATACGCAAAAATAAATCAACCGTCGGAAAACTTCAGATACACATATTTGGGCATACTATCCACCCACATACAAAAACATGTGCAAATCGGACAAGTACTTTTGAATTGGAGACGACAACTTGAAGTGTAGCAATGTCAGCAGTTTGACCTGACTCCATCTGTTCGACGAATTATTGTTACTCGTGTGTGCATCATTCTCTTTCCGTCGTCTCATCACTGCTATTTAAAATCTTCTCATGACCACTACCCTACCGCACCTCTTTTGAGCTAGTATATTAATGGACGGGATGTGTCTGGGTCATTATCACTTCAACAGTTGTCGCGACATGACAGTGCTTACCTACTGCTATCTGCTCAGACGATGAAGTCAGATGAAGCTGCTGACTTCGCTACACTTCACGCTACTGTCTCTAACTCAAATAAAAATGTCCGATTTGCATAAATCTTTGTATGTGGGTATAAAATACATTCATGCTCAAACACGTGCATCGCAAGTTTTGTGACGATTGATCCATTTTTGCGGATTTTAGACAAATTTGAAAACATGAAGGGTGATAACCCATAAGTACAGAGAGAGATTTCAATTTAACAACCCTAGTTATTCGCGTGTGAGCTTAAGGTGTTTCAAATTGCGGGATTATCACAGAGTCGTCTGCAAGCATCGTAACTATAGAAGAACGCATGGTTGCCATTTCTGGACGACAAAAATACAGACTTAATGACTAGTTGCTACAGTAATCCGACAAAGGACAAAATACCTTCGCAAGCTTCGGATCACGATGAGCCCAGTAAGAATCGAGGAAGATTACGATGAGCATAATTTTCAGCAAAAGCATTGCGACAAAATTGAATTGAGGCGCGGCCCGCTGATTAAAAGGCTTACTTAAATAAAACAGTGCACTTGTCTTAATCCTCTCCACGATCATGAACACTTAAAGATTTAAATAACAGAATCGCATTATTCAAAGTCCTTTCCGTAATCCCTCCGCCAACTTCGTCAATTTATGGACGAAGAAATTTCGAATATATCACCTGAAACTTTCGAGGCTACATTTCTGAGCTTTCAAAAGCGTCTTGAGCTATGCCTTCGTGAAAATGGAGGTCACTTTGAGCACTATTTATGAAGTTTAAACGTCTTAATTATTTCAAAAGGAAATTTTATAAATGGCATCATTTGTTTTGATATCTAAAGAAATGACATAAGCCAATGACTTTATTGAAGCATTGCTTATGTTTACAAATAATTAATCACAGTGAATTGAACTAAATTCTAACTTCAGAGGCTCACAAAAATCTTTCTCGGAGAAATTTGGAAGATGATTAAACATTTTTGACATTAAATATTGCTGTAATCAAAACTCGTGGGTCTCATCACTACGTTCGATAAATAAAATTCGATGCTGAATATTTTGCTTTCAAATGGCATCGACCTAAAAAGTTGATTATATTGTTATAATTTTTAGTGTACCGCAATTAAGACAGAAAAATAAGAACAATCTGAAACACAAGAATAATTTCTTGATGCATCTGTATACGACCTTAATAAAGTCCTTGCATACTGCAGATCATTTTCAAGCTTTTTACCGAATCCGATCCGGTCGGAGCCCTAATGAAGTGATTTGATTTGGCAGGTGGGTCTTTATACCACAACTGAATTCCACCGAAATGGGCATAAAGGTCGTTGAAGAGATGCGAAAGCCGACAGGTGACAACACAACCCATTGACTCTCAGTATTCATCTGCTAAGTTCCTCATCCTGTTAGTCTCTTGGAGCCTGTCAAATTGTGCCTAGAGGTTGTCTAACAGAAGACACAAATTGCTAATCTACATGTGCAGCGTTCAAAAAATGTTTTGTTTATTAGCCTGATGATTTGGCTGAGAAAAATGAGGCTGACTATTCTCTGAAATCATTGGCTCTTGCGATCACCTCTTTACATCCTCAAAATTACTATCGCCACACATCGACATCATCTTCTCCAGCTACATTACAGCTAACGTAAACCCGCCTAGAACCCGCTTCTATTTTGTCACTGACATTAAGGGGAAATTGAATATCAGTTCCCTTATTTCTAGTACATCATTTATGCCGAAACAAAGCTGTGTCTGTTTTTTAGTGCCATATTTATATTAATATGTATATATATATATATATATATATATATATATAAATACGAAATGTGCTCTCCTGCCCCACCGAGAATTGTACTCTCCTGCCCCACTTGTACATGAAGGGACCAGGGCCTACAGCAATCGTCGGACCAGGCATTTGGAGGTGCTCTGACTGTCATATATCTTCATTCATATCAGTACATATCACAGCACAATCATATTCCGCAAAAGCTAACTCTAAATACGAAAATTGATGGCCTACAGCAATCGTCGGACCAGGCATTTGGAGGTTCTCTGACAGCCATAGCACTTCTTTCACATCAGTACATCTCAATGCACAATCATATTCCGCAAAAGCTAACTCTAAATACGAAAATTGAGGGCCTACAGCAATGGACGGACCATGCATTTGGAGGTGCTCTGACTGTCATATATCTTCATTCATATCAGTACATATCACAGCACGATCATATTCCGCAAAAGCTAACTCTAAATACGAAAATTGAAGGGACCAGGGCCTACAGCAATCGTCGGACCAGGCATTTGGAGGCGCTGACAGCCATAGAACTTCTTTCACAACAGTACATATCAATGCACAATCATATTCCGCAAAAGCTCATACGTGGGGCAGGAGAGTCAGTGGGGCAGGAGTGCACATGGGGGCAGGAGCGTACAGTTGTGGGGCAGGGGCGTACATTTCATATTCGTCCGTGGGGCAGGAGAGTACAAGTGGGGCAGGAGAGTACAATTCGGTGGGGCAGGAGCGCACATTTCGTATCTATATATATATATATATATAATATACCATATTAGTACCAGATTTCTATTCTTTCAAAATATACACTTACTTATATTAGTAGACTGCATGCTTATCTTTTGTAAATAGAATTCGTTACCGATTTCAAGCATTTTGTCATTGGCCTATTTTACGGATTGCTATATGAAATGCGCGCACATTCATTTTTAGACATGGAAGGATTTGAAATGCTGTTTTTGAAATTCTGTGCTTGATACTGAAATCATAGACACGCATAATTATAAAAATTACAATTACAATTGAAATCGTAGACATCAATAAAAATCATATAATGTATGCACTCAATAGCGCCAATCATCATGCAGCTCCATGTCATCCTGAAAACATGTTCTGAACTTAATTTCCCTTCATACTATGATAAAATGAAAGATTGAAAATGTGGCTTTCGGAAACGTACAAAAACCAAGCTTTTGCCACCGTTATGCACGTTATCATAACAAGAGACTCCTCCTGCATTTATAGAAATACTGTAAATAACCTGCTACTACCATATTCAACAACCGATCAATGCTTCCACTCCCATGGCAATTTCAGCCTAGTAAGATAAATGTCTCTTCAAATTTGAATTTAGATTTAGTAAGTCGAAAACAATTACTTCTGGCGGTTACGTACGTTATTGTCATCTTATTTGGCAGTCAGATAAAAGAAGGCAAATCTACGATATCATAGCTAAAGATAGGTGAGTGGACGGTTGTACTTAAACAAGCTGGGCGAAGTTAACATCTGTCGATGCTTCGGAGCAAAACCTAAATATGTGAGGAAGTGTTCGTGCGTTACTCAGTGGAATTGCCCAGTGAGCTAGTGTGTTTTGAGCGTGGTTTCAAATCTTCGTTTTCTAAGGCGTCATGACCTTTCAAACCGCGTTTTAAACGTTCCTTTAAAATCTCGATTTTATACACGCTTTTAAACAGGCCACGTCTTTTAAAACCGAAATGACACCCCGGCAATTCATGAGTATGGTAGACTTGATGTTTGATTTACAGCGAGAATAAATGAACCATTAATCCTACAGTCTATAACTTATTTGAAAGGCGGGTGCGATAATGTAGAATGCTTCCAAGAAATTGAGTTGCTATGAGCAACTCTATGTAGCAAACTTGCGAATAGCCTGTTATTGACATCACAGGTGCAGAAACATGTACATTTACTCCATAAATCAGATTTGGAAGTTGTCGATTCATTTAACAGATTGTTCAGTTAAAGGAAAACGATGTAAAATGTTGGATGATTGCATGTCGGGGGTACTTGAGCACTTCCCTTGCATTTATACAATTGTGAATTTATTTTATTTATTTATTTATTCAAAGTACAATATTTGAGTGGCGTTTTATCAAGACAGACTACAAGGCCACTGAAAAAAATTAATGAGAATAGAGAGAAAAAATACAAGTTATTGCGGGAAGGAACGTGAAAAAAGAAAAGTTTTGAGGGATCGTTTAAATTGCATGTGTCTTACTGGGTATGGCGTTTAAACGATGAACCAGGCGATTGCGAATGCGAGAACATGATTTGTGGAGGAATTATTTATGGTGTAGTGTGAGCTGCTTCACTTAAAGGAAGGAAAGTCTCGTCGCAAAAGTGTGAGATGTTTGTATTACACCGTTCTTCTGGTACATGATAAAAATAATTTCGCCTATCTTGACCGCGCACGCTCTCAATTCGAAAGTCAATTTATATTATATCTAACTGAAAGAAGATAGCATCTCAAAAAGTTCATGAATATGAATTCATAAAAATCAACGAGTGCACATGAAATCAGAAGCTTTACTTTGATACACTTACACAGCTGCTGCTGGTATGCGCCCTAAAAGACATCAAAGAAAGACTTTGGCGCAATCTGGTAGACGACGACATGCTCAAGAAGTTGATCATACGATCAAAAGAAGTGGAAGAATTTCATCAATCAAATCAAGCGGAAGCTGGCTTGCCATACTACGTCGTGAATCGCAACGACGTTAAAAGCAACGAGTGAAGGATTGTTAACAGCAACACCTACATGGGTAGGCATTTAAAAAATGACTGGTTCATGGTTTTAGAAATTATGGATGATTCAGTTTAAAAGTTGCTGATCTTACCTAAATTTCTGCACTATGATAAACAGCAGAATGTGTTCAATTCATTAATGTTATGTGCTCGAAAGGGAGATAAACGTATCTTTAATGCATATTCGAATATTACTCTCAGCAATTACTTTGATGGTAGAAACAAACATTTATCACACATTAGGTGACAACCTGTGAAACTTCGCGTATTCAAATTCTAACTGAAATAAAAAATCACCTATTTTCATATGAATACGTGAATTTCAATAAATTGTAAGAATTTAGTCTTGTTAGCGTGA
Organism: Prostheceraeus crozeri; assembly: GCA_907163375.1. Classification (NCBI taxonomy): domain Eukaryota; kingdom Metazoa; phylum Platyhelminthes; order Polycladida; family Euryleptidae; genus Prostheceraeus; species Prostheceraeus crozeri. The sequence goes on from CAJQUW010003176.1 coordinate 400,792, forward strand.
CCCAGCGTGTTCCAATGAATAACACAATTATGTGACAAGAATTGTCAACTTACAGTGATGAAATATTTTCCGCTTCTATCGTTTATCAAAGAAGTTATTCGACGGCGATGAACCATTAGAGTTCGTCGGAGAGCCATCCTTCCAAAGAATTCAGTTCCAACAATACCAGTTCGTAGTCTTCGTTGCTGTCGGATACCAAGTAGGCGAGCGTATGGATCTACAAACATGATAATATTTAAAAATAATATTTTCTCCGATTAAAGTTCTACTTTTGTGAGTTTAAAACATGATCGATTTCTCATCAATGGAGCGCGCGATTGTAGAATCTGATATCAAAAACTATTGATTTCATTTTGATTACTCGATAAGATGTCACACATTACATTGTGTGTTCCACAAAATGTGTTTTCCTTAGGAAATGTTCATAATCTTTTCAGATAATATTACAAGTATTAAGCTATCATGTAAAGCTTTCTTTATCATGACAAAAAATGCATTATTGATCAATTGCTTTTTATGGAAAACAATCTACTGTTTTACATAAACTTTTAATCAGGATTTACTGATAACTTGCATGATTTGATCTCAGCTAAATGTCATCGTGCTAGAATTAAAGACGCAAAGTTACGCGCAAAGTTGACGCAGCGAAATTTCAACGTTAGTCGGTGGATGAAGCAGTATACTCGTATCAACACTACATTTTACCAGCAATAAATTGATACATACTCATAACTTCTCGAAGTTGCCCACATTCGTTGTCATAAGGCGAGTCTAAAATTGAAAACAGGAACTAACAAATGAACTAAAAAACACAGTAAGATGCTGAAAACTTACCCGAGTTTTGCTTCATGAGAAGATTTATCAAGTCTGGTAGTAATAGTGATCCAGTCTGAACTTCTGGGTAGCTGCCGCACAATGATTCATATCCAGCCTTAATTACTTTAAGCAGGAAATCATTAGGTATGTTCCGATAAATATAGTCCTGAAAAAAAATATTAAACGGTATAATCATCATGACTCTTTCGACACGTAAGTTGAATAGTCATTTAAATTGTGACATAGCGTTCAGTCGATAATCAAGTTGCACCGATGTTATGATATCAATGTCTACTAAAAGTCGCAAGCCCCGATACCTCAGTTTTGAATCTTAATAGAGATATGGGGCGAAATCTGCTTCGAAAAAGACGAAAAAGGTGGTCAATGAATGTCAATGCCACAATTGTAGTCTGTTTTTCTGGGAGCAGTTGTAATCAACCTTGAATTATCTGACTGAGAAATAAATGGTGTGGAAACGGACAGGTAGCACCGGCGTTATGCTACCGTTCCACCTCCCCCAAACGAAATTCCTGATCGGAAAGAGAAGGTAAATCAGCATTTTCCTCCTCGGAAAAAGGGGTAAATATGTTCCTCTACAAGCCACAGCTTAAATCCTAGCAGAGAAGTAAGTGCCAACTTAATGAAAGGCCGCAATACTCTATGCCAGCAGTGCATCTTCAGGTTAAATGAGTCAGGATATGTTAGTTGATATGTCCGGCGAAATAAACTTAGGGTTAATACTTGAATCAATACACGCAAACGGAGTGACACACAGCCACCGTGTCAGAGGGCTCTTCTCCTCGTTGAGTCATTTGGCCAACTTTGCGGATCTTGACCGCAAGACTATGCCTCGGCGTCCCAATTACACACCAGCCACTGCCCGATTCTGCACATCTACCTTCATTGAATTGACTGAACAACCAATCCTGGATGTCAGGACTGCCATGAGGAAATGATGCAGCGGAACACTGCAAAATACTGCACCTGTCACACGCACCAGAGGCGGTTTTATATCTAACGTGTCTATCTGTGTTATCGTTGGTATTACTCACAATAGTCAGCTATCTTTTAGCACGAATTAATTCGATTGCAACTGCATTTCCATAGAGTCATCGCAGCAACTGTTTGCGGCTGTGGCTAAAACTTTAGCTGAGGAACACCCTGGGTACATAGACACGTCATCTTCATTCTAGATTTGTTTAAATAAATGAAGAATTCCAAATGTGTGTTTTTAAGTATACGATTTCAAGTATTCAATGACTATGGAGTGACCATTGTTTTTATCAGATAGCTTCATCTAAACAAAACATGGAATTGAATCAGCAATTGAAAATTAGGGACCTGCGAAGCCTCAAGATTCAAGTGGATCTGTGAATCGGTTGCTGATTCAAAGTTCATCACAATGCAAACTTGAGATTCGAAAAAATAGAACAAGTTTGGCTAGACAATTTGCTACTCTTTTTTAAAAAATTCATGACCTTTTCTCGTCCAACAAAATTTAAGCGAGACAATGCAGACCCCTTGTGATATTAGATTCTAGCTGAAGGTGGTTGAAGGCATAGCACACTAAACAAGAGGTAGTCGAAGAACTTGGTGCGTGTTATGTGTTCATATAATTCGTCCTCATTAAAGCTGCAAGGACGAGCTCTTAGAAATGTTAACTGCCGGCCGAGATAATGAACTCGATCTTCCATGTTTTCCCATCTGTAGGTCTGGGCTAGTCCAAGCTTTCACAAAAACGCTATTTAATGGTGGAACTCAAAATTGTGAGGCAATCCTTTACTTGCATGACCTCAAGTGACGAACTTTTAAGTCTACATACCTAGCCTACTACATTTTGTTGTGAATTTGGTCTGAATAAACTAGATAAGAATCGTAATTACGTAAAATGCACACTAGGATAGCATGAGACTTATATGGTTTGTTTACTTGTTCTAGCAAGTACGAGTATATTGCTTGCTGAAAATTAAGATAGAAATGGCATTATCTAATTACATAAAGCTCATGAAAAATCACTTTTAAACAGTTCACGTTATAAGTACAGGAATGATCGATGAATGTTACGGTTTCAGTCCGAAGTGAGATCCGATGACTCTACCTCCAAGCCCGAACTTACTAACTTAGTCCTTAAGAGAAAGCTACTCATTTTAACAAACTAAAACCAATGGAAAGTTATGAGTCAAATCAACATCCACCTTCTAACTCAATGTCAAGATGTCGTTCAAAACCATTTGAGTTATAGTTCACAAAGCGTAATTAAACATAACCATAAACATAATTATCTCAAAAAATATTGGCTGCTTATTAATGAGCGACTTGGTGTCACGACATCTCTCAATAGTCTTCTTTGTTAGTAGCTACAGGCACAGTAAGAGATGAAAACTTTTATAAAATCTAGTTTAAATAAGCCTACACTACGCACTATGATTCGATTCGAGAATCACAATCCGACTCGATTAGACTCTAAGCTTGCCGATTCACATGTCAATAGTGAAAATATTCATTGCTTGTTGACTGAGTGATTACACAGATAAATTCGTCACGATTGCTGAAAAATTGAGGTTCCCTATCTCAGATATCAAATTTTTAAAGTAGATATCAAGGTTCCATTCGGTATACTAAACCAAGCTAATGGTAAACGAAGATTTCATTATAAGAATGTTTCGCTACCATCAGCATAGGCGACTACATCAACCAAATGAAAAATGTATTTTTATAAGTTTTGCGTTTGAATGTAATAGTTACTTCAGTTCTGCAGCCAGCGCTGTATATTGGCTGACATCCCATATTGTCGCCATGTTCCCGCTGACGTCATCACCGAGCGACGCTTAGTAAGAGAATTGCGCCTCGAGTTGCAAACGGACACATGCAGTCCAACCAAATGAGACCAGAGTACACCTATAAACTACACGTTGTTCCATAATTTCCTCTCCCGGTCGGAAATTGCAAAATTGATTACAATTGGTGCCCGGAACAACATATCGTGCTTCTAACTTTGATATTTAGCAACCGTCCTTCTCTTCTTCCCTCAAGTAAGAAGTCGCCTCGCATCTCAAGATATTGAGACTTGCAAAAGAATCGCTTCAAGCAGGAAAACCTAGATACTACAAAACATGCACTGATTACAAAGAAGCACTATGGTGAAGATTTGTGGATCCGAAGCTTTAATCATTGGACAATAGATTATTAAATTTTTTTATACTTTGTTGATAAATTATAAAATTTCAGACATCTGTAATAATAAACAATAACATGTCTAAGTTTAATAAGCACTTGCTAGTGTAATGAACATGATACTTTAATATTACTTACGATGTCCTGTAATGGTAAAATATCAGACGAGCTGCTCTGAGGAAGAAGCTGAAAGATGAAAAATGTTACAATTGATTTCTGGATCCAAAAATTTTGATTATGATAACTTACATTGGGTTCATTTAAATAGCATTTCCGAAAATGCATTGCTACATCACCATAATCTGGTTGTCCAAGAAATAGTCGATAACATAAGTAGTTAATCTCTGAAAAGATCAATTGAAATCATAGAAAAAATTTATCCAGATAACAAGCATTTCAAGCGCAGGAAATTTCACCTTTCATTTACTAAGTCATAAGACAACGATATATGCTTAAGTATACCTTTTTACTCTTTTCAGCATAACTGGGTGCCAAAGAACGATTGGCAGGGTGGCGGCCAGATTTCAAGCTTCAAATTCCCGGGGGGGGGGGGGTTCCCGGGCTATTTCATCGAATTTCCGCAATGTTTTTTATTTTGAGCTGAAATGCTTTTCCAATTATGCCGCTCAAAAACTATCCAGACGATTCTTTAATCTGTTCTTCCTATCATAAAATCTAAGACATTTCCTGCTTGAATTTTGCCACCAAATTTTGACGTGAACGACATTTGACTTTCTCACGCTCAGTTTTCAAAAATTTTGAAAAATTTGGTCTGCAGCAAGTGAACAACGTATGGGATCTAAATGATTTCACATCGATAAAAAGATTCATTTCCTGAACTTTCCGACGATCAAATAATACTTAATCTTTATCGTCTGATTCATAGAATTCTATGAAGTTGTATTTCACCTATTCTTCAGACTGAGATTGTAAAACATGCTAAGTTGAATGCGAATTATTTTTGCGCAGCTGCAACCAATGAATAGACATAATAAGCTCATACGCTGACAATGACAAACAACGATTCAAGGAAAACAATAACAATTATTCGAATACTTTTGAGAAAAGTGATAACCATCAAGACCTAGGTTTTTATTTAAGAATATGACATTAATAATTGTTTTTCTGTTAAATGCACAGGACGTACTGAATTTGAATCTCGCATAGTAAAAGCATCGTTAATAAATGATGAAGCTCCTAAATCAAATTAAACCCTCGGTCTTAATGGTAAATCCCTTTTCTTAAAAGTATTCGAATAATTGTTTTGACCATCGTCATTGTTTTCATTGAATTGTTGTTTGTCATTGTCAGCGTATGAGCATATTATGCTAAGTTGAAGCAACAAACTGCATTTTGGAACGCGGCATTTTGAACTGCGTAGCCAGAATGGACAAAGACCGCAATCCCGCCCACAGTTCACAAATCAGAACAAACACTCGACAGACGCACACGCAGAACATTGGCACAATTCCGCACCAACAAATCACCCTTCTTAAAGGAGCATCTACACAAAATAAACCCCTCTGTCCACTCTTCACCTCTTTGCCCCCTATGCAAATCTCAACCACACACTACAAAACACCTCTTCTCCTGCACTCGCATACAAACATCTCACACACCATGGGACCTGTGCTCATCCGCCGCTGGGAGCGAGGGATTGGCCCGCCGGACGCCTGACGGCCCCTGGACCCCCTCCCAATAGCAGAGAGGGGGTGGGACGACACCAACACTACCACGAAGACCGCAACAGCCAGAAGAGTTCCCAATTGGCCAATCATCTTTTTCATCAGCTTGCTCAGAAACAATGGGCGCATGGAAACCGTCAGTCATGAAATTTGTGTCTGATGTTTCGAGCAAAGTCAGCTAAAATAATTCAGGTAGAAAAAATACCGGCGAATCAAGTTCTCGATCTTTCTTGATTCAGAGAATGCGGTACAACGCGGCAATGCTACCTCTGTATTGGATTAAACTAAACCGTGGCAGAAGTTTCTTTATCTGGTTATTTCTCCGCATTGTATAATTAATTCCGTCCCGTTACTTGTAACTGGTGTTTTTTGAAATAAAATTCACAACAAGCCGAAAAAATTAAAATGCTAATACAATAAATTGAGAATACATGGCTTTTGTAAGTATCGTGTCTCAGAAGGCAGTTTGCTAATTCAGCCTTGCATGCTTGAAAGGTGAAGTCTGATGAACTGACTGAAAACAAAAATCATACGAAAAAAGTTATAGAATTATATGAATCAGTTGATGAAAATGAGATATTTTGTTATCACTCGAAAGCACGAAAGAAGAATCCTTCTATCGTTGTAAAATAAATCCGATCTCATGAATATCTCACGGGCTACAACTGAATGAAGGACTGATCATTTGTGCTTGTTTAAAAAACCTAACCGGCTGTAAGTGTGTGACTAAATGTGCAGACATAATTAAGTTAATTCGAAAAGCTTTCATGGTTATGATTACCTTCAAAAGTAATAAATAGGCTTACTAATATAAATATCATCAAATTTAATAGGCTGTCAGCCAATCTCACAGTCTTGAAATGCTTTATTTGACCGCAATAGCAATGCGTTGAGCGTTAAGAAATATACACGTGTTTATCGTGGTTAACCGGTTAAACGCATGCATCCAAGTCTTACATAGCTAGGCCTTATTTCCTGACATATGGTGTAGTCTAGCAAAATTTACTTGATTTGTTATTTACATTTTTCAAATTTTTAATTTTTTGCCTTTCTGGTATAGTTGTGGCCGGAGCAAAGACCAAAATCTTTATCGCTAGAAGCTCCATGTAGTTCCATATACGTAACAGTGACCCCAATATTCGGAAGCCGTTGTCTAATGAGAGAGCAGGGTGTTAAGGGCAACCTCATTGTAAGCCATACTTTCCAGCCTGAAAATCGAGCATATGTGAACGAAAACATTCAAAATAAGAACATGGTGTTTGTAACTGCCCAATTAATATTTTTCAATTATTTTACCCCAAATTATGTGTTACGAAAATTCGAGCGCTCTTTTTGTATGTGCTTTTTCTCCTGAGAAAGTCATGCTTGAGCGCCAATTGAGATTTTGACTATGGAGATGTAGCATGGTTGACCATCTTCGAGAAAACAAAAACGGTTGGCTGAAATATATTAACATTCGTTAGTAACAGTTGATTTTGTAAGTATACTTGCTGTTTGGAGTTATGAGCCACCGAATGTGGGGTGTTATGGGCCACCCTTCGCATTTTTACAAACATAAATGGGTGGTCCATAACACCTCAAACTTTTATAAACGGCAAATTCGTCTATACTCAGGAAATGTCCTCTGCAAGTGCAACAAAATGAAACGAGCATCATGGGAAAATAACACACGTAACATTGTGTCCGCATCCATAGCTAGTGATTATGCCCAAAACGTTGATCCTAGAGCGGAATTTGTGGTCTTTATAACCCCCTAAGCTCATGTGGCCCATAATACGCCGCTCTCCCTACATCCTACTAAGTTCCACTAGCTTGGGCGGCCTTCTTGTCACGATTAACTGTGAGATTTTGCAACTCATCACTTAGCCTAGCCATTGATTTTTATTCAAAATACCAACGAAACCCTTGTGCACTTTTTTCCTCAACTTGGTGTGGATGAAGGCGTGTAAGTAACCCACAGTGTCAATTTGCGCTATTCTTGCTCAGATTTTTTATTTCTCAAAGTTGTGCACTTGTAAAATATCTTGCAACTTATGAAATTGACAACGTGAATATAAATGATCATTTAGACATGACTTTTTTAGTATGCAACTTTAATTACATCATTAAAAGCTGCAGAATTTGCCAATTTGACATATTACGAGTCTGTTGAGAAATTGCATGTAAGCACGTTAAGAAACAAACAAAAACAAAAATAATTTTTTGTCGATCCCTGTCGATTGATGGCGAGCTTGTATAACATGTACGAGAAAAATTATTCATAGTCAAACTAAAAACTTCGATGTGAATAGCCACAAATTGCTTTTATAAGATGCAACATTATTGATTTGCGAAACTATATCCTTAGCGGTTTGACAATAAGCGACGCGTCTACGACTTGACCATCGCCTCACAGATATCATTGACACAGTCATACTGAAACGAAGCAAATTTATGAAATCAAGTATATTTCATCCAGATGTTGTGCAAACATAATGGTTATTTCAGCCAAGATTCGAAGAAATCTTATATAAATGGTGGGCTTAATAGAAGTCATTTTAATAGCAGTTGAAATTAAGGAATTGTGCTCATTTAACTTAATGGCAAAAAAATCACAACAGGCGGCATTCCCGGGCTATTTATGGGCTAACTGCCTATTTCACTACAATTTAAGGACGATTCACGGGACTCAACAATATTCCCGGACGCCACCCTGGATATAAGTTAATTTGAAAAAGAAATTTGACTAATTGCAGCAAAGCCATTCATAAAAGTAAAAGTTTAGAAGGTAAAGCCAACCGAGTTAACTTTCACTTGGTCTTTTCAAGGCTGACCCAGGAAGTGACAATTTCATAAATTCATAAAATAATCATATAGCAGCTCGGTTTAAATTTCACTTTATCAACTGCAACTTCCATCATTCTGCTGCTGAGGGAGAACTGTGGGACTCTTGCCATAAGTTTGCAATTTCCTAATTGCAAGTTAATTGAAATTCTGAATCGATTCATATAATGAATTGAACAAATAAATCATAAACCTTGCCGTTAGAGGATCGTATAACGATTGCGACTAGATTTGGCACTAAGAAGCAAATAAAAACGAACAGACGACCACGAGCAAGCTTCTATCGCATACGAACATCGCGCTTAGACGAGGCGTTTACTCCTCACTTTGGCAGTCGATATGCGGCGTGACGTCATCACCTAAATAGAAAAGCCGCTTTGTCCCTCCTCGAGGACCTGCGACCACGCGCATTCAATCTAAATATAACTTACGTTTGATTTAGGGTATTGTCAAGGTAGGAAATAAAGCTAACTAACAGGACAGATACAAATCATAAGACCCAGAAATTTTTTTGAAAAACTTCTATATCTTTGCTTATCATACACTGATATCCCGGATATGTGGATCTTATCCTTCGGAAAAAATTTTGAAAGAATCTACATTTATGAAAAACATCGAACATCATGTTCGTTACCCACAACAACAGGTGCAAAAATAGGCAAAAAAATCCGACTTACATCGCAAAGCATGTTTATTTTACTTTTCCTTTGAAGGATTTTCAAACTTCCCGAAGTATTCCGACTACACTTGGAACTAGCCACATGCTAAGACAGCCACGAAAGCTAAATAAACATCAATTTGTTAATCGAATCTACTTCGCATTCTGAAAGTTGATTCCAACACCGAATGGAATCGACAGTGAAAACCACCAATCTGCATGGGTGATAGTGATGCAGGTTACTGGCATCATTAATTCAAATGGATGCCACACTGGGATCTTGACGAAAATTTTAGTCTCCCTGACTAATCGAAGTTACACCATTGAGTACTTAAAAGAGGAATATGAGACGGCAATGAAGACTACGCATTGATGAAGAACATAGTGATATAGCTTCCAAATGTTTTCTTGAAGTTTTTTTCCAAAAGTCTCTTGAAACGCTTCTGTACACACTCGACTTGAAACTCTGCTCAAGTGTTGGTGTTGGGTGACCAGTCAATACCCCTATATTCCACAATATATCTAATATCAGATTTATACTAGATCGGCATTAAAACTTCAGGAGCCATATTTCGGAAAAATTTGGTCGGCTCTTACTACAACAACAGCAATGTGATAGTCTTTTGACAGAAAGATTGGCTGTGATACCAAGGCGTTTGAAAGATAAGACATTCTCAATATCAATGTAATACTTTGCATGCACCCTATACAAATGTTCCGCTTTCGGTAAGTTATGTATTTGTTTTTATCAATATTCATACTTTAACTTGCGAGATAAATGTAATTAACATCAAGAATGAACCATGATGCAAAACTTTCTGACAGTTGGTTGGTGTGAAAGGGAAAAGCTCTCCCTCTATGCAACGCAGAGTTAGGCTGTCATGCTCTTCAAAATCAAGGTGCATAAAATCTGTTCGATTTAAGAGGCACTGTGCATATTGTATGCATTACTTTTCAACCTGGTGCACATGATTTGACATACATGTGATACATATACAAGTTTCGACGACACTGTGATATATGAGTAGTTTTGGATGTCAAGCTAACTGCTTGTCCTATCATCATGGATAACATTTCTGCGCAGGGAAGCGTCAATATCACAATATCTTTCATTCACACTTGAGGAAGCAAAACAAAGCAAGGCTTTTTCTCAATACCTCTAAGAACGGTGTTCGTCCGCAAAGTACTTGAATTACTGCTTCTGCTAACTTTAGGCGTTGACATACTGGGCAACAACCCAAGCGACCACTCCGACCGGACACAAGCGAAACAATACTTTATAATGCAAACTAAAAGAGTAACTAAATATTATACTTCAACTAAACACAGAAACTATGTTCAAGGTTTTCAGTGTTTTGGGCAGAATATCATAGTGCATTTATTCAATTTACAACATGCGGTAGATGTGTTGCAGAAACATGATGTGAAAATCAGAAAAAGTGATTAATGCAGCGATCAGACAAGATGGAATTACGTGTATCTGCTTAAGTGTATTTAGCGGCGACTAAAGCGACTTGCTGCCGCTGATGTTGCTGTCATAGTCAATTTGATTTCTACTAAAGCGAAGCTTCTCACGAAGAATTGGTCGCAACATATTTTCTGGATCATATAAGGTGTAGTAGTAACTCAGAAGTTTCACTAAATCCTCAATGTGTATAAAGTTTAGATTTTATTAGGCCTAAATGAACTCGAGTTAAATGCAATTGGGTCAAAGATATTTAACACTACCTGTTTGAATTAATTGCATTAGACCTCTCTGCAATTGAGTACTGAAGCCAAATGTGAAGTTTTAGCAGTTTTGAAGAAATGACCACGGAATTGACTAAAGCATGATACAATACAGACGGAATAATGGTGGTCTACACATCCTCCATCCATAGAGTAAAATAGGTAGAGCAAAGATATTTAATTGTTTAAAAGAGCTAGATGAGAAATAGATGCCAAATTTGAACCCATTTCAGTACGGTCCTTATCGTGGCAAAAAAAGCATTACGGCAATGGGGCGAAATTGCTGTTTTGTCGGCTGTACGGTGTGCATTGCGACAAAAAGCCTTGGAAATGGCGCATGATGTAAAGCACAATTCACTGATGCTATATGATAAGTTTCAAGAATATTCGTTCAGTAGTTTCTCTGAAAAAAATTGTTTAAGGTGAGGGCGGTGATACAGCAATTTAGTGCAGCACTATCAATTTGGAAGAAAAATATTCATATGAACACTGATTAGTATTGATAAACACACAACTCCCTCTATAGAATTCATGACCATTAACAAATTCAGTGAGAATCCGAATATTACACAGTAATTGGCTAGTAATAAGGCTCAACATGTCAACAACGCTCTTCGAGTTATTCACCAGGCTGAAACTACAACATGGATCCATGTATTGCAAATAATTAACAGAGGGCATTTTAGGTCCAAGTGGAATCGATCATCGGATGTCTGTCAATGTCAAGATGTTGTCAACAAAGATGTCAATGTGCATTGTATAACATGCGTAATATATGTTGTTTGTTTTTATTTGCTTAAGACAATTTTATATCAAATTTTCTGATAATTCATATATATTTTTTCTGTTGTATGAGGTAATTTCTTACCGCAAAATTAGATTTACACGTTAGATTATTGCCAAGCTTGGAAATCGCGTTTGGTGTGGCCGGGGCAACGGTGGGCACAGCAACGATGTACATGTGCAACCATAGCCAGGTTTCGTATTTAGGCCTACTACAAAGAAACAATCCAACTGCATGATCAAAAGTAAAGACGCGGTTCATTTTTCTGTTCAGAAAAGTCATTTAGTCATGTATAAGGTGAATTGTAAGTGAACCCTACTCTGCTTTTATCTAAGAATGAAGCAATTGGTCTTCATTTGTGCTATTCCTATATAACATGCGCTCTTCAGATTTAATCAGTGGATTTAATAATCAACTCACATAAAATAATGCAATGAAGTCTAATTGAAAGAATTGGATCAACAGGGTGCTCTTATTTACAATTGGATTTTGCAAGACATCTGAAAACGTAGAATAGACGATTATTTGTTGCAATTTGGACGCTGTTTTCAGACATGCATAAAAATTCCTTGATTTATTATTAAAATTCGCTTTGGTTCTGTATTTGCTAAAAAGAGGTAATGAAAAGGAATATGTGTTTCTCGCTTACAAATATTTTCAAATTCATGCAATATCAGCTGATTTTCACTGGTTTCGTTGCACACAAGGTAAAAACACGTACATGTATATTTCCTATAGAGCCCTTTATGATATTAATGTGCAAGACTTAGAAAATTGACAACAAAGTGATTTCTACTCATTTGATCTACGTGCTCGACGTAGTCATGCATACCGGTCAGATAGTTGTTGTCCGATGAACGTGGAATAATTATTAATATAAGGTTAGCAGGTTCATGAATAGGCCTATACCGACGCTGTGGCCTTGTGGTAGAGTGCTCGCTCTGCGTCCGGGAGACCTTGGTTCAAATCTTGGTCGGGTCAAACCTAAGACTTTTAAAATAGGTACACTCTGCATTCTTGCTAAACACTCAGCACGAAAAAGAATGAGAGTGGTAAATGACAACTCGGCCACATGGAAGAAAGGGTCCGTGCCTAATGTGCTTCCGAGTATAAACAACGTTCATTTTTTTTTCATTTATACAAAACCTATATGTAAAAGAAAACTAGTCCACAAGAAGAGGACTTGCCACCCATTGGTTTGAGAACGATCCAGACCATAGATTAAACATCAAAGACATTGGTAGGCATAAAGTATTGTCGACATAAAGTATCTCTGTACAGCAAAAAATTTATTTGAAAATCTTCTGTTTTTTACGGAGATTTCGCTCCTGCGGTCCCAAAAAATGATTTGAGCAGCTTTAAAAAGTTAAATTTTTGCAAATTATTCCTGTGTTTGTGAAGTAACTTAGAAGTAACTGAATGAAGTAACTTCACATTGCTGAATTTTCCTGGCTGCATGAAGTCTCAGAATGCGGAATAATTTCTACCCTACAAAAGAAGGCTCTACCTGATTGAACTTAGCAAGGCTTTGATGATGCCATAATAATCAACTCTTCCAACCTTGCGTGCTACTGTTCGAAAAACACATAACGGAATGAAAAGCAAAGTGGAATAGCTCCTGTGCCACAACCAGTTCAAGCAACAGGTGTAGCGGGTCAAGCATAGGAAGGTGCCACTAATTGTATCCAAAGGAGGCGTCAAACACGAAAAAATGTTCCAATCAGGGTTGGAGCAATTAGGCCTACACATTTTTTTCAATTACAATTGCAACTACGGCTGAAGTTCTACAATTACATTTATAATTGCAATTACTTTGAAATCAAAATCTTTAATTACAATTACAAGCACTCTAAAGTCAAAATCTCCAATTACAATTACTTCAAAAGTTGTAATTAATTACACAATTACAATTACATCGATTTTTCGAGCAATGTTTTGGTCAATCATGAGTTATTTGTCCAACACGATTTCAAGTCTTAGTAAATTTGATTTTGAGCACAAGATAGAGAAAGAAGTAGTCTATTGTCTACTGCAATAACAGCGTTGCAACCTTCCAATGATCACTATAAGGTAGAGCATGCCAAAAACTTTATCCTGATAAGCCATGATGCCTCATCGCGACGATACAGTTACAGCAGCCGCCAGAAACAGGATGAGTAATCTGTCTCTGAGTCATCATTAACAGCAGGCAACTATTATGCTACGTTGGGTAGGCCCATAGAGTAGGTAGAGTGGTAGCTCCGCATTTTTAAATCCCCAATGTGTTATGCACTTTCGATTTTAATAAATGAACTCAAAGGAGATACAATCGGAATTGTTTCAAAATGTCATATATACACATTTATTCAGTTTTGAAGAGATAACAACGACAGAAGGAAATAATTTTATTTCACAGATTTTCCGTGTCATGACACCCTTAGAGAGGTAATATTTGTTGAATTGGCAGCTCGATGACCTGCTATTGCTTTCATGAATTGGCAATATGAAATTTCAGCCAAGAAAGCACAATGAAGATGTAGACTTTTTTCATGAAGACTTCCATTATAAAACGGATCATGAAGTTCCTTTGATAATCAGCTTAATTTCCCCTTAGTTAGGATGCTTGTTAGCGAATATTCATTCCTTTTGATATCCAACTTGTTGCATGCTGCTAATCTATAGGAATATATAATGTTAGTTATAAATTTTTTCACTGTATACAGATACTTTTTTGTGTCGACACCATAGAGTCGGGATAGAGTGTGTCGACCAAAGATATTTAATAACAAGTCAAATTCTGTAAATTTAATGCACGACATATAAATGTCAAGCAACAAATTTTCTTCTCCTTGGAAATGACTTGCAATTATCCAGTAGATAATGCAAGATAACTCCTATTGTATCGCTTTTCCAGCATAAAATGAATTGATGTGCATGCATCATGGTCTTTACTATTTCAACTATAAAACTTGATCTAAAAAAGCTGCAAATCTTGAGCAACCACAGGTCTTGAATGAGTTGCGTGGGTCAGGGAAGCAACATAAATTTAAAAATTTGGATATTGCTTACGTGTTTGCATAATCTGCAAATTCAAATTCTCAACTTTCAAGGATCTTAGCACATTTGATGGGACGTCTCCTAACCACATAGGTATTTCTAATTATTAGCACATGCATTATTAGGAACATGCTGTTCGGCTACAAGAAAGTCACATAGTAGATTACATTTCTGTGATAAAAAATTGAAAATTTTGACAACTTTCACTTGAAATCGTTCTTGCTCAGAATAAGAAAAAATGTTAAGAAAAGCATTTATATATAGGTAGTTGTTCTATATGAAAGCATCCGTGTCAATGAATGCGATGCTTGAAAAAGATCAAGGGACTTCTAAAGTATGTTCAATGCAGAAATATACTACAAAACTTCTGACTTTCATCGCACTTTGAATGACACGCGTGCGTCCGACAACATAGTATGTCCGACAGAAGGCAACGCATGCGTAATCAAGCAGCGAATTTAAGCAACAAAGCAATTACACATATTACATCTTATATATAAGATGTGGTGAACACTGAGCTCTCCAAAAATTACGGAGAATGCAAAATCTCCGTCGACACTTGGTCACAATACTTTTGACATGCGTATTCCACGCAAAATTATAGGAAAACGTTGTACCCATATATGGTTGCACCAACATTATTTCAGATGCTGTAGCCAGAGGCAGCAGCAACTGAAATTAAATCGTCAAAATGAAATCGTCTTGGCAACAGTTTTGCAACACAACTCTTTGTATAGTTTAAGAACAATTCGACCTGCTTCGAGCAATCTTCAAGGTGTAACCATTATTGCTGGAGGCAATCTTGCCTTTTCTCACACAGAAAATGTAATAAGAAATGTCATCCGCATACACAACGATGATCATATAGGTTTCAAGGAATCAACAACGGCATCAAAAGCATTGTTCCAATCATAGAGTAAGTATTTCTTTCGATTCGTCTTATCACGTCACGAATTGTACATCTCATTTGCCATCTCGCTCATTGTACAGCAACCATTTTATCACTCATGCCATCATCAATGTTCTATTACAGACGTGTTCCAAATCGTAAAAAGAGGTTTTGACTTTTGAGTTATTTTAGGGTTTTATTCTAGGTTTTTTTTTACTTTTGATTTAATGCAGGCATTGGTCATGTTTTAAACCGACTTCATTGTATCTTTAATGTGTTGTTTATTTCTTCCCATTTTGGTCACGTTGTCGATATTGATGGCCGAGAAGATCAATACCATAGAGTAAGTAGGCTATGTAAGTAGAGTATTGACTCAAGAAGTATCTGTAGGGCCTATACAGTGAAAATTTTTATACCAAAAGATTCAGTTCTTTGCATAGATTGCGCTCCTGTGGGCCAAAGATTATTTGAGCAGTTTTTAAAAAGCTTTTTTGGAAATTTATGTGCTACCGAAGTGAAGCCCCTTTATAGGTAGTATGAAACAAGTTGGATATCAACACGAATGAATATTTGCTGACAAACATCTTAACTAACAGGAAACAAAGCTGATGATCTAGGGAGTTTCATGAACTACATCATGATGCAAGTTTCTGCAAGTCTCCAAGGAAAGGTTGAGATTTCATTGTGAAGGAAAGAAGGAAGTGTCAAAACAGTGTTTCGAACGTGCAGTACACGTTCCTTGGACTCTTTTCCATAACATTTGTAGGCCATTTATGTAAAGCCCATACAGAGCTTTATATTTATGTTCTACATTATTCAAGATATTTTCACAGGAAGCTCCATGTTTAGGCTTTAGATTATTTCATAGAGTAAGTATATAGTAGGTAGAGTGTCGACCATGGTGTCGACTCAAAGAAGTATCCGCAT
The DNA here is from genome assembly GCA_907163375.1 of Prostheceraeus crozeri. Lineage (NCBI taxonomy): Eukaryota > Metazoa > Platyhelminthes > Polycladida > Euryleptidae > Prostheceraeus > Prostheceraeus crozeri. Next base: position 417,312 of record CAJQUW010003176.1, read on the forward strand.
ACATTGAAAATTTTTACATCAAAAGATTAATTTTTTGCGTAGATAGCGTTCGGGCGGATCAAAAGAAATATTTGATAACTTTTAAGAAGCTAAATATCAGCAAATTATTCCCGTGTTTTTATATTATTGACGTGAACACAATATATAAGTAGTATCAAGCATGTCAGATATCAAAAGCAATGAGCACATAGTAACAAGTATCTTAATTAAGCGGAAATTAAGCTGATTATCAAGGGAATTTCTTGAACCTCATTACAATGGAAGTCTTCATGAAAAAGTCGTGATTTTATTGTGCTTTCTTGGCTGAAATTTCAATCTTTAATTATATTTTCGTCGGGCATGATTTTATGATTTACTAAATTTATGCTTCATTTCTAAGCCTAAATAGGAATGTGGAACCAATTATTACATCTCTTACAGTTAATATATAATGTTATTTTGCGCCACCAGTGGCAGGTAGCTTGTGATATGATCGCGCTAAGGAATATAATCTTATTAAGAAGGTTGAGCATTAAAGTAATAGCAACCTATTGAATTTCTCATTTAACAAACACCACCACGCCAAGGCTGTCGTGACACGAAGGATCTGTAAAATACTAATTTCCCTCTGCACTATCATGATCAGTCAATTTCGTGGTAATTTCTTCAGAACTACAAAAATTTGCATATCTCACATTTGGTCACAATACCCAATTGTGTTCAACTCGAGTTCATCTAATAAAATCGAAACCGTATACACATTGGGGATTTAATTAATACTGAGCTGCTACTCTCCCTAATATATTGACTCTGTGGATTATTTACGTAGGCGTAATATTGTCCCATATCAGCCAAATAATTGATTATGACTTCGAAATGGTTCATTAACTCACATGAGCAATTTAGGTTAGTTAGGTGTATATTTCAAATCAATAAAAATCAATCAATTTCATAAGATATACATAGAAATATGGAAATAGATTTAGAAGATACATTGAACGGACAGCAAATTTCTGAAATGATCATAGATTACAACTTCGATTATGTAGTTCTGTACAAAATGGTATGAACGATGACTGACGGCTTAAAGTGCGAGAATAGGGCACAACCAGCTTTTGACGATGTCGAGATCTGGCAAATGTAGGAGGGACTAAATGAAACAAAAGATTATTTGAGTTCTGAATATCATGAAAGGTCTTTAAGGCAGCAACATTTCTTCTGATGTTAATTGGTGTAAACTTGTCACAGTTGCAATCCATTCCACAGATAATACGGTGAGACCGGTAGACAATTTGCACAGTTCTGTGTTCAATTGAATTTCAAAATATGAACTTTGAGAAACTTTCACGAGAAAACGAAATTTCTCAAAAAAATCGAGACCGAGACGTGAAATTCTGGATTGAGACAAGAAGTCAGATTACTCGAGTCTCACCCATGCATAGTTACATGTGACAGTGATTGCCTTTCTACATTCATGTAGAGCTGTATGGCAACAGCTTCAAATTTCTTTGAATATGTAACTCAAGATGAACACATTTGAACAGTCTTTTGCCACCAATTTCAAAGAAGGTGCGCTTTCTCATAACATATTTGTCTGCGCAAAGGAGAGCTGAATGCTTATTTCAATCAGCATATTATGTGTCGACGTTTTTATTTGATGTATCAATGATAAATCATTCTTTAGTTTCAATTTTAATGTCTGAATTTGCATTTACATGAAAAACAGTGGATGCTTTTACATTTATATTTAAACATTTAGTTCTATATTTCATTATAAATTATGTTTTACATTCACATTTCTCAGAAAAAAATGCAGATAACCACTAACGTTGTCATTATTAAGCACGGTACACAACGCTCGCTGAATGCCAATTGCATCGCTTAAAATTCCAACTGAATTCACAAGACAGACACTTCTATACATGTACACACACGCAGAAGTCAAATCATGTGACTGATATGAATGCCAATCATTCCTCGTGCATGTGCGGTTGTGATAGTTATCTACGAAATAATTCATCGTTGATCAGTGGTTTGAAATCTTAACACACACATTGCGCATAGGAACATGCCATCTGTATCTAAGAATGTCTAAAATCTCTCATCTGTTTAAGACATTCATGTATGTATTTTGCTGCTCCTTGTGACCTTTCGCCCCCATCTATGTCCATTCCTTGTGGGGTGATGACTCCCCCTTATGACTGGGCAATTCGGCCAATGGTTGCGACGATGACTGATTTGATGTATACGTGATGATTGCCTGCCTCATCGAAGTGTGGCGAGTGGGTTTGTGTGTTATGCATAAGTGTCCGCAGGATGATAACATCACTGTCCTACATTTGTGCTGAAAGTCGGTTCGTTCAATTCGATTATTCATTCGCATCTGTGTGGTTGGTTGCTGCTGGCCGTTTAGCGCTCTCTTGACGATTTTCAAATCCGACAGATTTTCAGCCATGAGGAGGCTGACACTTGGATTATTATTTTTTGCTATAATCTCGACAATTCTGAAACAGACAACTGCCGGTACTATCCGTTCCGTAAAAAAGGATGATCACAGAAAGCCCTCCGCTCTACCCATCGAACCTGCAGCGACTCCAGAGGATGAAAAAAGCAATTCTACGAAACCTCAAGGTGTATTTCTTTTCGATAACAACTGCATGTGGTATCTCCATGGAAAAGGACAATTGATTGCAAAAATAAATTGTGTAAATCCAAAGAAACGTCCGCCTGTCATCGTGGCTCGTCGTCGCAACGGCAAAATGCATTATAAACTTCAACAGAAGGCTAATAAGCGTCCATGGCGATATAATGACCAGAAAAGAAAACGAGGGAGAAACACTGGACAGATTCCGCTAAAATGCTTCTATCGATACGACGATAAAGGCGTTTTTTATTTGACCACTTGTTACACACATTCGCGTCAATTCGGCCCAATTGAGATGAACTTTCGTGGACATAGACCTGGAGAGAAACCCAGTCGAGGAAAAGACAAAGCATATTGGCATAAACGTGGCAAAAGGAAAATGCGAGATCGACGACGAAACAGAGCCCACAAACGTAAGCTCAGACTTAGAAAACGTAGGCGCATGAATAGACTCAGTCGCTTTCTTTCGCGAACAATGAAGGAGAAAGATGGACAAAAATTGAATAAGGATGTCAAAAAAGTGAAAAAGTTTCAACACAAATCTGGTCGAAAAAATGATAGAGGTAAAGAAAAAAAGAGAAGAAGGAGGAAACACAAGAAAAACAGAAATAAGTCAAAGTCGGAACGCAGCCGGAAACCGAAGGAAAATCCTTAGGCTTCTTTATTGTGATAACTTTTAATATTCGAATTGATATTCCTTCAGTGTCCGATCACATTAGCATGCTATGATGCTCATACAGCTTACTCTTTTTCTACACATAATATTTGTTACGAGAACATTAAATTTCTGATTTTGTATGTAAATATTTTGTCATACTGTCTGTCGCAATAATAGTGTTGCCTGTTGACGATAAACCATAAAATGTGTCGCTATTAGAATAGCTATTGGGATTATGCAATATTCGAATGTGTGAGGGCCTGTCGAACAAATAATATCTTACATCCTTACCCACCAAGGCACACTTATATTTTTGTCTTTAAAGCTATATCATGAAATAGTGTCACGGGTGTCGCAACTCGCACATAGTTGTCTAGTGTTCTCTCAAAAGACAACGGTGTGAAACAGGTAGATCTATTGTGGAATATAATCGCAGCAACATCAAATTTTCATTGAACAAGTGACACATTTTGCACATTAGCTTCAATTTCTCGTTTCGCTTGATATTCAATGTAAGCCATGTGCCCGACATGTCTTTAATTGCACTGGCAAACAGTCACTCTTGAATGAATTTGAAAAATTCCGACAAATTGAAAAAATTCTGAATACACAAGTAAGGTATTAATCTTTTATCAATGTTGATGATTTAACTGAATTGAACAGTGCAAACAAGTCAACATCGAGATAATATTAAGTGATAAATAAGGTATGCCTACGGAAATATCAGTATGATAAAGGAATGGTAATTGATTGAAAAAATCATGTGCTTGAGATGTGACATGTGTGTTAATGGCAGAGTGTGCCACTTTGAAGAAGTTCGTTTAGGCGCTAAGTGTTCAGAATACAACCAATCGTAAATCACTAAATGTTTGCACCAATTTCTGATGCGCATGCATCTGAAAGTTGGTCAATTTAACAGATAGATAATATATGCGTCAAGATAAATTTCAAAAAACGCATTGATCGAATATTTACTTATTTATCCTGCAAATTCTAACTATCAATACAAGAATAGAATGTGACTTTGTCAGATCAATTACATATAGCCCTGCTTTCATCTCAAGAGAATTCAAAATACAGTTAAAATTAGGCCTACATATTTTCAAAAATAGTGATGTAGAAAAAGGTGCATTGAAAAAATAAAGTAGGTAACTAAAGTTTCTGAGAAAAGGTTGTACTTGAGAAAAAACACAATTATTTTCAAATAAGAAATGCTTGGTATGTATTTAAATATTTTTCAAATTTGATAGACTATTTGTCAATTTGAATTAATAAGTCCACTGAAATTAGCATATATGAATTCAATCAATTCAGAATATTCCAACTGTTAAGGAAAGGAATAGTAAGTAAAGGAGCTGCAAAGGTGCTGTAGCGGAATTTGATATTTTTCAATATTTTATAAAACATATGAAAAAATATACAATAACAATCAATAATTAATAATTATAATGTTAATTCAAACAATTCAGAAAATTCCAACTGTAGAGGAGTCATAATCATTCCAAGGAAAAATAACGAATCGATAGTTTTGCCATTTCATTAACTGCTTACATCATGCATCATAATCATGTAGCAGTGGTTGGCAACGCATGGCCCGTGGGGTCACTTGGCCCGCTACCATTTCTTACATTTGAAGTGAATCATTCACATCAAGTGAAATCATTTGAATAAGTGACCCAAAAATGGCCCACTCCGACTTTGACCTTTGAAAGATGCTTCTAAGGTTGAGGGATCTTCTTCATAATTTGCAAAATATTACCTCACATCTAAATGAGCAACATGTTACCACAAATTCATATTCGGTAATGAACATCTTCTCACTATGGCATGAGCGCACAGTCATATAGCCAGAAACTGCGTGAGTTCATGGTGAGTCACATGGTGCTCGATGCCTTGTTGAGGACTATACGTTACAACGAAGTAGGCTGAAGGATCCAACCGCATGGAAATATGTGACATTTACAATCCAATATGTCATATAAGTAGGCTATTCTTGTTGGATTACACTTGTATACTACTACACCAATATATTTTGTACTCAAGTGGCATCATTGAGCACACGAGTAGGCCTATCGTTAGTAGAGTCTATGCGCGATATTTGAAAGTTGCTTAATTTTGCACTGTTACATACAGACCATTATTTTTCAAAATGTAAAAAGGCGTTCGTTTGATCTAAGCAGCATTACTGCCGGCCTTGTCAAAAGTATAAGAAAAAAGATCTTGCACTTTTGACAAGGCCGGTAGTGGCGAAAGCCTAAGAGGAGAGAAAATAGAATTTTAAGTGCAACAGCAGTTAGGTTTATTTCTTTGATTAAAAAAACATTATTTTTCAATAAAGGAATGTCATATTATCATATTACTTACCAATGAGGTCATACTATTGCCAAACCAACTATCACTATCATATAACGCAAAAGATAATTTCCCTTAACTAGTAAAGCCAATTGACTTTTCAATATTCATAAAGATTTTAGACTGAAAAATCCAATTCCTTGATAGCTAAAGCCAGGGCTGTGGAGCCGGAGCCTAGCCGGAGCCTTAAGGACCCGATGGTTTTGGTTGGAGCCGGAGCCGATTTATCACAAAGGCTCCGGCTCCGGCTACGATAGTTTGAGCTTTGATATAAATCTAGAATTTTGAAAGTTATTAATTGGCATCATAAAAAAATTAAATCATTTGAAATCTAAAGATGTCTTTTAAGTATACCAATGATCTGTCCTCCACGATATCTTTCTTTGCAGTTGCCGCCTTCTTTTGTATTATTTACACACATGTGTAATATTTTTTTATTGCATATGTTTCGTGAGACTGATTTCCATATTGAAAACGTATTCTCCAAAATCCATTAATTTGAAGACTTGTTATATGCATGCTAACTAGATGATTGTAGATTCCTAGAGACAAGTCGCCAGTCATTTATGTACACATTTCCAGTTCAGTCAGCAAAGATAATATAGCTACATATCTTGCGCAATGTCTTAAATCTAATACGGTTACTATGTAGGCTATCATCTATCGGTATGGCTACTGGCAGAAGCTATTGGCATCTGTGACAATGCCAATTTCCTTAGATTGTATTGTAGGCTCTTGTGCAGTCCCCCCACCTACATTTTTCAAAACAATCGATTATTCAATTTGATCAATTTTGATTGGAGGGAACTCTTCACACTCACACGAATGACCTGACTACAAGTCCTCACATGGCTATAGCAATAAGCGACCCAGCCACTTCTAGTAGCGCCCTATTATTTTAAAGGTACCTCATTCACAATGAATTTCCTTTGACTTCAAAATTCAAAGGGTATATTTCAATGCGAAAAACCCGAAGGCAAATTACAATGTTGACTTGCTGACGAAGTTTGCGACCATGACATCGCAATTACCCACGTAGATTTTTACAACAGCACGGAATGCTTCACTCAAACCGGTGATGCTGAAACGGACATCCAATGGTGCTGCATCTTTTGACCAGAGAAAAAATGAGGGGGGGGGAGGACTGCACAAGAGCCGTATCGTGTAATAATATTTCCCCAAATGTCATAGACCTGTGGATTTCAAGAATTTTCATTATTATTTTTTCCGTCTGTCAACACTTTATGCTGATATCATGCTGACTTATATGTAAACAATAAAAAAAGACTGAGACGCTCTCAATAAAGGCGCCTTTTGACCTCCCTTTTCTATTGTCTGTGACACTAAACCCCACGCGCATTCGAAAGCTAGCAAAGTAGATGGGATTTTTGCTCGGTGCTCGCAGTCAAATTTTTATTATGCATAGCACCCTGCAACATACTGTGTGATACTCCGAGTTCAGTTTCATCAGCCTAACCATCATCAGAGGAATAGTGGTAATGTGTTATACATAAATTGAATATAATAATATACATGAATCATTGATGAATTATTTAGTGCAACTTTACGCCATAATGAAAAATACGAAATTAATATAATGTAAGTTAGGCCTTAACTTATTAAGTATGCTGCATAGAATTACAAAACTTGTCCTAAATTAGATATTTTTAATTTTTTTAAGTATAATTTTCAATTGTACATTTCTAGCCTACACTGCAATAAGGCTATCTAAATTACAATTTCTACAGATGATGAGTCGTGGGCTACCCACCGATCATATTATTCATGGACCAACAGACTATTGAATAAAGGCAATAACAAATAACAATAACACCCTAAGCTAGCCTATATACACTTTAATATTCAATAAAGCAATTGATATCTTTATTGATACGGTATATTTGGCTATATAGCCGATACCCTTTCCATGTTCGAGTAGATACAGGCCCTATAGGCTATTTAGAGGCATACGCTATCCAGTTTCATATTCAAGCTTTGTTAAAAAACTTATACTACTATTCGGCCCCTGTGACGGCTAATTAAGTATATCATCATCACTCATGTGGTCTTATTTAATGTAGCCTCGTAGTAGACTGGTTGCAGGCTAGGCCAATTTATATTTAGCCAGTGTGGGAGATCTTTATCTAATTTAACCAATCCTGGCTATAACTTTATTTTATCTTTCAGAGATAGTCAATTCATGCAAAAATATATGACAAGTATGTTATTTGTCATTATATTAGGCTATTATCATTTTTATTATTAACTTAAGTCGTTGCTTGTTAATGAAAACTAATTTGATGATTGTAGCAAGCCTTTAAAGGTCACACCGTTATCCAAAAAAACCGTTCAACGGATCCAGGATAACCAGCATAGATAGAACCTGAATTTGAAGTCGGAGCTGGAGCCGGAGCCTTTCACATCATCAGTGTCGTGGAGCCGGAGCCGATGAGATAACGCATCGGCTCCACAGCCCTGGCTAAAACATTACCATGTAAAATATAAAAATGTTGCAGTACCCTGCAGCAAAAACCGGAGGACAATGTTCGAAATGATTTGTTTTCGATACAATTTAGCGAATGATGAACGATTGATTCAATACAATACAATTGATTGATACAATTTAACGATGGTTAAAAGTACTATGGAAGAAAAATTCTTCTTTGATATTGTTAAGCAAGTAACTAATAATATGGTTGAAGTACGGATCACAGCAATGCAAACAGAGATGAAATGTTTGATATGTGAGAATATACTTTCAAGGACTGGACTGTGCTCGATATTTCGAAAGATATTATTATCTGTGGCTCCCCATCCCAAGTGTGAAGATTACAGCAAGTTGCCCCAAAATAATCACTTTTGCAGTAATCCTCATCACAATATTGATCAATGGTGTTCATAATCGATGAAGTGAATTACTCTTGGGTTCTCACACCACACTCACAGCATGCTGTTCCTAGAAAAACAAGGAATTCCAAAGACAGTTTTTCTTGGAAAACATGTTTATCTACAAAAGCGTCGTAAAGTCAATCGATTAATTGACAATCAATCGTCATAATAGTCCGGGAGCTAGCGTGAAGTTGTGCAGGGAACGAGGTAGTACATAAAACTTTCACATAGCATAGTACACCTCCAACCTACTGCAAAACTTCGCGTCTGCCGGATCAGATCATTTGCTTTTCAGAAATAGAGAGGATAACACAATCCTATGTATTTCCAGTGGTAAAATTGTGACATTTAAGGTGTTGACTCCATTTTTTCGAATTTTTGCTCATAAAAGTTACACAAATTGGTATTTTGTTGAACTGGTTATTATAGAAATCATCTACAGATCATGATCTTTCAAATGAGTTATCATTCAGTGACAGAGGATGAAGTAAAGTGTACAAACAGACACTTTTCGTTAAAGTATATCAACAATTTTCCTGAAATTTCTATGTTAAAATTTGCAGTTACACCAACGAAAAGTGTCTGTTTGTACACTTTACTTCATCCTCTGTCACTGAATGATAACTCATTTGAAAGATCATGATCTGTAGATGATTTCTATAATAACCAGTTCAACAAAATACCAATTTGTGTAACTTTTATGAGCAAAAATTCGAAAAAATGGAGTCGACACCTTAAATGTCACAATTTTACCACTGGAAATACATAGGATTTTGTTATCCTCTCTATTTCTGAAAAGCAAATGATCTGATCCGGCAGACGCGAAGTTTTGCAGTAGGTTGGAGGTGTACTATGCTATGTGAAAGTTTTATGTACTATCTCGTTCCCTGCACAACTTCACGCTAGCTCCCGGACTATAAATGCATTGAAACAATCCAGCAAGTAAAATTTATTCAATAAATGGCTTTTCCTTTCATCCCCAAAATGGCATGTATTCAGTAGTCACTACACACAGGAGATAGTACAGGACTGCGCTATGTAGACGTGTTTGAAGTCGGTGGGACCACCCAGCGGAACCATTTTTTATTGCAGTCTAATTCTATTGGAAACAAATTCCACTTTTTCAATTATGGCCTCCTGATCACGAATCTGGCTCAGATTCCATAAATTCACTATCGTTGCTATTGAGAAATTCAAGTTTGCAGATAGCAGTGGTTCCGATGTGAAGTTAGCTGAACCACCCAGCGGAACCAATTGCTGAGCCTCGCTGATAAGCGCAGTACATTAATTTCTTTTGTCACTGTGTGATCTATTTTGTTGCGCTGATCACAAATATTTCATTTTTCGCAACAATGCAGCTGTTGCAACGCAGTATCGCAAAGTTGTTATGCACGTGTGTGAAATTAGCGGATTGAACCAACGGAACCATTTTTTACTACAGCGTGATTGCATTTATAACAAATTTTACTTTATCAATTTCAGCCTCCTGATCATAAATCTGGGCTGAAATTTCACAAATTAGCAGGGCTCGTTATTGAGAAATTCAAGTTTGAGGATAAAAGTAATTCCGCTAATTTCACACACGTACATAAAATCTTTTTGCGGATCTATTGTGCTTTGTGGCAACAGCATCACAACTGCATCTTCACCCCCATATCTAGCTAGCAAGCGATGATCCAGAAAATATAAAGGCAGATTATTTGTCAAGCTTTCACGAGATCTCTCGCATCATCAAGGCTTAATTAATGAGACAGAGATATGAATCAGGGGTTATCAAAAATATATTGCATTGCAATCAATGGCAATTAATTGGTCGCAATTACTCGATTGCTGCTACAAAATATAACAACTAATTGACTGTTTATTATTAAAATTATTTGATTGTTGTAATAATAATAGCAATAATAGACGCATATTTAGAAAAAAGACAACGCCCCAGTATTGAAAAGCGTGATGTGTGAGTACATCAAAGAAATTGCATGATCAAAAGTTGTGATGTAATCGAATGATTGTAATTAATTGATTGATTTGTGTTTGCAAAGGGAAGGCATTTAATTGACTGTACTTGGAATGCCGTCACCACTCACCATCGTCTGTTAAACATCCCATCTTTACCTTTGAGATACAGAGCCACATCTTCTCATTCACATCTCATCTTCTAAAGTTTCGCTTACAGGATTCTAATCAGGAAGTATTTCGTGTATAACGTATTTAATATTACAACGCTTTTATGATTACTTCTAAAACTCTACAGGTGAAATATTTCTACTGGTTGCTTCAATTCTACAAAATATGTCACGTTCACATCTTTCACGTTTACATATTCAGATCAAACTATCAATCATCTCAGGTATTGAAAATTTAATCAAATAATGATTAAGTGAACGAAAATTTATGTCATGGCATCTATTTGTAAATTGTAATCTAAGATGCATGACAATGAAATGAAATGGCTTTATTGATAACAGAACAAAATTATATCAGCTCAAACCATCTCATTTAAAAGTAAAAATGAATTGAACTTGAATTTAGAGTTGACTTTAAGTTCTTAAAGCCTTGGTTAAACTTGTATCCCCACCCAACTTCAATCAAACCGTGGGAATTTAACCCAACCCCAACCTTGGAGCATAGGTGTCATTCGCGTTAGTTGGAAATATATCCATCTGCGACAGAATTTCAATGATGACTTTGAATCCCATTAATGACATGTAGAGTTGATTACATGTCGGCCTACATGTATAGTTTTCGTGTGTTTTCAAAAAAGCCCATGAATATTTAATTTAGATATTTAGAGAAAGGGCCAAAATGTTGTCATTAATTTATTGTTTTCCCGATATATTTCGCTGGCCAACGGACAGCATGATCACGGATGTAGAAAAGGAAGGTTGAATTTTTCAAAGTTATCTAGTTCTCGATAAAATTCTAAGAAAAGCATTGACAAAGAAAGTAATTATAAAAGCAGAGAGTGGTAAAGGAGGCAATATGGAGCAGACATCATAGAAGTGGAAACAAGGTGAAGTTCATTTTAAGCAATGCGTGGGATGATGTGATCTAGGATATCTTGATAAACAAGTGACATAGTTCTTAACATCGAGGACTAGATAACTTTGAAAAATTAAACCTTCCTTTTCTACATCCGTGATCATGCTGTCCGTTGGCCAGCGAAATGTATCGGGAAAACAATAAATTAATGACAACATTTTGGCCCTTCCTCTAAATATTTTTAAAAAAATGTATAGTTTCCATACACACCTAGAGAAACATATCATCAAACAAATCGCTTATGAATTATTTTGAACGTCCGGAGCGTTCAACTCTTTTTATTCACACCATCCGCAGTTTCATTACATGCAGTGAAATTTTGCACTTTAATCAGCTGAATGAAAAAACTTAAAGTAAATTTCTGATGGATTCATCAACCTCTGCAAAAATTCAACAAGAAAGAACCTGATCGATGCAATTGACTATACTAATCTGAGTTTATAATCACTGTGTGAGAGGAACACAATTACATACATGTCTGCTTTTAATAGGCAATCTAAGCAGTGCACCGGTGCGCTTTTAGATACTTGCATGAATGCATCGACACTGGCAATCATCAGAAATTTAAAAGGATACTACTGGTTACATAATATTGTGATAAGCCGGTAGCCAGCATCACCATTGCTGCAACGATAATTACGTCTGCACTTTCTATGAATTGTCCGTAATTCTGTGGAGAATCGAAATTGCTCTAAGCCTACATCTCCAATTTAAAATGATTCTCGAAGAGCAAGAAGTAGGTTTGCTGATAACCATGCATATCGGAAAACTTGATCACATTTTTCAAAAAATAGCTACATGTTATTCGATTTCGATGGACTGCATGATTATTTATAAAATGACCATTGCACTTCGATGGGTTAACCGTCCGATGGCGTGATGTCAGACGTTTGCTTTCAACCTATGAATAGTCAAATCATTTCTCATTCATCACTTCAACACCTAGCACACAGTGCTGTGAAATGCTCGATTCACTTGCAATCTTAGCGCTTTGTGCTATTGTCGTAGCTACACTATTATCAAAATTTGCGAATGGTACCAGAACCGTTCGGCACTTAGGTGTGTATACTCAGCCAAACCAATGGTATTATGTAAAATTTATCTCGTTCTATTTACTTCTTCGCATTCGCAAGTATCTTCCTCAAGGTGAATCGGTTGGATATGGGAAAAAATCTCGCAGGAACGAAAATGACATGGAATGTGTTCAGACTCTATCTGACCATCCCTTAGCCATAGATGCCAGTTATTTCAACGGCTACTCTGGTGATGGAGTTTATTTTGGTGCTGGAATTCAAAGGCGTCCAAATCGCCGTTGTGAATCCCTTTTGTTTGTTAGACTTCCTCAGTTTGGTTCTGATATTCTTCAATGGCCTTGGTCTCCCTGTACTGATACCGTTATGGGTGGTGATCACGAATGGACAGCAAGTGAGCTCAAGTTTGAAATGTTGGAACCAATGAAAAAATGGAGAGTTACATTCAATGGACCACTACAACATCGTCAAAGTGGGAAAATAAGAAACGTAGAATTTGACCTAGTTTGGAAAGCGAATACAACTTATTTTGATATGGACACAGATATGGACAGAATGGCCACATGTCGGGCAATTGCTCGGGAGCCATGGAACCGTGAATTCTTTACGCTTTTAAAGAAAATGCATCAAACCCATTACGAATTGTATGGAGTTTTGGAAGGCACAATCAGACTAGAAGGGATCAACTCGGCAATCGACATAAATCTAAAGAGCATGAAAGATCGTTCATATGGGTTGTATAGAGATTGGAACGACTTCCACAGATACATCTTGCAATACTTTGCATTCAACGATGGGACATATCTCACTGTTATTTTAGTATCAATGCCTGCTACTATGACTCATCTATGTTGTGGCTATCTCATGAAAGGAACTCAAACTAAAGTCTCCGTTCAATCTACCGATAAGTGGTTGTATGAAATTGGCGAGGAAGGGCCACCGAGTACTTTTGAATACAACTTCGTCGCTGGTGAAAAGAAATATTATTTAGAAGTTGAACTAGTTGAAAAGCCGTTTTATTATTGCGGCTGGAATTGGGACGCAAAATTGTATTCAACGATGGTTAAGGCCAAATTAAATGGGATTGATGGTGAAGGCATGTGCGAATTCGAATACAAAAACTTGGGAGGTCGTCGACTAAAAGGCAATACTGACATTGAAGTAGACAAATGCTAGTTACTTCCGCAACACAACATTCTCCTAAACTGAAAAACTGTAACCCTCAAATTCCGACGTTGTTGTAGTTCTAATCATAGTTCCATGTGTATAGCAAATATTCAGTTTCTGCACTTGCTAATGAGTTCACGTACAGTTGACAGATTTGAAAACATACCACATTTTTGATGTTGCGAGCAAGAGTTATGAAAAACTAATTGCAATCAATTTTGGCTGAGAAATCAATTAATTTTAACTGGAGCAGGAAGCACTCAATTGATTATTTGGTCGAAGCACTCAATGTATGCTTTCTCTGATCAAACGAAAAGCACTAAGCCGGGAGTCATAATTTTTGGCATGGAATGTGTACAGGTCATTTCCTATGATGTGCATGTGTTATTATCATGTATCTAATCGGCAATGTATGTGAGAATGTGGCTGAATGTGTATAAAATTGCTAAAAATGTTTGTGTTTGCCGACATTAAGAGGCTCGCCAAATCTAAATGTGTTTGGCTTTATAGACAGGGGTGAATGAAGATGAAAGGAAATGACCTGAAGATATTCCATGCCAAAAATTCTCGCTCTAGACTTAGTACCCTTCGCTTAATCAGAGAAAGCATAAAAAATTCATTTTAGCCAAAAACTGCAATGTGCGTCCCATTGGATTTACATGTGTTTTCCTTTGATCCTGTCTGACAAGAAGAGGAACTCACTAGAACTCGGCAGACGCACCGATTCGAAGTAGGCATAGGGTACACATCATTCTGTGAAAGTCTCATTTTCGGCCTCGTTCCATGCAAAAACTCGTTCTGGCTGCTGGACTATATATCGTACACTCTGCCTACATGGTGTGCAATATAAAATGACATACTAGTTAAGCTACATCCATCTAAGTGTACATAGCTTGCGTCACCTAAACAAAAAACAACTCTCTAAAACCACGTATGCAATAGGCTTTTTTTATGATACTCGATACTCGTGCGACAATGCCATTCTAGTACAAAATTGATGCAACATGCAAATAATATCCCGAGAGAATACTTGAAAGAAAAGATGACTTGTAAAAATAATGCAACATAACTTCATGTAATTGGATTCCTTCATGCGTAGCCTACTTTATGTAGGCTACATGTACTTGTATTTATAGGATAATTGCAACATTGTTCATTACGTGGTGAAACATTCTCAACAAGGCATCGAACAACATGTGACTTAGCACTCACGTAGTTAATGGCCACATGTCACTTACCTTCATACTGAGAAGATATTCATTGCGAAAGGAACATGGTTTGAGCATTCGATGCTTGTGCCATCACATCGCTCAATAAGTCATTATTAGTTAATGCCTTTGCAAATTCTAAATAAGATCAACATCAAATTTGGAAGTACCCTTTAAAGATCATAGTCTGAGTGGGGCATTTTAACATCACCGATTCAAATAGTGTCTACGGGTCACTTTGGATATGAAAATCGGTGGCGGGCCACTCGATGCCCGCCATTGCCGTAAATGAACAAATGAGAGCGCATTCAATTACTGTAAATTTATGTTGCACTCAAAACCTGACAATATTTTACCGCAATTCCACCTGTTAATGACCTGGAAAATATAGTTGAAGTTCTGTTGCAATACTTGAATAGTTGCAATAGTTGAAACACTTTTGCAGTAATTTTGCCAACTCAGGCAGATAAGAGCTAGTTATAGTCCGGGAGCTAGCGTGAACTTATGCAGGGAACGAGGTAGTACATAAAACTTTCACATAGCATAGTACACCTCCAACCTACTGCAAAACTTCGCGTCTGCCGGATCAGATCATTTGCTTTTAAGAAATAGAGAGGATAACAAAATCCTATGTATTTCCAATGGTAAAATTGTGACATTTAAGGTGTTGACTCCATTTTTTTGAATTTTTGCTCAGGAAAGTTACACAAATTGGTATTTTGTTGAACTGGTTATTACAGAAATCATCGACAGATCATGATCTTTCAAATGAGTTATCATTCAGTGACAGAGGATGAAGTAAAGTGTACAAACAGACACTTTTCGCTAAAGTATATCAACAATTTTCCTGAAATTTCTATGTTAAAATTTGCAGTTACACCAAAGAAAAGTGTCTGTTTGTACACTTTACTTCATCCTCTGTCACTGAATGATAACTCATTTGAAAGATCATGATCTGTTGATGATTTCTATAATAACCAGTTCAACAAAATACCAATTTGTGTAACTTTTCTGACCAAAAATTCGAAAAAATGGAGTCAACACCTTAAATGTCACAATTTTACCATTGGAAATACATAGGATTTTGTTATCCTCTCTATTTCTGAAAAGCAAATGATCTGATCCGGCAGACGCGAAGTTTTGCAGTAGGTTGGAGGTGTACTATGCTATGTGAAAGTTTTATGTACTACCGCGTTCCCTGCACAAGTTCACGCTAGCTCCCGGACTATTATTCTTTAAAAACGATCACAGGGTAGAAGTAATTTATCAAGATTACCAGATCTTTGACATTTTTCTAAAACTTTGGGGCCTACAATAAAAAATCTTGTCTAAAATCAAGCATGTTTCACCAGAAAAATGGTAGTGGCACTCCATGCATGAAGAAGCTGGAAAATTTTGCCTTCATAATAAGCAAATTAATAATAAGTAATAGTATAATTCCTCTCTTCTCAAAATCATCAATCATTTCATCTACCTTGGCTTCCAATCCTGTAGGTATTCTTGTTCTTCTAGCATTTATCGGTAAGGAATCTCCAGTGTCGATCACATGAGAAACAATTTCCGTTAACCCAATATCACTTTTAGACGTACTAAATATATCCGCAAAATTTTAAAGTAATTGTTCCATTTTTTCACTATCTTTATCACACATTTCCGATAAATTATTTTCAAGTTTAGCACATATTGATTGCCATCGATGATCACATGAATTCATTTCGGTAGTTTTCACATTTCCAACAATTTCCTTCCATTGAACTGGACAAAGATTTCCAATTATAGTGCCTTTCTTGAGTTTTATATAATCCTTAAATGTCCAAATGCGAATAGGCATGCATTTCTTTTCATCCATACACACTAAACCAGAACCAGTAAGGTAAAAATCTTCATTACTCTTATTTGAGCATATTGGCTCATATAAACTTGATTCATGTGATAACACATCACCATCTACGAATCCTCGGATGAAGTATTCACCTGACTTCCCGAACTTTAAAGTGTCATAACATCTGACTTTAACTTCAACAATGAGTCATCACAAATATTCTGCAGTCTGACCGCGACTCTCAGGACAGACACGCTCTAGTTTCCCAAATTGCCTTTGCCGTTATCCGAATGAGGTTTTACTTTTGATGTAAAAGGCACAACACTGTCTTGTATTTTGATGCAGTCATTTGGTAAGTCAATGCACATATCCATCTCTTTCATCGATCTTATACTCAATATAATTTTTGGAAATAGATTTGATACTACCCAGAATCTACAACATTTTACTGAATACCCAACTTTGATATTGAGTCGAACCCAACCAATCACATTCATACATGAATTGTTTGCACAACGTATGACCTTGGTTCTTGTATGATGAATTTTGATAGACTTATTTTTCAATTTCATACTCTCCACAAATTTCAAATCAACTATACTTATTTCAGCACCAGTATCACAAAAGATTTTGATTTCTTCATTTTCGCAAAGTCCACGTTTTATCGGTTTGTTTGCAACTTTTTCCAGGTTACTTTTTGATATAACTGTTTCTGTTTTATGTGGTTTCCTTTTCATTTTTCCTTCAATATAATCAGATAATTGAATAATGTCTTTGGGATATTCTCGGCTCCTCATATCTTTCATTCTCATGTGTTTGTTTTGAATAACTTTCTTGTTTTGAAAAGCCTCTTTCTTCTTTTTCTCCATACCCGTCTTGACACATTATGAATAGTCATCGGATGTACCACGGGTGATGTAATAATGTTTACGTCACTGAGATTCTGTTCAACGTTTGATTCAGGTATTGATTCACATGATGAATCACTGTCCCAATCACAGAATTAGATTCATCTGCGCGCGCTTCGGTTTCCTAGAAAGGAAGAATTGTATGTAACCTTAATATCGAAATGGCACATCACATCACACAACTTGCTCCTTCTCGAATGGATAATTCGTGTATCGCTTGCTATTAGAAATGGCAAACAATAAGCTGTAAGCAAAGGACACCAGAGCCAGTGAGAGATGCGTGCGTTCTGTGCTATCACTTCGCGCACACCAAAACACACATCGATGCCTGGCTTCGATTCAATGTATGCACTATACAGTGAGCAATGCCGAGGAGAGGATCATCAAGTGAACTAATTTTCGTACGCCTGCTACTTTCTTTAATAATTATCGGAAGGGTCAACATTATGGAGAAAACTTGTGGGCAATGATCTGAATTCTTCGAATCTGAAGGAATTTTGGCAATCGAAGCACTTCGCTGGAACTCACATTAATCCGCAAGCGACGCACGACTTTTTTTCCTATCTCTGTAAGGTATAAGGAATTCCTTTTTGCCCACCTAATAGGTTCCTCAATGTGCCATCCATTTCGTATTAATCACACTTCTAGCAAACCGAAGCAGATAAACAAAACATTTAATTCTGTGGTCCCAATGCTCAATGCTTTGAGATTCTCCCACATCCCGTAATCTTCGGACACGTCGTTCTCTTCTACGAAATCCATTTGATAAAAAACAATCGCTGGTACGATGTCCTCGCTTACCACAATTTTTGCACGACTGTACTAAAGTACACGATCTGGAAATATGTCCCAATTGTCCACATGTCCAACATTGGATGGTGTTGTCTCTTGCGATGGCATTGTTTCGGTTTCCATTTCTGAAGTTTACTTTATTTGTGACCGTAGTTGGTTGATTTTCAGTAGAACGTCGTACAATATGCGCGTAAGTATTCTTTTTAACCCCACAATTATTTTGCAAAATCTCCACTATAAATGATAATTGTTTTTGGATGATTGACATTTGGTTCTGCAACTTTTCAGTTTCTGTTGTTGATTGTTCCATTTGGCGTATATGTGCTAGATTTGCCTCATTTTCATCATTGGTATTGGTAATGTTTTCCTTCTTAACTAACTCATAAGCTTCATCTAACGATTTGATTTCCATTTGTCCAATGCTTCACGAACTTCCATATTCCCCAGTCCATTTATAAACGCCTTTACCATGTGCTGTTCTCTGTCTGTTGCAGTGTAGTCTCTCATTAGAAGAAAACCTTGACGACGGATTTCTGAAAGAAATTCACGTGTACACTCTAAACCAGCACCTCCTAAATCACACACTGAAGCGAGACACTATTCGTAACTAATAAAAAAATCCTAAAGCAAAGCGTTTTAGGAGGCTAGCGCACTAGTGTTATTGTTCTCTTTAGTATGTCAGCATTCTATTTCACGCAACCTCCTAAAATTCTAGTGTGTCGCGCTTTAGGATGCAGATTTCTTCGATTTTAGGAGGTGACAGTTTACAGTGTACGCTGCTTCGGTCTCTGTTTAAATGCAAATAGCTTGATCAATGGAGATATCTTAGTCTCCTTTTGCTCGTACAGCTCAATTAATTTGGCTTTGATCCACTTGTAATTATTCTTATGCGAGTCAAATTCTAACACGCCACATAATTTCCATCTATAGCATCATCTGACAGAATTACACAGAATTGCAATTTTTGCTTGTTCTTCTGTGATTCCACACGCTTTTGTGTATTCTTCTACTTTAGAAATATGCTGTTTTATATCATCATTGATCTCATATTGTTTTGGAGATCCAAATGTATCTTTGTACATCAATCTTTGCAGTATTCCTTCTAGAATTTTCGTCTGCTCGCTAACGCCAAGTGTAGAAGGTGTCGTCATTGTAGTTAACCATATAATTTATTTTAGATCAGACGGCTATGTTTGAATTTACACAAGCATATCAGGAAACATAGATATACATGAGGAATAGGACAACTTAGCAACGTCTTATGAACGTATCCCCGATTACATGGAATGTGGTATGATATCATTTAACATAGTTCATACAACATAAGTCATGATAATGAACAACATAATAAGCATATCTACATCATTGTCTATCAATTTGTTGTTTTGGAAGACGAGTGCAGCTTTGTTTTACTTTCTACTCCATGTTTGACTAGAAGCTACTATAAGCTACATCAGTCTCTCTCTCTCTCTGCACATATTTGTTATTTCTTCACTGTCGCAAGTTTAGTGTGGAAGAAGAGTCAGTTATGACAGAAGCTTTTATCATTTGATCCATGTTAGACGGAATTTAAGTCAGTTTGCTTTCTACATTTTGCTATTTTAGCTTTCTCTACGGCAGCATTTTGTACAGCACTATCGTCACAGCTCTATTAAACCATATGGTTGTTTAATGATGCCAAAATTCACGCCTACACTTTCCATTCTATTCAGAGAATTATGCCACTGACATTCTGTTTTATGCTTCTCAATCAAAAAGAATTTGTGCGCGTATGTAGTGCATCTGATTTTTCGATAACATTCCTATCTATTTTTGGACATGCATTGCGCCTTTGGGCTGGAAGACATACATCAAGAGTTTTTCAAAAAATAGCCACTTTTCATATATCTACGGTGCATCATGTTTATCAAGTTTTTTAATTAGAGTGGCAGTAGTCCGCATCGGGCTTCGAGTAAGTGGCATTGTATAGGGGTCATCTGGGATTTTCCGGAAATGGCATGTCGCCGGAATCTCATGCATGTGTATTCACTGTCGATGCAATACACCATGTAATAACGCGTCACTTTCTGACGTGTGCACTGTGCACTATTTTCAAATATTGATTGTTTTTCAAATAGTTAATTGGATTCCAACAATAGCAGCATTCATTGCCTTTTATGCACAGAATCTAATGTTCAAACAAATCACCGGTAATAAATTCCTTGAAGTGCGAGTTGACACTAATTTACTATATATAGTAGGCCTATTATTTAATCGTACGGTACTACTAAAGAATTTTTAAAGAATTGCATTGAAAGAAAATCTTTGCCTTAGTGACTGTCTTATGGACGTGCAGTTTCGTTTTAGTTTACTGAAAAGTTGAATTAATTGCAAAAAGTTGTTATGAAAAGGAACTATCACTAGCATCTGCAAGCTACAAATTTTGAAATAGTCGAGTTGCGGAGGGAGTAACTCAACAATAATCACACTGAATGGAGAATCTTGTATGAAGCATGCGTTTTAATAATTAGAAGAAACGCGTAGAACTTAGTTGCACCCCAAAGCTGAAAATAAAGCACTTAAAACTCATGTTGACTCTTGTCTTGTCTGTTAATCACATTGAGAACATCTGCTACTGCTGATCGATAAGCTTGTAGGACAATATTGGAGCACTACGTTTTGTTTCAAATACAATGCGAAACAGAACAGACGAAAAGCTCATCGAATTGGAAAACGAGGCGAAGCACATTAAATAGTAGAATAGAGTAGAGTAGAGAGTAGAGATGTGTGCATTTCAAATAAATGAAAATCGAAAAGTACAAGCAAAGTAAGTAACACTAATACCGTTCATTATAAAGACACTCATTAAATTGTTGGCAGAACCAAGGAAAAAATAAATTCAAACGCCTCGTAGTAGTGCACACAGGAATACAAAAGTGGCCACTTCGAGGAAGACGACGAGGTAAGAAACGTTTCAGTGGATGTGAGTTATTTTCACAATATTTAAAAAAAATCCAGTCCGGCTTCTGCAAAACGCTCTGCAATCGGTGGAAAACACACACAAGGGCATCCTTTGCCGCAAATCAGTTTATGAGCCCTTCTCTGAAAGCACTCAAATTTTTCTAATAGACATGAGGGAACATGACTATAAACAGGAGATGCACACATAAATAATAATGTTATTAAGGCATGATAGACCTGAGAAAGTTCCTTAGATGTAACAATATTCTTTCAACAGCGATTGATATGGAGCCGACTAGAAGCATGCGTTAAGATGCTGGAAAACTGTGAAGACCAACTCAATGACTTCGGAAAAATGACACCAAGGATTTTTACAGAGTCAACTGCGGTGAAATACCTATCATCGGTTATAGTGAAAGAATGTAAGCGCTGAATTATCATTTCTTTACACTTACTGTGATTAAGTCTCAGTCCAGCGTTGCGAAATTGAAGTTCGATATAGCTGAAAGGAATGATGTTGCTATCTTTTACAGCTTCAATAAGTGTAACGTCGTCAGCGTAGCATACTGAATGAACAGTGCAGTCATATGCTGTGAACGTAATTGATCCCATGTACGCTGCAAAGATGAAAGGGCCCAACACGGATCATGAGGCACACCCGATGGTACCTTAACAATTCTACTACATGAATTCATCGTCGCTCAGATAGATAAGAGCGCAACCACTCCAAAAAGCCATGATTCAGACCTTTGATGTTCAAATAATTGAGAGTTCTATTTACTTGCAGCGTATCAAATGCCTTTGACAGATCGAGGCATAAAACGCGAACCGCTTTCGTTTCGCTGAAATCGAGATGCCTGGTAATTTCATCCTGAATGTTCACTAGAGCACTTACGGAGGAACCAAGAGGTCTGTATGCATCTTGGGTCGGGCTGTAGCAATTTATCAGTTCGTCTCTCACTTTGTCCGAAACCAAACTCTCAAGAACTTAAGCAATAATAGGTAGAACGGAGATAGTGCGGAAATCTTGAATCGTGGGATTAGGCTTCTTGGGCACAGGGCTAACATGAGCAAACTTAAATAAAGACGGGAACATTTTCTCTTTAATAGACCGATTGAAAATCACGCTCAAGGGCTCGCTTAAACATGCAGCACCAGCAGTTAGCAATTTTGTCGGAATCATGTCCAATGGATTTCTTTGGGTTTAGCTTAATCAATCTATTTTAGACATCTTGACTAGAGATTACGAAATTCCAATCCACACTGCTGAGAGGAAGGAGTCTGACATCATCATCAAAGTTGAAATTATTGATGAATTCGTCTGTAAGGCCTTGTACAAGGTTGTCAACTGTAGAGTAGCGTGTAACCAATGAATGAAATGGAGTTTTGGTGCGCTTACCTTTACTTTCATTAACAACGTTCCAAAGACCCTTCGTTAATTGACGTTGCTTTTTAGCCCACACCTGCTTTGCTTTCAGTATCTCATTTTTAACTTTTGACTTGTAATGGTTGTATTGCTGCCAGTCTTTGTTTCTAAATGCTTGCCATCTTTTGTTAATAAGCAATTTGAGAACAAGTGTTATCCATTTATCCAGAGAATTTAACAAACTCACACGGAACAGCCGATGCACAGAAATTAAGTTGATTGTAAAATTCATTAACCATTTGGTCAATAGCCTTACAATCATCAAGATAATCAAAGTCCATTGCATCCAACAGCCTACAAAAATCGGACAAAAAAGAAGCTCAAAAGTCCCATACTGGTACCAAACAGCTTTCATTTGGGAGTAAAGGCACTTTTAACGGACACAGCAAAATAGTATTGTGGTCGGAGTTCCTGATAGGAGGTCCGATGACGGCAGAATCTTCATAAAATTGGCACAAAACCTCGTCTATCCAAATTTTGTCTATAGCACAGAGTTCAGACGGGTTGGCGAATTAACTTTGTCAGTTAAATCAAATTGTTCAGAGAGAAATGAAGCAGGGAAGTCCCCTCCCAGGCTCCCACAATCAGGTTTGCATTGGCATCTACATTCAGCCTGTCATCAAAAATACCAGTCAGAAAGTCTGCTATTTCTACATGCTCATGCTTGCATAGACCAGGTGGTACGTAGACATTGCAACATATCAAGTGTCGACGACCAAAGTATAAATCAATAACCAGACACTCAATGCAGGAACAAGAGTTGTCCAAGATAGCAGATCTAGATGGTCTAAATCGCTCATTCACCCAAATACAAACGCCGCCACCACGACGATTCACTCTGTCCGAACGAAATAATTTATAATACGGAATTGTAAGCTAATCACTATTGAAATCTTTACCCAACCATGTCTCTGTTACCATAATCATGTCAGGTTTGAAATGGCCAACTGTAACACATAAATCGTCAAACTTTCCAGTTATTGATCTGGCATTAAACATGAGAATAGACGGATACACATCAATCATAATATTCGAGGTCCATTGGTCATTTTTCTTCCGAATCTGTGGCAATGAGAGATGCTAACATCAGGAACACCAATTTCTCTGAAAATGTTATGCGCCACAGACTCATCGAACCTCTTGCGTTCCTCAAGCGAACCATCATTCCTCTCCGATGCACCCTGAATAACAATATTGTTAACCTTGCCCATTCTGTTCTGAAACTCTGACATGCATTGCTCAATCATCTCCATCTTGAGGGGCCTTAAGCTTACTTTTTGCACATCCACCTCGGATTTTAAATTCTGAAAATTTACGTGAATTGTTTTCAATCCTTCCTCAATGAAAGATGATGGCCGCTGAAAGATGACAGTATATCTTTAACTTCGATAAGATTTTTTCGAATAATTAAAATAACAGAGTCTCTAGATTCTGCAATTAGCCTTTTTATGTCTTCTAAGCCACACGAGGCCACAGCTGATGTAGTGCCAGATCTTGTCAGGCGCTTCGGGGTAGCCATGATTGACGCAAATTGGATAAAAAAAACTTCCAAAAATTACTTCGTGCAGGTCAGACTTGACACCACGAAAATGGGATATTATCGGTCTGAGTGAAGTTAGGAGACCAAGAGAGCATGTGATAAAATTAAAAAGCGGAACGTCCTGTACTACAGTGGAAACGACACCGGTTCACGAAACGGAGCTGGATATCTAATCAAAAAGGCGATATGTGATAAAATCACCAAAATACAAAGGACATGGAGATAGAATAACAATAATCGAAATCAAGATAGCAAGCTTTGAAACGTTGAAAATTATTGAAGTGTATGCTCCAACTAGTGCCTATACAGACGATGATGTAGAATTTTTTTTATGATGACTTGAACAAAGCAATGGGGGAGATAAAACAACATACACTATAGTGATGGGCGATTTCAACGCTAAAGTTAGTAAAAAGCAGAACAATGACGAAACTTCGGTCGGCAAATTTGGTTACGACATTAGAAACGAACGTGGAAAAATGCTCCTAAATTTCGCGCAATTACATGACCTTAAGATAACGTCATCTTTCTTCAAAAAGAAAGACAACAAAAAATGGACTCGGAGAAGTCTCAACTGGAAGTACAAAAGTGAAATTGACTACATACTTGCAGACACTAGACAACGCCTCCAAGATACCTCAGTATTGAACAGGTTTGGCATAGGCAGTGATCACCGGTTTGTAAGATGTAGCACAAGATTCGACATTCGGAGAGAAAGAAAATTAAAAATGAAGCGCGAGAGGCAAGTAAATTTCGAAATGCTGAAACACTATGAAGATAAATTTCAGCTAAAACTGAAGAACAGGTTTGATGCACTACTGTAGAAGTAGACTACCTGGGTGAAACTTATGAAAACTTATGTGAAATTTTAAAGACATCGGCGCTAGAACTCACTGAAACAAATAGAACTTCATTCAAAATTACCATCAAAACCCAAATGTTAATGAAGAAGAGAAGGGAAATGAAAAATCTGGTCTACACAGGACAGACAAAATTGAATATGCCGAATTATGCAAAACAATAAGCAAGAGCATGAAGAATGATCTGAGAAATCACAATATGGTGAAAAAAGCAGCTGAACAGGAAACAGAAGCAGAGTCGAAAACAGCTGAACAGGAAACTTTCAACCGGGAAAGAAAATATCTTAAACATGAAGGACGAAACGGGATCAATTATCAGCGACAGAAAGGAAATAACAGAGAGAATACGAAAGTTTTATCAAGACATATATAACAGCAAGATTTCCGTCGACCATATGCAACATTATACAAGCGAAGACGCAACGACAGACCTCCTTGAGAAAGAAGTTCGATATTGCTTAAACAGCATGAAGTTAAGGAAAGCTCATGGCCCAGAAAAGATTTCGATGGAAATTCTCAAAATGGGCGGTCAGTCCGTGATCCAACAACTTGCAGGCA
Organism: Prostheceraeus crozeri; assembly: GCA_907163375.1. Classification (NCBI taxonomy): domain Eukaryota; kingdom Metazoa; phylum Platyhelminthes; order Polycladida; family Euryleptidae; genus Prostheceraeus; species Prostheceraeus crozeri. The sequence continues at coordinate 443,128 of CAJQUW010003176.1, forward strand.
TGTTCAACCGCTGCCTGCAATCACCAGGCGTTCCAAAAACATGGACCAACGCGACCGAAATTCTCCTACACAAGAAAGGTGATACTAAAGATTTGAGCAACTATAGACCGATCAGCCTTCTCAGTCACACGTACAAATTGTTCACAAAAATCCTTTCAAACAGAATGGCAAATCGACTCGAGGAAAATCAAGCATTCGAACAAGCTGGATTTAAGAAAGGCTTTTCAACAATAGATCATATCCATACAATGAATCAGTGGATCGAAAAAAACAACGGAATGCCAAATTCCTCTATGTTTGGCGTTTGTGGATTATGAAAAAAGCCTTTGACTCAGTAGAAATGTCATCAACGATGGAAGCTCTGAAGGACCAATGCGATGAGACGACACTCATTGAAACACTTCAAGCCACTTTGACTCAGTAGAAATGTCATCAACGATGGAAGCTCTGAAGGACCAATGCGCTGAGACGACACTCATTGAAACACTTCAAGCCACTTCCACTGAAGCCACGTGCGCAATAACTTTGGACGACCATATGCAGACCGAAAAGATCAGAATCGAAAGAGAAGTTTGACAAGGTGACCCCTTGCCTTCGAAATTGTTTGCAGCCACGCTAGAAAACATATTCCGAAAGCTAAACTTTGGATAAACTGGGATAAACATGAACGGTAGAAAATTGAATCATCTGAACTTTGCAGATGATATAGTCCGTATTGCAAATACCTGTAACGAGATCCAAGAAATGCTAAACCGACTAAACACGGCTAGCGCAAAAAGCAGCCTAAAAATTAATATAACGAAGACTAAAGTAAAGAGCAACAATTTTGCTACCAAAAAGCGGGTTACCCTAAAAACGAAGAAATAGAAGAGGTAGACAAATACAGTGGAATTCGCATATATCGGCTTCGGCTATATCGGCGGTTCGTCTATATCGGCGGTTTTTTTTTGTCCCGACATAATTTCCTATCTTTTCCATATAATCGAGTTCGCTTATATCGGCTTCGGCTATATCGGCGATTTGCCTATATCGGCGCATTTTCGCTGTCCCTGACAGAAAAAATTCGTTTATAACGGCGGATTTCCTGGAAATCCTCAAGCGATGTGTTTTGCTTAGAAGAGTCACTAGAATGACAGTATATGTGGACGCGGATGGCTGTAGATTCTGTTAGGATTATCCGATTCTAACTATTCTAGTGGCATGTGAAAATTTAGATCTTCTACAATTCATCTCGATCATGTTTGGGGTTTGATCAAAATTGTAGAATCTAGCAGCCGAGGAAAGATAAGTAGGCTTGCCACTGCATCTCTCTGATAATTCTCACATAATTAGTCTTTAATTCGACGTGATGATTGCATTGTTCAGAAAGGCACAATTTTTAGATATCTATTGAATACATAGACACAATCACATGTACATGTACTGTACATGTTGGACAACAAGTCAATATATGTATTTAAGTATAGCAACGCAATAATTCATGAGTCAATACACGTATATGCATTGTATGATGCATGGCATGATCTCAGAGCTCGTGTAGATTTCACAAAACTTCAAAATTCAGGGAGTTCGCATATATCGGCGGTTCGTGTATATCGGCGGTTTTCGTCTGTCCCTTGAGGCGCCGATACATGCGAATTCTACTGTACGTCTACTCCGGCCAAGAAGTGAGACCCAATAACAACATTACACCAGAAAAAGTAGACGATGTCAACAAGGATGGATAAACTTTCGAAAACATACAAAACTTCTAAAAATGACAAAATCCCGATCTGTCTTAAGAAGAAAATTTTCAACCAAAGCATACTTTCAGCAATGACATACAGATGTGAAACGTGGACGCTTACTAAAAAAATGGAACAACAGTTGTTGGTGACACATGGAGCTATGAAAAGACTGATGTTGGGAACAACAAAAAGAGACCGAAAAACAAACATGTGGATTCGAAGTCAAGCAAAAGTTCGAGACATTATAAAAACAGCTAAAGAGTCAAAATGGAGATGGGCTGGTCAAGTGATGAGACTCAAAGACGAAAGATGGAATAGGACGCTAACGGATTGGACACCTCGCGAAGAAACAAAGAAAAGGGGCCGACCATTGTCAAGATGGAGAGACGAGTTACACGAAATCGACGACAACTGGAGGAGACTGGCACAAGATCACATTCGATGGAGGAGGAAAGGAGAGGCCTTCGCCAAACAGTGGGACAACAACGGCTAGTGATGATGATGATGATAATACGAAGCGTTTTAAGCAGCAGCTTTAAGTACAACCAAATGTCAATATCCGGTATGGGATTTTCCTTATTGAGTTTTCTGCAGTGATATATTTACATTCAAAGTAGATGCTTCACTACATATTCTACTTTCCTCACATATGGCTAAAAACCTGAAGGCAAACAATTAAATCCATGAGAACCCAGAAAGCGGAAAGCATGCTCGTCAATGCTCTATTCTTTCAAGGATTGGAGTGATTGACCCTTACTCACGGCAAAAAGTAGCTATGATTGAATTCTTCAACATGGACCTGTGAGGTTTGCTTCTAGCCCTACTCTATGCTTCTATCTATGTCCGGCATATATGATGGATGACACGATTATGCATCAAAGTTAGAATTCGACCTTCACAGATAATTGACTCTTCACAGATAGCTAGCTTAAATTATGAAAACAAATTGTGGCAGTCAATTCAATGGCCAGACCAGTTCAAGAAAGACCTGCAGATGTAGCCACACAAGCTCGAATCGCTACTAGATTTATCACTGGATACTAGGACGCCATATAGCCTATGTGAATGAATGTAGACAAATCCAGGAATATGGAGGATTCGATGTCATAGTTGAGAAGAGAAAACGGAGGACAGCATCTTCTATTATTCTCTAATATTCTGCTGCCATTCCGTAAGCAAGAATCATTTAACATGGTAAGACAAAATTTTGTTTTTGAATTATAAATTTTCTGCTGAGTAGGCCTATTCTATACTGAAATATCATGAATGAAATCAGATGTAATATCTTTTACTCGAGATTTAATACTGATTGCACCTGTTTTTGTTTTAGAAACAATTGGAAGCAAATCCCTGGCTGTGAAGAAGAATTTTCATCAATATCTTTGAGGAAAGCTTTCGATCAATTCGATGCGACCATGTCTCATGATAGTGCATCTCCCAATCATAATGATTCTATGTTGCAACGTGATTGGGATGAGCGCCTCTGCATGGAGACTGACTAGTGCAGGATTCCCGTCAGTCCGACGGGAGACGGACAGAGGCCCAATGACCTTACCATTCTCTTTCAAACTGGGTAAATCCACCTCTTTAGAATCCGCAGCACGTAATAAAGAAGAGAGGAAGATAAGGAAATACGAACAATTGCCTCAGGAGTAGAATTTGGTCTTTGAATTTTATATTCCTTGAGCAACCCTCGCTTAAAAGGTTGAAGCTGGTTGGAAGAGTGGATTTTCCACGTAGCAATTTTGATTTATTTTGACATTTTGGGATTTTGTTTATTTTCTTATTTTAATAACCAAAATGTTTGCGTGAGGATCTGTTGTAGTTAAAGGAAAATCTACAGACTCTATTCGATCAGATCGAGGCACTCTCAAAAAGTATGGGTGCACTCGGCACACTATTTAGTTTGGAATAGGTTGAAATCCTCACGAACAAAGCGGAGGTACGTAACATTTGTTCATCAGGCAACAAGCTGATGCAACTACATCAACGAATATAAAAGATGATGTGACATTGACTAGCAGCACAGGAGTTCGATTCTTTATCAAAGGATGCTGCTTGCTTCTATGGCATGAAAACATTGGATTTAGGAAAGAAACTGCAGAAGCTCTAAGCTAGAAGGAGCAAGTACAAATTTGTCAAATGTGTTGAATGAACCCGCGGCAGATGCATCATGAACTTAATATCGGATTTGTTCATCACACCGTCAACCATGCAGACAATTTCATAAACCCTGTGAATGGAACCCAGCTTTTGGCGGAATGCCAAAATCAGAAATAACCGCCAATTTGGCACCCACCGAAGCAGTAACTTGCTAGACAGCTACATGTGCGAATCCGTGCATCGCACGCACTATAGGAATGTCAATTTATTCGAGCAAGTGCTGAATGACATTGTCTAATTTCACCCATTGAAAGAGCAGCGAGTTATAGTCATTGCTAATACAAAGATTTTCAGCCCCTTGCCCTGACTGAGGAGGGGCAAAGGTGCCCTTGTGCAGAAGTGTAGTTACACAATAATTTTCGAAAGCTAACTTCGAACTAGAAGTATTTCTGATGAAATAGTTTCCATCTTCTTTGCTCAAGCGTTTTTAGGAACTAGCGAATTAATTTTGAATCAACATAGATTAGCTGCTTGCCTTATTTTGGTAATGAAAATGCAGCATATTCCATCAGTCACTAGTGTTTTAAGTTTTTTAATTGGCAAGATAGCATCAATCAATAAAGCAACTCGAAGGCATGATGTCACATGCTTAACACATTCATAGACCCTGAAGCTAAAATATCACGGGTTTAACGTTGTCACCGCCGTTAGTTTAGTTTAGACAATTTTATCTAATAGGTTTATTTTGTAAATGAATGATTTATGTTCATCAATAACAAAAAATAATGACTAGCATCAAGCTTAGTTTTTGACACATGCTGCATCCAAGCATACTTGTTGCAATGTCTCATGCATGCAACTCAATATATCCTCGAGGTGATACATGGAAATTACATCTTTCCGAGTCATCTTTCTACGCATCATGCAAGTGAGGCCTTACTTTCCACAAGAACCAAAAATGTAGGCTTTCCGTGTCCGAAGGAGATGGGAGGTAAACCAAAAAATGATGAGCAAACGATTGGAATGTAAGTCCATATTATAGATTAGTGTTCGGCATTACTCGAATGACCAATAGGGCCTACATCGAGTATTACTCGAGTAGTGCGGAGCGGGCAAGTTGTTACGGTGGGCCTACACCGAAAACTACTGAATCAAATCTCACACACAGCTAATTAAAGATGAACCTTTACTACAGAACATTTTTCCCTATGAAAGTAGTTCAATTCATAATATTCTGTGAACTGCAGATTGAAAATCATTTTTTTGCACTTAAGTATTTTTTTCATTTTTTGCAAATTATGTTATCATCTGAAGATAAAGAGTCTCAGTGCAATAATCTTTTGCTAGAGAATAACTATCAGGCATGTTGCTAAGATTGCACCCATCAAAATTTCGCAAATTGTATTGATCTCAGCCGTAGAGATATTTTCCCCTACCAGATGCTATTGGGACAAGTTGTTACAGCAGTGACGGGGCAAATTGTGACACTGCAAGAACTTGCCTCGTTACCCCTGACATTCAACAATTGATGCGAATGCGCCAGCTTCACATTGAACAAGCCATCAATCTCGATGGGAAAGTAGCAAATGTTTGAATGCAATGTTTTTACGGACCAATCAGCTCGTTGCATTCAGTGAATATGCTAGGCCTACATGCAGGCATCCTCAGAGATTATTCGTCCTTCCCCAAAGCCATTCCCAAGCAAAAGCAGACCAAGTAGCAGAAAGTGAAAAAAATTTGACCGGCTCTCCGATGAGGAAGAAATTATTTGAAGAGAAGAAACAATTAAGAGGAAGGAAAGAATCTAAAGAATACTTGCACCATAAAAATGAAAAATCCAACATCCGAAGAAAACATCTACTTGGTGTGCGGAGACACATTCGAAAAGTCACGCCTGCGGAAAAGTGGGTTCAGTGTCATGAATGTGTGGATTGAGCTCACGCCGATTGCGCTGATAATGATGGTCCTAGATTAAAATGTCACGTTTGTCATTTATGCCTATGAACATCAGAGATCAGAGGCTTAGGCCTTCATAGACTTGGCACTTTCCTCCCCTTTCTTCATAAACTCTCCTCTTTGGTACACCGATGAATATTGAAATGTTACGTGCTTTATGATTTATGATAAAAGAATTTATTGTTGTGTAAATGCTATCTGTTTGATCGTGTAACATCATAATTCTAATGGTCATTATTTGGATCCATTTCAGAATTTTAAATCCATTCGATCATGGAAACAACTGCCATGTCGCTTTAATTTATTGAACAAAAATAATCGTCCGGTTATTCATGCCATCATAAAGGACCACGAGGGTACCGTGTGTGAGGAACCAAGATGCAGTGCTACTCTGGGTAGTAAGCATATCAACATCATGATCAACAAATAATCAGCAAATTTTGAAATCAAGAGAAACATGGACTGCCTATCAAAGAACATCAGTGATAGCGTGGCTTCATTGGCTGAGAAGAAAAAGCATCAAGCGAGCGTCATCATGTGTCAGGAATTTGGCTCAGTTGTCTGTATATGATCAACACTGTTTATCCTCTTGGTCTGAACGACAAATTGATGGGTAGAGGCCGTGTATCAAACGGGTCAGCTGGTGAACTAGTATATTTTGGACTTCCTGTTCGTGGTCGCAAAAGAGGACATGGAATCCGACATAGTGGTCGGAATCAACAACAAGATGATAATGAGCTATGTAATTCAGTTGTAGACAAACTGCACATATTATTTTATAGCTCTAATTTCAAAGAATATTATTATACTCTTATAACTCTTACAAATAGTTTGAGACGTTCGGTTTATCGAAGACTTTTGAGTACCAAAAGTAATCTGTTACCTGCTTTTTCTTCCTTTTTGTTAAAGAAATTTAATAACTGCAAGCCAAATATTGTTAGCGAGAATAGAGCCACTTTTGTTGTGTCATTTAATAGTAAGCTTATTGATTGTATCAATTTGCCATCTATTTTTGGAGATAGAAGATTACGTCGACTACTCCCAGATGCTGTACAAAGCCCATATCCTCCTAAAATTTGTTACAAACTTTTAATTCGATATCATTGAAGATTTGTAATTATAGCAAATTCTTGAGTGATTTAAGCTTGGATAAAGTTCGCACTAATTTGACTGGTAAATGTATTTGTGATGATAAACCAGCCTTTGTTAATAGTTCTTATGGTCATATTTTCACCGGCAACCTTGAAGTGATTGAAGATACATGACTACGACAACTGATGTCAAAGCGTGCTAAGTTTCGTATACCAAATGTTGTTCCATGGTCTTCTGTTAAGAAGGATTTGTTTGCTTCCGTTGAGGAACATGATGTTAAGTTAGCGCGTCGTTTTAGTGTTCTAGAAAATTGTTCTTGCGCGTATTGCGAAGCGCATAAGTTTTGTAGAATTTAATAATAGTGTAAAAGACAGTATTGAAGTTTTACATAAGAAATTTATTGTTTCAACTGTCGATAAAGCTTCTGGTAACTTTTCCATTGTATGTAAGATGCACTTTGTCTCAGTCATGATGGACGAATTAGGAGTAAATTGCAACACTTTGAGACCTGTTGGCAATATCACTTATCCACCTGTGCAGGAAACAGAAAATGTTATTGCCGAAAGACATTGTGATTTGTTCGATGATGTATTATCGATTTTTTTTATTTCTTTATTATTATGAAGATTATGATATTTCTTTGGAGGATAAATGTAAACGCTTACCATTCAAGTTCTGATTTATTGCCGGAGCACGTTACTGTACGACCAAGAATCTTTCAGTAATACTGAATAAGGGTTTAGCTGTTGTTAGAGAAAATTTTAAGAATTATTGTGATGCTATGCAGAAAAATAGTGGTCTCCAGCATTTTTGGAGTATTAAGTCTTTTTTAGAATTTTTAGAAATTGTTAATTCAAGTAATAAGGTTTTTGTTTCAAGTTTACAATACAATAAAATTTCGATTCTTCTTCTCAAAAATATTTGTGTTTCGGATGGTATCGCAGTTTTTTCTCTAGGAGAACGTATGATGGCTATCATTGATTTAATCTTCACAATTTAAAGACGCTGTTCGTTTCATAACATAGAAATTAACAATACCATAGAAAGTCCTAGAATGGAAATTGCATGAAAATTACGGCACACTCCGGGGAAACTTAGTTGGGGCAAAAAGCAAATTTTGCGGACTTTCTTTCTTGTTTTCTGGTTGGAAAAAGGGAAGCTTGGATTGGAGGCCTGCTTGCTTCTTGTAATAAGGTGCATCGACGAATTCTATCTTAATTGAGTGCATACTGTAATCTACCACTGTGAATGCTGCTGATACCCTGTGCGAAGCTTGCTCGCTGGTATGTAATGCTCCATAACCTGCAACAGCAAGATTTCACGATTTACTGTCTTGTTTAAATGAAAATTATCATCCTCTAGGACTCTCAGGTACAACTACATAAAATAAACTAAGATTAAGCCTACTGTACAAAACATAACTGTAATGAATAAATTTGTAGTGCACCTTGAAGAAAAGAAAAAGAAAATAAAATACATGTGAAACTACAGTATGGGTACTGAACTTGCTAGAATCGACCTACAACGTCTCACCTGGAACTACTCCATGAAGAAAATGAAATAAGGAACTAGACTTGTTATAAATGGACCAATTGGTGTCTAACTATTCATGAAATTTAATCTATCTCTCAAGAGGACCTGTCTGTGTCCTCTTATTGTGTATTGATTAAATGGCGCATAAATCATTTAGCTATCCCGGATGACATGTTTGATTCTTGATGCTGCTATAAGTTCACGCATTCTTCTTCAGAGAGGAAATCATGAGGTGCACAATTTTTAGTTGAAAAACTTTGAATGCCATCAGAATGAGACGGACCATTGAACGATTTATGCATTTTATCAAGCTTGAGTCATGCTATCTTGAATATGATAATGTGTCATGCCATATTTCAAGGATGTCGAGATTCAAAATTTTCTAGCTTTTCATGCCCGTTACTGGGATATGAGTAGTAAATTAGAAAACAACCATTTGACACCATTGATGTAGTGGTAGGCTATAAACAGAATTGATGGAAATTCACACCGTCTTCATGCGCTAAATGACTCGAATGAATGAATTTGGATATTTCCATGGACTTCTGCATGGATTTCTATAACTTTTAGAAATCCATGGTTATTGCCTAACATATTCCGTATATTATGTACATAACAAACGGAAACCATCAGATATCACACTCCGAATTTTTCAAAGTGGGAAATTGAAGTAATGATGTTGTTATATTATAATATATATCCATTCTAGTGTATTATTATCTACTTCTATGTTTCATAGTATCTGAAGTTTATGTGGTTTTTGGCGGACTTATTTTTAAGCAGATTCGAGGAGTTCCAATGGGTGGTAATTGTAGCCCTTTGTTGGCAGATCTTTTTCTTCTCCATTGTAAATTTTGTTTATGAAAAAGTTGGTATCAAGCAAGAAATGTGGCCTTGCGAAGTTGTCACTCAATACGAGATATATAGTTGACTTATGCATCTATAATTATCAACAGTTTGACAGTTTATTAATGCAAATCTACCCGGATGATTTGATTGCGGAAAGAAACGGGAATAACAACAAATGTGTTATTTAGATGTTAATGTCAGTGCTTTTCAAGATGGAGTCCACTCATCAGTGTTTCACAAGGTCGATGATTTCCCTTTTGAAGTTGTATTGTTCACCTTTCCTGAAAGTCTTCTTCCTTCCTATTTTTGGGAGCACTATTTTTCAGGTCGAGTTTTAAAATATTTACGTATTTGCTCACATTTATGCCATGTTGTTGATAAAAATCGCATGCCAATTGTTTACAAAAAGAGGTTATCTTTTATGTGATTTAAGAAGATGCATGGACAAACTTCTACCTAAGCATTTTTCACTCCTGCCAAAGTTTGGCTTGTTTTCAAGCAGACAATTGTCCGTCCAATGTGGTATGATTTGAGTGCATCCGCAGTATTTTGAGTACCGTTATTTCTGTGTATCATATTTTTATTTTGTTTTATGGGGTGCGCCTATGGCATGGGTCCGCCACTGCCTATTTGTCCAAGATGTTAAAGGACCCGAAACGAGACGAAAGCAGTTGGTCATCTTGCTGATGAGCCCCTTGTATATATTCTTGTATATAGTTGCTTTATTGTTGTTTTGTCCAGTTTTGTTTTTGTATTTTCGTTCTTGTCCTTGTGAACTTTTGAGAATCCAGTGAACTTTTGCCCAGTGAATGCTTAATGAGTCCTTTTCATGACTATCTTACATTTTTTATATACAAATAATTGTTATATTACTTTATACGAGGAAGAAGCATGTGTTACAGACGTATGTGTCATCCGCACGTTAGCAGACTTCAGTTACAATTGCCAGGCATTGTGTATGGTGAATGGATGACTCGAGTCATGCCATCCATGTTTTTGATCGCCTGTCCAAACGTTTGTTAATCATCATCATCAGCCTATATCTGCCCACTGCAGGGCGAAGGCCTCAGTATGACACTTCCACCACCTTCTGTTTCCGGCTAATTGTGGCCAGTTAATTGTGTTGCAGAACAGCGCAATTTCTTCATGCCACTTTCTTGGCGGTCTTCCTCTTCTTCGTTTTCCTTCCCATGGTCTCCATGCTGTTAATCTTTGGGTCCATTTACTGTCTTCCATTCGGGCAATGTGTCCTGCCCACTGCCACTTTCTTGCCTTCACCATTTGTAGTGCGTCCCTGGCCTTTGTCATTCTTCACACCCATTGGTTCGTCTTCCTGTATATGAATGTTATCTTCAAAATTCTTCTCTCCATCTTCATTTGTGTAGCTCTGATCTTCTGTTCTGTCCTCTTTGTCATTGTCCAAGTTTCGGCGCCGTAGATTAATGCTGGTATTACACATGACTCGAGTACCTTCCGCTTTAGAGAGATAGGCAGACTGCTGGTGAAAATGTCTCGATGTTTGTTGAAAGCGTCCCACTCTATGCCTATCCTCCTCGATACTTCCTTCTCTTGGTTCTTTTCATTCAGGCTGAATCACTGTCCGAAATATATGTAGTCCTCGGTTTCCTCGATCTCTTTCCCATTTATTTTGATTTTCGACCGTCTACATAAGTTGTCAACATGCACTTTGTTTTTGTGGTGTTTATTCTTAGACCGTGTATTTCACTTTCGTTTATTAACTCCTCCATCATTATTTTTAGTTCGTTGGCTGACTGCACAATGATGACAATGTCGTCCGCGAATCTTAGATGTGACAATCCTTCTCCTTCAATGTTTATGCCTCTTTCTTCCCAGTTAATCTTTCAGAAAATCTGCTCGAGAGCCGCCGTGAAGAGCTTTGGAGAGATGGTATCGCTTTGTCTGACTCCTTTTACTATTTTGATCTTTTTGCTTTCTTTGTGTAACGCTACTGTTACAGAGCTATCTGTATAGATGCTCTTTAGTAGCTCTGTATAGTTGTCTTGAACTCCTAGTAGTCTTAGAGCAGCTAACGTTGATTGCGTTTCAATGGAGTCGAATGCTTTTTCATAGTCGATGAATGCCAGACATAGAGGTAAGTTGTATTCGTTTGATTTCTGCTTGAGCATGTTTATAGCATGTATGTGGTCGACCGTTGAGTATCCACGTCTGAAGCCCGCCTGTTCCCGTGGTTGTTGTGTGTTCAAAGTTTTATGAATTCTGTTGGATATGATTTTCGTGAATAATTTATAAATATTTGATAACAGACAGATTGGACGGTAGTTCTTCAATTCCTTTATGTTTCCTATTTTAAACAGCAATACCATATTAGCGTTCTTCCATCTTGATGGGAGTTAATGCGGGCCGAAATTCCAACCGACTATAGGGCAGCCATTATGCGAAAGCTTTCAGTGCCTCTTTTGTGTAATAATGCTCGGGCTGTCAAGGCTCCAATGTCACATCGGGGAGAGGAGGTTCAGCTCACAAGACTTTTTTTAGAGTTACGGTATTTGCTTTACTTTGATTTATCGCTCTTATCGGTCTTATAAGGACTCATTTTTTTTGATATACAACATTTGAATTTATTGCGTTTTAATCTGAACAGAAATTTAAATATTTATAGAGAAGAAGCCCTCAGGAACATATCTCCGTAAAAATAAAAGACGAAGGAAAAATAAGAAATCCTGTTGAAGAAACAAGATCAACTTCGGATCAAATGTCGGATCGACACACTTTCACATATCGCACAGCGGCACAAGATTCAAAGCGCTTCTTCCTTACTTAATGAATAGCCGAAATCCATTGTCAGCCTCATTAAACACATTTAACTTCCCTGTCACTTAAATGTCCGTCTGCCAATGTGGAAGATTTGGGTGGATTCTTTGACTTTGGTCTAGCTAACGTTTGAGGAATGGAGCAGCTTCGGCAGATGCTCCTTCTCACGTGTGGTCACTTGTCAGACGCACTATTGCCCACGTACCTCCCTCCACAAGAACATTTGAATTCATGAACAACCATGGGTTTATGGACTTAAGGGACCATGTCTTCACTGTATCAAGACCGAAAGGATTTTTCGTAATACTGGCATCGCTATCAACAGGTAGTAAGATCGCTCAAAATCCTTCCGAATATTTTTGGCGATTATGGACTTCAGGATTTTCAAAGGGGGGAGTGGTGAACCTGTAGAATATAGGCTTAGGCACCGATGACATGCGGCTGGGGGTTATTCCCTTCCCCCTTAAAAATGTTCGTTCAATCCTTGCACATCAAGAATGAAGGCGGCTATCTAGTTGATTTGAGTGCAACCATTCCTCAAAAATTTGGAATGATCTTAATAAACTTCCGATACATCCATGAGGAGCGAAATGGCAGATCGCCCCACACCAACCTTCGACGGCTTGGAACTGGCGGTAGGCCTACCTCTAATGAATGAAGAGAATACCCTACTCACTTCAGAACTGGCAGTGGAAGTGAAAAATCATGCACCATCATTATGCCGGAACTGACACTAGAGAAAAGTGATAGGACACTACATGAGCGCCTTTTCATATCTGAACTAACGCTATGTAAGTAATTGCGGGAGATGGGCGCTTAACCCCTTAATTAACGCCGACGGCATTTTAGAAACATCCACCAGATCCTGAATTTTTTGAATATTTACAAACTACAGCTCTGTCATTACATAACTAAAATCTATTTTCTCTATTCTTAGTGTGAAAAGATCGTATATAAACGAGGGATGCGGAGTCGGAGTCGAAGTAGGAGTCCCGGAGTCCTATCATTTTTGCTGGAGTCGGAGTCCTATCAAATGATAGGACTCTGGACTCCGGCCTATCATTAGACCCGAAAAATAATGCAAGCAAATTATTTACTTTCGAATACATATAGTTGTCACTGTCTTGATGTCAACTTTCTCCGTCAAACAAAAATACAGAGACAGCACTGCATGCAAAGCTTGAAATAGTTGAGGGAATGAACCGTGATAGTGAAAAAAGGATTGTCTTTTCACTCGGTGATTCAGTAGAGAAGACAAGCCTTCCTAGCCTCGATCACACCTACCCGACAAAGGTCACATCAGAGACAAAAATGAAATACTAGTTTGTTTGAGAACATTATCCTCTTATCCTCACGTTAATCCTCTAAAGCGCATATTAGAATCGAAAGTGTACTCATTTTTTCGAACCCGACCTAAAACCCGCTCAAATGCAACCCGCACCTAAAATTCAAAATTCAAGACGCTTTATTTCCAAATTAGATAACGTTGCAGGTTTACAAGGTTGTAATCATGCATAATGATGAGGTTTTACGAGTTTTATTACAAAACCACTTTCATTGGTGTGTGACTATAAATTAAGGGTAACAGTAAAATCAAGGAGTCGACTTATACTATTATCATTGTTCGTCGGAAATTCAATTTCAAAATGTATGCTGGGGTGCTGAGCATTCAGATGCTCTAGTAGCAAGCAAGCATCCTCTTTGTCATTCCGAGTGCGAAGCAATCGTCTACATAATGTTTTATTATAATAATTTATGAAAGCGTTGCCAAATGTCGTTCGTTCAAACATAACCGGTTTAACCTCGGAGTTTACACCGACGCTGGAGTTAACTCCGGAGTTAACCCCAGAGTAAACTCCGGAGATTAAGTCTGAAGTTTACTCCGGGGTTAACTCTGGGATCGGGTAGACGGAGTAAGCACTAACACTTACACTTACACCGGACATGAACTCAACTATTGTCTTCAAACTCAAAATAGGTTTTTCACAAAATGACGGTCAGGAGTCTTTATATTTAGTTATATTTAGTCAGCAGTTTATTTGTACTACATACTCTTTCAATCTATTGATAGCTGCTTTATAGTCCGGGAGCTAGCGTGAAGGTGTGCAGGGAACAAGGTAGCACATAAAACTTTCACATAGCATAGTACACCTCTAACCTACTGCAAAACTTCGCGTCTGCCGGATCAGATCATTTGCTTTTCAGAAATAGAGAGGATAACAAAATTCTATGTATTTACAGTGGTAAAATTGTGACATTTAAGGTGTTGACTCCATTTTTTCGAGTTTTTGCTGATAAAAGTTACACAAATTGGTATTTTGTTGAACTGGTTATTATAGAAATCATCTACAGATCATGATCTTTCAAATGAGTTATCATTCAGTGACAGAGGATGAAGTAAAGTGTACAAGCAGACACTTTTCGTTGGCGTAACTGCAAATTTTAACATAGAAATTTCAGGAAAATTGTTGATATACTTTAACGAAAAGTGTCTGTTTGTACATTTTACTTCATCCTCTGTCACTGAATGATAACTCATTTGAAAGATCATGATCTGTAGATGATTTCTATAATAACCAGTTCAACAAAATACCAATTTGTGTAACTTTTATGAGCAAAAATTCGAAAAAATGGAGTCAACACCTTAAATGTCACAATTTTACCATTGGAAATACATAGAATTTTGTTATCCTCTCTATTTCTGAAAAGCAAATGATCTGATCCGGCAGACGCGAAGTTTTGCAGTAGGTTAGAGGTGTACTATGCTATGTGAAAGTTTTATGTACTACCTCGTTCCCTGCACAACTTCACGCTAGCTCCCGGACTATTAATTCCGTCATAAGAATAGCAGTATGCATGCTAACAACATCATAGCTGCAATAATAATGTCATGTTGTATCTAATTCCTTGTTTAGTTGATTGCTTCAATCAACCCAGTGCTTGATTCGAGATGTGCAGGAGTTCGTTTAAGGATTGGTGAGATTATTTTACTAATCAGTCATGATAATTTGGAAGTTGGACCATTAACGTTTGACCCAATTGGCCTGATTTTCAGCTCCTTATCATTTTTGTGAGTCTTGATCAAGTGATAAAAACATGGCATGTTTGAATTGTTCGTGGCGCGCTCTTTTTGATAAAGAATGGATAGTGATTTTCAGTTGCGATGTTTTTCCAAGCAGTATTACGCTTCCATTCAACAGTCTTGCGGTTCACAGGTTTGTGAATTATTGATGACCAATTATTTAAGTACAATTTGCGATGAAAAGTGGTCATTTTGCTATTTTATTTGCTACAAAAATTTATAGTGGGCTTCCTGCTGGAAAATGTTTTCATTTAATTGCCACAGCCCCTGGTGCAAGTATCGATGAAATCCGACAACTGGAAAATCTGAATTTACGCAAAGAAAAGCTACATCTTGATCTATCATTTCTTGAAAAATGTCGTGAAAATGATGTTATTCCAAGATTTATTACCGACAATTGTCATGATGTCTCATCAGCTAATGTGTTATTGTGCGAAAACATCAAGAACAAGAAGACTTCATATATTGAACTCTCATCTGAAGTACATTCATCATTCATAAACTTTAGATCAAATCTCTCTGCCTTCAAAATTTTTGGTGTTACAAAAGAGTCTTTCGTCTCTCAATCCAGCGTCAATCCATTGGATTCAACGCATCTCTACAAAACAAATTTGAGAACCTGATCTTCTGTAAATGCTTGACTCCTCTAATTGGAGTCCAAAATTATAGTTCCAGAGTTCTTTCTGATGACGAACGCAATATTCTAAACCAATCACTGCAAGCACCAATTCTTCCACGAAAATTCAAGCCAATTGAAAATGAAATTCAAATAGAGAGACTCTTCAAATGCATTTCTCCACTTTTTGAGACTATTACTGAAAAGAATTTTGTGAAAAATGAGCTACACTCATTGACTTACAAATTTGGCAAGCATTTCAAATCAATCTGTGATTCAAAGAAGAATATGAAATGTCATAAAATCACTGAAAAGTTGAGAAAGGACTCGTCCATAAAGGTTCTTTCGGCTGACAAAGGTCGAGCTGCAGTTATCATGAATACTGATGATTATTTACGCAAAATGTCGACTCTTATTTGTGATGCAAGCAAATTTGAAGAACTGCAAGGATCAGCAGTTGAAAATGACTCCATTAACAAGCATCCTATTGTGCAATTAGAGAATTCCATAATTTATTACATCAATCGCTATCTGAAGTCGCTTATTTCTCCTGAAGACTGTCAACAAATTCTTCCAAGAGGCTGTGCTCCTGGTAAACTATATGGTTTGGCCAAAGTTCATAAGCTTGATGTGCCTTTACTTCCAGTTGTGTCCATGATAGATACACCTCAGCATCACTTGGCAAAGTTTTTTGATTCAATCATTCGCAAGAATTTTTCACCAAGATTCAGCGTTTCATCGACTACAGCATTCCTTCAAAAACTACGTAGCCATCAATTTGAGGATTCTTATCAGTAGTAAGTAAAACTCCACCACTGGACCGCGCAAGATGGCCGCCGTCGCTGACGTCCCCCCCTCCTGTCAGCCGAGTCGGTCGTGGTGAGCCGTCGTGTTGCTTCGAGTCTGACGTCCCCCCCTCCTGTCAGTCGAGTCGGTCGTGGTGTGCCGTCGTGTTGCTTCGAGTCTGACGTCCCCCCCTCCTGTCAGCCGAGTCGGTCGTGGTGTGCCGCCGTGTTGCTTCGAGTCTGACGTCCCCCCCTCCTGTCAGTCGAGTCGGTCGTGGTGTGCCGTCGTGTTGCTTCGAGTCTGACGTCCCCCCCTCCTGTCAGTCGAGTCGGTCGTGGTGTGCCGCCGTGTTGCTTCGAGTCTGACGTCCCCCCCCTCTGGCCGGCCGACGTAGCGCGAGGTGGTTTGTGCTGCGCTCTCCAGGTTGGCGTGGTGTGCCGGCCAGGTTGGCGTGGTGTGCCGGCCATGTTGGGAGGGTGGAATGTCGTAGCTCACCTGAAAAAATCCTAAGTGTCAGAGTGGCTTTGTATGGTCAAAATTTTGAAAATTTTCCAAAGTGTGGCATTTCGACCTGGGACCCTGACCAAAGTTTGTTTCATCAAATTTCACCGACCCCCCCCCGACAGCGATCTTCTAACTTTGGTTCTAGTGGACGGATTTCGTCTTACAGCTACTCGTTTGAAAGAGGAGGAAAAACTGCTCGGTGACATTTTTTGTTGCGAGTCAATCGGACCAGCCGTTCAAAAGTTAGAGCTGTTACAAGATTTTAGGTCGGAGCTCACCTGAAAAAATCCTAAGTGTCAGAGTGACTTTGTATGGACAAAATTTTGAAAATTTTCCAAAGTGTGGCACTTCGACCTGGGACCCTGACCAAAGTTTGTTTCATCAAATTTCACTGACCTCCCCCCCCCGGCACCAAACTTCCAATTTTGCTTCTAATGATCGTAGAAAGTCGTGCAATAGCTCGTTTGAAAGCTAAGAGTGAGACAAATTCACTGAAAGAAACGGCTTGTTCACATCTGTCTTCGTTTAGATGTGAGACGCCATTCAAGATTTGGGACATTGGCGAAAAAACGACAGAGTTAAGAATTTCCCAAGAAACAGCTCCAGCGGGCGAACGAAGACTCGGATTGGTAAACGGAGGCCACATTTGGAATCAGCTTGATGTTATTGTCCAATGAGGATCATCATCCAATGAGAATCAAGCATTTCTATATAAATAGCGAGCCTTCCACAGTGAGAATCATTCCATCGTTGAATCGCACGAGTGACGGACGCACATTTTCTTTCTCTATTCTATTATCCAACTAAAATGGTAAGGCGCTACTTCCCTCCCTCTCCTCCCTTCAACGTAAACTTAATACAATCTTTTTCATTTTCAGGCATCTACTCCATCTGCTGCACTAGTAGGACAAATGGCGGTCAAACGTTACAAGGTTCGCTACGATCAGATCATCTACAACTGAGGGCAGTGGAAGAAACAACCAAGGTACATAATTCTACACCGCTACAGCGTAAATTTAAACAAGTCTTGCGTTATGACGATCATAGCGTAGTACTCCAAACGGGAATGCTCCCTTCCACGGATGTCAAGATAATGCACAATCAGTATGGGGACTACATACTGATCCCCGTGAGTCCGTACATTCGCCACCAACTTGATATTATTGAGGAGTACGTGACATTAAATATGGACATTCCTACTCCTCTTGCTCAAGAGTGGAAGGCGAGAGATGACAGGGATACTCCCTATAGAAAGATTTGGGATGGTAATCAAATTTGCCTACCGGTATCACATTGGTGCACTTACTATAAGAAGGAGGGAGATCATTCAACACCCATCACATGCGACGAGCTCGGAGAAGGTACTTGGGATATCCTTTTCAAAGTGAATGGGCTATATTATGGTCGGCACAAGGATAATAAAATAGCCTCGCTCTCCATGCATATGGAATCCATCCTATATATTCCAAAACCACCCAACGTGGATGACATAATTGATCAAATCCTTAACAGCAGTGGTACGAAGCGCAAGTCGGAGAAGAATGCTGCCTCAAAACTCAAATCAAAGAAGGAGAATTACTAGTCCTTTCCTAACTCTACCCTATGACAATTAGCTTATGTGCTTTGAGTGTCGTAGACGTGGTCTTATTAGATACATTTTACTTCTTCGTTGCCATCATATCATTTGTGTATTTTGTCGTGGAAAGCATCGATGTAATTCTTCATTTTGTGATATGTTATAGAACGTTTTCTTAGATGTGTTATTTCCGTTTTAGGCTTCTATCATCATTTTTATGGATTGTGAGGTTGAACCTGTACATGAGCTCAGTGCTATTGCTATGAACATGTGGACATATCAGATTGTTAGTGTCTATCATCAACATGCCAACTGCGATCCCAATGTTGATCAATGGGCGAGAAAACACATTCATGGACTTAATCTGAGATATTTGCAAGACTATGGCTTTTCTTGTGAGAGTGCTCTTCTTATTGACTTTAAACGATGGTTAGCTGCTTTCAATGTTATACGCATCTTTTGTAATAATCCTGGTAAGGAGAGGAAAGTATTTCCCAATCTAATCATTGATGACATTTTGCTCCCGCCTTGGGATAGTAGAGTGAATCAACATTATCATGAAGTCACGAAACGTTTTAAGGATTTGTGTGTTCCTATTTTGTCTGTTCGTTGTAGTAGCTACGTTCATAACCAATGCTTCTTTCCTCCTTACCTCAACACTGCCAAAGTCCTGTATGGTTATCATTGCTCGCTGTATGATAGTTACCAGCTGTATCTATTTTATCTCTTTCAAACCATTGATTTATAATGCATGCTTGTTACAGTTATTCAATAAATGTTACTATGAGAAGAGTTGTTTTCATGCAATGGATGGGTTAGATAGAGAGCGATCATGTCTTTCTCAAACGACTGCGGAACATTAAATTTTCATAGGCAAAGTTTAAAAGGAGCTGTTCAAGATTATGTGATAAATTTTCATAAAGATGAGACCGACATCGAAGCAGTGGTCGATGATGCTAGCACTCTATTTCTAGAGTTAATGAATACATTCTCTGATAGCATTGTCATGGCGCGATTAGTTGCGAAAATTAAGTTTAGTCATTTTGGAAAGGAGGAGGTGGAAAGTCGCTCTTTCCATTTTGCTTCTTATTTAATGGAAGTGGTAGATCACCCCGAAGAATTTTTTAAAAGACATATGATAAAAATTGCTGAACGTCTTAACGCATTTAACCATCATGGTAGCAGTCTAGCGATTGAAGTGATTTCAGATATTCACATTCAACTTTCCATAAAGAAAAATTGAAAATGCAGTGGTACTTGATTGTAGCACAACTGGTTTTCGAGCTATGTCTGCTCACTCTCGAAGTATATTCCTTCTGTACATGCGTCTATTATTTAGAAAAGGCTAGCAAATTCATATCTTCAAAAAGACTTGCTATAGACATTAGTAACGGTGAAACTATGTGTTGTGATGTATGTAAGCGAAAGGATGGAAATGAAAAGCGCATCTTCAAGAGATGTAAGCATGCTTTTTGTCAACGCTGTTTCATACGTAATTGCATTCAACTTTGCAAATGTAACCACTGTGATATTGCTCATTTCGAGTGTCACTTATGTCGCAATAGTTAATACCTATGCAAATGTGGTAAAGACAGGTTTTAGCAAAGACTAACACGGAAAATGGCGAAACGTAAAATGACGAAACGTAAAAGTCAAAAGTCTTCAAAGTTTTCTTCAGCCATTCAAGCTCTCCGACGAATGAAAGCAAATCAGCGATACAATGCTATACGACATGCTAACGATAAATTCATTTGTGAAATTATTTCTCATGTGAGAAAGTTGAGGACGAAGAAATTAGCACCAAAACAACGAAAGTTACTTAAGCGATATGCTACGAAATTGCGTTTCATCTCCAATCCTAAAGTCACCCTTCAAAGAAAGAGGGAAACTCTAACACAAGAGGGTGGTTTCCTTCCAGCGTTACTACCAATGCTAGCTCCTATCGTGGGCAACCTATTGGGTAATATCTTTGCCTCTAGACGTTAATTATGCAAATGTTGAATCTCAAAGTATTATAATGGATTTCAGACTTCAATGTGATAAAGTTCTGACTGTATCAGGTCCATCTCATGCAGGTAAAACTGTTTTCACGCTGAATTTATTGTATAAAAGAAGGGAGTTGTTTAAGGAACCTATCAATCGAGTGATTTGGTGTTATGGTATTTATCAACCGTCGCTGTTTCAGGAATTGCAAAGTCGCAACTTTATTCGACATGAAGGAATTATTCCAGTGGATAAACTTCAGTCTAATGATGTTGTAGTATTGGATGATTTATTAAAAGAAAGTAAGAATTCAAAAGATGTTACAGATATGTTCACTCGCGCAGCACATCATAAAAGGTGCTTTAGCATCTATATCACACAAAATTTGTTTCCTGATGGAAAAGAAGCTCGTACACGAAACCTGAATACACACTATTATGCTATTTTCAAGATTCCGCGAGATAAAAGTCAATTTGAAATTTTAGCGCGACAAGTTGCACCAAGAGGATCAAAAGCCTTAATTGAAATTTTTCAAGCAGCTACTGAAAAACCACACGGTTACTTATTCATTGACTTTACGCAAGAGTGTCCGGAAGAATTTAGATTTCGAAGTGATATTTTGAAAACTCCCATGATTATCTACAAACTATGAGTTCTTATTCTCGCATGATTGTTATTCCTCAGGATGAATATGTACAATTGACTGCCATGCAGCAAGTAAAGCAACCTCTTGCAAATCAAATGTATAGGAAAGAAATAGATTATCAGCAAAATGTTCACATCAAAGATCCACATCGCGCTGTATTATTACAATCGGAAACTGTTGAGCAATTGAAAAACTTGAAGAATAAGATGCGTGACTCTGTATCGACTGCTACACCTTTAGCATCTCGCGCACATGCCATATCTCTTTTCAATAGTATTGAACCCCATCTCAATGTAAATGATAGAGGAGAAATCATTACAGATGAAAATAAAGTGATTGATGCTTCACGTTATGAAGCCTTGATTTAGTATGCGACACGTAGAAAGCGCCGTCAGGGCTATGTTCCACCTGGTTGGACATACTTTCTTAAACTATTGAAAAAGCATAATGTACCAAAATTTGCTTTGAATAATGAGACATTGACAGAACTTGATTCAATAGTGGCTACTGCTCCAATGCTTCAGACGATGAAAATGCCAACAAATTGGTTTAAGACGTCACCTGCTACATCCCCTCCCACACTCACTAAGCAAACAAGAGGAAGAACTCGACGTAGATCTACACCACCAATAAAACTAGTAAAAGGAAAACGTAAAACAGCTCCTCCCAAGAAATACATGTTCTCAGACTATTAATATGAAGCAGATCTGTTGCTTGCCATGTAATGAGCCGCCAGAGGTGAGTGTCGTTGTCACTTGCACTTGCTGCGCCAGCTCTCACAATGAAGCTCCTAAGCAATGTGAACACGATCGCAAAACCGCTAAAGCTAAATGCTGCAGTTGTTGTAAATGTAGAAAGGCAAGAAAACAAAAAGATGAGAAGGAGGAAAAAGAGTCAGTCGTCATCGACTGAACGTTTGAAGTCAATCTATTATGATGTAAAACATCCGGCAGGATTTGTATCGATCAAGAAATTATCAAAAGCGAGTGGTCTTCCACAATCACAAGTGAAACGATGGTTAAAGGGTCAGGCTACCTATACACTCCACAAACAAGCGAAAAAGAAGTACCGTACCCGCCATTATATTGTTCATGACATTGATGAACAGTGGCAAGCAGATTTGTGTGATGTCGCCTCCATTTCAAAACATAACTCGGGAAATAATTTTTATTTTAACCGTCATTGATATTTCTCGCGTTATGCGTGGGCTCAACCTTTAAAAACTAAAGAAGGGAAAGGAGTAGCAAAAGCATTCCAAACAATTTTTCGAGAAGGTCGCATTCCAAAAAGAATTCAGAGTGATCAAGGAAAAGAGTTTGAAAATCAGCATGTGAGAAGATTATTTGAGAGGCATGACATTGAGTTGTTTAGCGTAAAGAGCGCTTATAAAGCTGCACTCGTTGAACGTTTTAATCGCACATTAAAAAATCGCTTGTGGCGACATTTTACTGCCAACTTGACACAAAATTGGACAAAGGTTCTACAAGATACACTCCATGCCTACAATCACTCTATCCATCGTTCTATTGGACTCAGACCAGTAGATGTAAATGCTGACAATGTAGATTAAGTGCGCGAATCATTCCAACGTAAACGCACTCATGTGAAAAGTGATCTGAAAATTGGTGATAAAGTTCGTATCTCAAAAGTGAAGAGTGTTTTTGCTAAAGGGTACATTCCGAATTGGACAGAGGAGGTATTTACAGCATCAAGGATTAATCAAAAAGACTCTCCGACCACCTACAAGTTGAAAGATTGCGATAATGAAGAAATTGAGGATAGCTTTTACCGCGATGAGATTGAGGTAGTCACTGAAAGTGAAACATATTTGGTAGAGAAAATCATTCGATGTAAAAAACGACAAGGTGAAGAATGGTGTCTTGTTAAATGGACTGGTTATCCTTCAAGTATGAACTCTTGGATGCGTCGTGCCGACATCTTTCATCTAAGTGATCGACAGTGATTCATGCAAAGTTGTAACTAACAATGTTTAGGGTTTGAGCTATGAATCCAACTGCCTCATTTTATTCATGAACCTCCTATGTAAGTAGTGGAGGACAAATTTACAGCGGCGCTCGCCGCCAACGTGGAGGTAGCATACTTGGTGCACTGAAATCTGTTGTAGTACCTCTCATATCCAATGTCGGAAAATCTTTAAAACGAAATGTTTTAAGTAATGCCGTTGGCTTTGCTGGTGATGTTGCTAGTGATCTTTCCAGAGGAAGAAGTTTTAAGAGCAGTTTGTTGAATCGTGGGAAGGAACGCGGCTTAAAAACATTGAAACAGAATTTTGCTGGTGTTACTCAAGGAAAGAAATCGCCTAAACGAATGAATAAAGGAAGAAGGAAACATCGCGGAGCTGGTAAGGTGCGATCTTCAGTCAAAAGGCATTCACGCAAACGTCGCAGAGGCTCTAATCATTCATCAGGCGCTAAACGACGACGCTGCCATAACTTCTAATCATGGAGTGTAAAACTTCCGGGTTTTGTTTGTTTGATCAACAAGCCATACAGACAGATATTCTTAGTTCAAGTATTGTAGATTATCATCCTCGAACAGCTGAGAATGCTGGCCCCATTGAATTTGTTATTCCTGGTGGTAGTGATGACTATATAGATTTGAGTTATGCGATGGTTGATTTGAGGTTTAGAATTCAGCAAGCAGATGGAACTGCTATTGACGATGCACATAAAGTTGGACTGAACAATTTACCATTGACTACATTACTTCGCGATGTTTCTCTAACGATTGGAGAGCAGCAGGTGGAAGGTGGCCAAAGCGATTATCCCTATAAATCATATTTCAATCATGTATCACAGTTTCATCCAGCAGCACAAAAAAGTCATATGGAAGCCATGGGATGGTACAGAGATGAAGCAGGAAAATTTGATGCTGAAACAAACAGTGGCTTTGTAAAGCGATCTGCTATGATCAAAGATAGTAAAGTATGTCAGCTATATGGTCCGCTGAATTTAGACTTCTTTAGACAGTCAAAGTTTTTACTCTGTAATACCAGCATGCGACTCAAGCTGATATTGAATAAGCCTGAATTTGCGCTGAATGCATTTGCTAAAGTTGACAATTTTAGATTTCATGTGGAAGATATTGCACTTTACATTCGTCGAGTAGTACCGAATCCAAGTGTCATTAGAGGTCATGCTGAAGGTCATAACCGCCAAAATGCCATTTACCCCGTTCAGCATACAAAGCTTCTCACCCTTACAATTCCGAAAGATCAAAAGAGTTTCATGAAAGATGGCCTCTTTCCATCGGAAGCACCGAAGCTCCTCATGGTGGCAATGGTTGAAAATGATGCATTTAATGGTAATATAAAGAAGAATCCTTTCAATTTTAAACACAATCAGTTAAGTGAAATTGCTTTACGTGTAAATGGTGTGAGTCATCCTGGTCCACCCTACAAACCAGATTTTGCTGCGGATCAATTTATGCGCAGTTATGTTGATTTTATGGATGTCTTTGGCTTTTACAATACGGATGACACCAACGGACTGACTATGAAAGAGTTTAAGAGTGGATATACTATTCATGCATTTGATTTGACTGCTGACAGCGATATTAGTGCACCCTATCGTCAAGCGAACATGCCTCATAATATTCGTTTGGATTTGACGTTCAAAAGAACACTACCTGAGACGATCAATGTATTAATTTATGCAGTCTTCGATTCAAATATTGAAATTACAAAGTATCGTGACGTGATTCTTCAGTATAATCGTTAATGAGTTGGTTGACTGCTGACGATATTAAAACTAAAGTACAGCGTAATGTAGACGAAGCGACGTTGAAAGCTTTCGATAATGTCTATTCGCTCGATACCTTACCACCTGCAGTAAATCACTATCCCATCTTTATTGTGCTAAACACTCATTCGCAGAATTTAGGCGGTGAGCATTGGAAAGCGATCTTTATTGGAGAAGACCGACGTGGTGAACTATTTGACTCTCTTGCTCAACCTCCAAATATAACAACACAGCAGTGGTTGAGAAAACATACGCGTCAATATCAGCGAAATGAACGCATACTACAACATCCACTTTCATCAACGTGTGGTGCTTTTGTACTGTACGTCATCTTAAACGTTTACATGTATCTCGATTTGTATCTGTTATTCAAAACTTTTCATGTAATCCATCCTCTAATGAAAAAATGATTTGTAAGTTCCATCATGATTTGAAATAAAAACATCATGTTGGAAAAATTGTTTTTTATTTTACAATCCGCTGGGTACGTACATACTCGATGAGATAGTCTAGGATCACATTTGCTTGTACATGAGATTTTAGTCCAGTAATGATCACTTTACTATTATGAAAGATTGCAACATGCACAGGTAACCAACAACTAATGAGAGCTGCAGGAAAAAGTTCGGGTTCATAACACAAACTGTAACTGCTGGTACGAATCTTCAAAAATGATACACTTTCACTCAATTGAGTAGAGATCACGATATTGTCCACAGTCAGATTCGACATCACACACCTCTCCCTCTTCCATATCCGACGTAGTAGTCTCTGTAGCTCTAAACGCATTGACT
This sequence comes from Prostheceraeus crozeri, assembly GCA_907163375.1. Lineage (NCBI taxonomy): Eukaryota > Metazoa > Platyhelminthes > Polycladida > Euryleptidae > Prostheceraeus > Prostheceraeus crozeri. Next base: position 468,929 of record CAJQUW010003176.1, read on the forward strand.
GCGCCGATGAATGAGAAAGGGCGCCGAGAATCTGTACAGTCCCATTTGGGAAGAGTTGAAGATTCCGTGAATTGTTCATCTTCACCACTAACATTTGAGGACGGCCCGGGTAATACTTGCTGTTTGGAAGGTGTTGGTGTAATGTTGTGAGATCGATTTTGGTGTAGAGTCTGAAGCGACGGAGAATGTTGACGATGGTGTAGCGATGGCGCTTCATGATGAAAAAATGAGTAAATTGAGCGATGTACCTTCCTTTTATACTTTTCCCAACTACCTTGATGAAATGTGAAGTTAGTATAGAGTTGGGAATGATAGAGTTGAATTCCCCGTTTGTTGACGCGCAACCAGATGCGATTTCCAATACGTGAATGTCTTTTCATATAGAAGTATTTCAAATCCTTCATGATATGATGTAGAGATTGAAAATGACGATAAGATAAAGCAAACTCTCTTCTCACATTTCCAGTTGAATCTTTGAAATAGACGTTTCGATCATGATCCGTTTCAATACGTTGTAGGGAATCTAATTTCCAACTCATGGTGCGTGGTAGTTGTTGCGTATGACACTAGAGCGATAAGTAAAAACGACTCGTGCGTGACGTTAATCAGAAGTGTATATTCGTCAATTCAAATGTGTTCACATTACACAATCGATTAAACAAAATGTATTGCGGTAGACGTGAAGTCAACGCGGAAAACACAAATCACGTAAATGCATACTTGTAATATAGAACTCGTAGAGGGCAACACCACATCTTCCCTCTTTTTAGAAAAATAGTAGAAAACCTTATACATGAAAATCAAGAGCAGAGCAGAAACTTTCAGTTCAGTAATCATGGGCATAAACAGTTTAGAAAATTTCACGTTCAGTTATCCGGGTTTCTCAACCAAATCCAACATCACTCATCCGAAAGCTAGGCCTATCTGATAACCAATCTCGGCTAATCTAGGCAAGAAACAACATCAAAATATACATTCACGAAGAACATCATGCCTCATCAGACGTCGAAAAGGAAATGACTGATCCATATAGTGACTATACGCTGACCACCCACCCCTCTAAATGCGCAGGTCTCTCCCTGTGTCTCCTAGGGTATCTATGAGAGACATCCTGAGTTCGTCTACTGGATGCATTATGCCTCCCAAGTTCAGCTTCAGAAGCGCTGACGCGAGTCGCATCATAAACTGAATCCCGCACGTCCAGGTCTAGATCGGGTACCGGGTTATTTGTCCTTTTCTTCATATTTCGTTGATTAACCACCGATCGATGTCCATTCGGGAACTCGACTTCATATGTGTGAGGGCCTTTGACTTCCGTAACCTTTCCATCCTTGTCGAACATTCCTTTTGTATTGCATCTCGTCCAAACTTGATCATTGATTTTGAATGGCTTCGTTACTCCCCTTTTCTTCTCGTATCTATCTTGTAATGGACGAAGTGGACTCGTAGGCGATGGAGATGAATTGAGTGCAGGTAGTGACGTGTTCATTCTTCGGTCGAAGAGGCGGTAGAAAGGGGTTTCGCCTGTACTTTCATTCGTAGTAGATCTGATGTCGTTAGGAGCGCGTTGTAGCCGTTCGTTGAATGACGACGATGGGTGACTCAACTTCATTCTCGACATCCTCCCTTTCAACGATGCATGGAACCTCTCAACTGTGCTGTTTGATTGGGGGTAATAAACCGCGGCGTAGTGGTGCTGTCTGTTACACCTAGCTAGGAAAGCTTCAAGTTCCGCCGATCTAAATGCCCGGCCGTTGTCCGATATCAGACGAACAGGCATACCGAAAGATGAGAATACTTGACGTAGCTGTTGAATGATGTTTCGGGACGAAGCATCCGGAATAGAGATCGCGAAGGGGTATCTTGAGTAGAGATCGATTACAGTAAGGAGTACTTGGCCATCCGTTGATTCGCTTGGACCGGTTAAATCGACCTGTAAGGTTTCCCATGGTGCGGTTTCCTTGTCCGCTACCGGCGTCAGGGGTGCAGTGTCGGACCTTCCCAACTGGTTGCAGGCATCGCATCTCGAAATGAATGTCTGTATGTCAGCAGACATTCCTGGCCAATACCACATTGATCTCGCCAGCGTCTTCATCTTTGTCATCCCTAAATGACCTTGGTGCGCGTCATGCAAGAGTTGCAGTCTTTTGCATGAGGGAATGACGATGGTATCACCTTTGCATATGAGGAACGAGTCATCTTGCGGTTTGACCGATAATTCTTCCCGGAAACTGTAGAACACTTTGTATCTCTTTCGATCAGTTGGTGTCCAGCCATTTTCGATGGCAGATTTGATCTTCTGTAAATCGGCGTCGGCAGCTGATGCTTCAGCAAGGGATTTAAGATCCGTGGGCATAGATCGTAAGATAAAGCAGATTGAGGCTTCGCAGTGCTCACTTTCAGACCTTTCATGTGGGACTGAGTTCCTGGACAGCGCATCTGCAAGGATGTTGTCCTTTCCTGAAATGAACTCAAACTTGAACGAGTAATTTTGTAGACTCAACACCCATCTTCTAATTCGCATTGACAACGAATCAATCGGAATCAGTCGAATTTGCAGTAGCGGTTTGTGATCTGTTTGAACAGTGAAGTTGAGCGCCAGTACAAAATTCTTGAAACGGTTTACCGCAAACACGACTGCTAACAACTCTCTTTCCACTTGAGAATAGCGTTGTTCTACTTCAGAGAGTTTGCGTGAGGCAAACATGATAGCTTTTTCGTCTTGAATGAGAACTGCCCCAAGACCTTTACCAGAAGCATCTGTCTGTATAGGCACCGGCTTGCTCGGTTGAAAGAAGGGTCTGGATTTGACTGTTCGCATAGCTTCCTTTAGGCTGTTGAAGGCTTGCTGCGCTTCTTCTGTCCATGCGAATTTAGGCAGTTTCAACAGATCCCATAACGGTTGCAGTAAAGTGCTGCAGTGAGGCACGTTTGTAGAACACACATAGGTTGCAAGACCTAAAAAGGATCGCAAAGACGACTCCTCCGAGGGTGGTTCAATCCTTATGATGTCATCCGTGTACTTATTGGAAATACGCAGACCGTCTTCGGACCAGGAGTACCCCAGAAATTCAACTTCTCGTCTGTGAAATTCGCACTTTTCTTTGTTCAGTCGGACTCCATTTTCCTGACAACGACGTAATACCTCCGCCAATATCTTCTGTGATTCCTCGTACGTATTCGCAAACGTGAGAACATCATCCATGAAGCAGACGCAATTAGGTACATCGGCGATGAGATCCTGCATAAACTTCTGGAATATGTCAGGGCTAGCTGACAATCCGAACGGCAATTGGTTGAACTGATATCGACCAAATGGAGTTGCAAAGGTCAGGAGTCTCTTCGAATCGTCATGGACCGGTATCTGCCAGAAACCGTTGGCACAATCCAGCTTACAGAAGAACTTGGCCGGTCCTATCCTGGACGAAATCTCCTCTATGGTGGGCATCTGAATTTCGGGTCGGTGGATCGATTGATTCATGTACCTGAAGTCAACACACAATCTTATGTCGCTTGACTTCTTGTACGCGACCACTATAGGGCTGCACCACTCGGAGGGCTCAGTAACGGGTTCGATCACCCCATCCCGTACCATGGTGTCCAGTTTCGACTTCACCTTGTCATGTAGGGCGACGGGGAGCCTACGGGAGGGAAAGGACTTTGGAACCGCATCTTCCTTCAGGTAAATACGACATGCCTTCTCCTTCGATACAGAGCTTGGTCCCGTAAATATTGAAGCAGTCATGATGATTTCATCACCCTCCTCCCGCACGATTCCCAGACGAACGCATAAATCGTAGCTCATTAGGACTGGGCCATTTTCAGAACAAACGTGGAAGTTTGCATGTGTCTGCTTGTCCCCATATTGAACTAGCAAAGTAGTTTTGCCAATACAGTGTAGTGACTTTTGACCCCATGTGCTGAGATTAGCTGTGCTTGTCTCCAGCTCGAGATTCAATTTTCGGAGCGTCTCTGAACCTATCAAGTTAGCGAAGGCACCTGTGTCAACCAATCCGGTTGTCGAAACGCCATTCAGCTTGATGCCACGACGAAGTTTGGACTTGTCAGGCTCAACACTAAAGGCGTGTTTCAATTTGTCACATTCACATGGTTCAACCTGGCCTACTTGTACGCAGTAGATTTGATCCTCCATAGGTCTGTCGTCCACACAGTCTGTAGTTGGCCTATCAACAGTCCGATTCACCTGTACACGGTCAGTATCAACGTATGAAATTTTCTCAGTAGGTTTGGCCTTTGACCGACAGAACGCAGCGAAGTGTCCAATTTTACCACACGCGTTACATTTGCGATTCACTGCTGGGCACTCGCTGGAATTAGCCAAATGCTTATCTGAGCCACAGCGATAGCATGACTTCCTGTCTTTGCTGGCAGAATCTCTCTGACCTCCATGCGCACTACCACTGGAGCAAGGCGGTTTGTTTGTACGGCTTGAACGACCAGGCATAGGTCGCTGTCGTGTAGCGACGTGGCTTACAGTACTAGCCTCGGACGTGCTCAGCCTAGACCTATCCGTCCTAGCATTCTCCCATGCCTCAGCTTTGCGTAACGCCGCTTCAAAATCAAGAGAAGTAGGGTCTTCAGCCAAAAGTCTCTCCCCTAACCTGGGATCGGACAGTCCTATGACAAATACATCTCGTAGCAAACTAGCCTTGTCACTTGTGAGGTCACAGGAATTTACTAGCCTACGTAATCTACAAGCATACTCAACAACAGTCTCACCAGGGTTTTGCGAAGCACGCAGAAACTCGCGACGACGAATTAAGATTGATGAATTGACTTTGAAGTATTCGTCCATGCGTTTCACGATCTCCGCGAATTTCGTCTTCGGCTCCGGCAGCCCGTCCAGGATATCACATCCATCTCACCCAAGACACATTTCCAGAACCGGGGACTTGTCAGCTTCGACGATACCGCTGACGGTGCAGTAGTTGTTAAATTGGCGTAGGAAGAAACGCCAGTCATCACCTTTAGGATTTGCAGGAAACTGTGGCTGTCGTATACCAGCCATGTCGTCAAGGCGAGAAGTAAGAACGCCGTAGGATGAATCACAGTGTCTGTAGAGACGAAAGCAGTAGTGGAGAAGTTGTAGAGGCGTAGAAGTCCGTTAGTTCATCGCTGCCACCATTAATGTTGCGTATGACACTAGAGCGATAAGTAAAAACGACTCGTGCGTGACGTTAATCAGAAGTGTATATTCGTCAATTCAAATGTGTTCACATTACACAATCGATTAAACAAAATGTATTGCGGTAGACGTGAAGTCAACGCGGAAAACACAAATCACGTAAATGCATACTTGTAATATAGAACTCGTAGAGGGCAACACCACAGTAGTCATGTCTGATTAAGATTTGCATAGTAGGGCGATGAACTCACGACGAATAAATGTCATGATGGAGCGATGTATGTATCTTCTATACTTCTACCAATTGTATTTGCGAAATGAGAAACAGTTTGCGGAATGAGAATGGCAGATTTGAATTTCATTTCTGTAATGTTGAAGCCAAACTTGATCACCCAAGGAGATGAATCTTAATGTTTCAAAATATTCCAAATCCCTCATGATATCATTGAGGTTGACAAATTGTCGCCATGTTAATGTAATACCTCTTGATGTATGACCATGAGAATTTTTGAAATGTACGTTTCCATTACGATCAACTCTGATATATTGTAGAGAGTCCAAGTTCCAAGAGTCCAGAGAGCAAAATCCAAGTCTTCATGATGTTATGCAAAGCCGCAGATCAGCAATATCAAAATGTCGTTTTATCATATTTTGCTTAGCAATGCGGCTACAAAGAGATTTGCTAGTAATCGAGCCGCACTCTTTTCTACTCCCATTGATCATGCACAACAGCTAAATGGAAATTGGGAAGTGGGTGTCACTCAACTTGTTTATAGCAACTGTGTCTATACTTTTGATCATGAGGTGATGACTATTAATATGAGACGCACAGCTGCTTACCAATGTGAAAAGGGCTGTCGAGTATACATTCCACAGTGGCCAAAGAAAGATCTCTTATCATGTAAAAAGTTTATATATGATTTCTTGAATAAAGCGTGTAAACATATTGTCCAATTTACTCCGCACAATGATGATCATAATTATGTACATCATGTAGTTGAGAAAGATTGGATTGTTGGTTTAAGTCCAAGTTTAAGAAATGATTTAGGTTACCTCGCTAGCGCCTTAACAAGCTATGATAATTATAATGTTAATTACCACCCAAGTGGTCATAAACAGTTAATATATCGAGAGGAAGCTTATTATGTAGATCTTATTCCAAAAAATGAGAAGACGTTGGTGAAGAAGATTGTGATTAAGCCAAGAAAGACAAACATGACTCCTGAAACATTATTGAAGAAATTTAATTATCTCCTTCGAGTTGATGGTAAACAAGTGGCAACATTGACTTATATCAAATCATCTAATCATATTGCAATAAGTAAATTAAATGATGATGATCTAGTATTAGTTTGTTCAAAAGATTTTCATCGGTTCTTACGACATCGTTCTGCAGCTGTTCATGGAAAATTTGATATGCAACATTTGCCATGTGAAAGGTCAAATCAATTTGATACAGAATGGACCGTATCTTTATACAGAAAGTGTGTAGAGCCTTTAGGTGGTATCTTACATGAAACAAGAGTGTTAATGCCTCGCATTATTACTTCAGTTAAATTGGTTGTAGATTATTTAAATGAAGTGATTAATGAGCAACAAATTTCATTTTCTGAAAAAGAAGGTACTTTGTCTCTCACTATAAGTGGAAAAGGTATTGAACTAATTATGGATAAAACTCTAATGGACATTTTGGGGTTTGATCAAAATATCTTTAAAAGTGGTACTGTAACCAAAGCTAGCGCAGACATGTCGCTATCGCGTCGTATTAACTATTTTCAGATATATTCCAATATTGGTGAAGATGTACGTGTGGGAGATGTTGAAGCTCCATTGCTAGCAATGATACCATACCAGCCAAAAAGCTGCAGTATTTTATCTGAGCATACTTTCAGAAAGTGCATTATAAAAAGCTGAAATCAAACTACATCCCACAAATTGATATTGCAATTTATGACGATGCTGGTGCGTTGATTCCTTTTCATAAAGATGCTGTAACAAGTATCACACTCCATTTCCGAATGAAGAGTTAATGCAAAAGTATGCTAATATATTTTTCCAATGTGAATAATATGGAAAGTGAAAATAAGGACTCGTTTCTAATTTACTTACCCAGTAATGCTTCTATGAATAAATTTCCTTATAATAAACCATCAGACTATCGAGTAGAATTAAATCGCTCACTACATCTAGAAGGTGAATGGGAAGCAGGTGTTTCCAGCATTTGCTATGATAGCAATATTCAGAATGTGAATGATTTGGAAGAAATGATATTGACTCCTCGCACCCATGATGGAATAACGATGAATAATGCATTCCAGTTCCCATACAATTTAACATCAGATGGAAAATGGAGCTATGAATGGATTCAGATAAAATCAGATTATTATGGTCCCTTTGGGAATGAGAAAATTATTAAGGCGTTCAATAGTGGTAATACTTCCATCATGAAGAATAAGGATCAGAAAGTTTATGAGTTTACTATCTATCATTGGAGTGGGAGACAGTTCCTTCGCTTTCATTCTTTTACTAAAGGTCTTACACTGACGTTGGATAATGAATTCTATCCACATCTCGGTTTTGGCCATGGACTACATCTAACGTCAATTGCTACTGCAAATGTTAAAAAAGTTTATTCAAATCGAATCAACAAATTTCATTATAAATTTAAAATATTTGATGAAGATATTGTAGAATGTGAAGAACGCATCATTTTGAAAAAGCGTGGTGTTCAACCTTCATCACTTATTGAGTTAGTAAAACGATGGAATGAGACTGTGGGTAAGAAGTATGGAGAGAAAATTATGGCGAACAAAAATAAGTTGGTCATTCAGAAATATAATGACAAACTTACAGTTTGTTTCTCTCCAACCTTGCGTCATTTTGTAAGTCATTATACACCTATTATTGGAAGCGGTGTGGTGTATGCTTCTCATGAATATCACACTAAAGCTGATTCAGTTAATGATGAATGGTGGGTGGACATCTATGGTGATCGCATCAAGAAAATTTACCAGTCTGATCAAGAATCTAAAGTTGCTATCAATATAATGCCGCGTCTATATCATACAGTTGAAAGCTTCATTCATGTAGTAAATCCTTATATACAACAGAAGTTGAAGCATGTGATGAAAAGTAAATATGATGTAAAGACACACCACATTTCGTTTTCAATTGAAAATCAACGCGTTGTTCTGAAACTGGGTGATGACATTCAATGTCAATTGAGTAAAAATCTGAAAATTTGACTCTTTGGTTTTTCAATGCTACAAAATATGTTTACTGCTGCGCATACGATTGGTATAGAAACACCAATGACACTTGATAAACATGAACAACACCTTTACATTCAAAGTGATTTGATTCTACCTATTTCTGTTGGCGAGGAAAAAGAACACATTTTACGTGATTTCATTCATGATAAGGATGCTTTATATGGAATAGTCGAGAAGATGTTTCAACCTATTTTCTACCATCCTGTTATCAGACAAACTATACCCTCTATTTCTATCAAAATTACAAATGGTCTACATGAGTGCATCCATGCCAAGGATACTAAATCCCTCGTAACTTTAGTGCTTTGGAAAACAAAGTGAAGTCATTGTGATATGTTTATTGAAATAAAAATATGTGTATGAAAAAGTCTTTTCACAGATATAGGGGGAATTGGGTGACTGTAGGCATACATTCACAAGGAAGAAACGATCTAATGCGATACATAAAACAAGCATGTACATCTACAAAAAGCAACATCAAAATACTGAATTAAAGTTGATTATGCTAAGACGTCTCCTGAATGTGGTAGCGTGAGTTTTATTCTTTTGGGTGGAGGTATGTTTGTGTCAGGATGTCCATGTGGAAGAGATGTGTTATGTCCTATCCACCACCTCTTATCCTCCCATGCTGAAAGCGCTCGTTTCTTGAACGTGTGCGTTTTCACAGTATGAACTTGAGATTTTAAGATTGTCATATTGACAAACGTTATACGTAGTTTTATTTTTATAGGCCTTCTTATAGGACCGATGTTTCATTTTGTGAACAATGGATTTTGATATACCTTTCGCACGCTTAATACTATCTGCACATTCTTTTAATTTCATGGAATACATTTTAGGACGGAGGAGAATCATTTCATCTATTTCCTTTCCTGCTGTTTCATCCTTAAAACAACCAAGTTTGGCTTTATTCTGTATGGAATAGAGTGGATGAGTGGGATTGTAGTTAGATGTGTCGAAATATTTTTCTAATGACTCACCTACTTCATTAAAATTTAAATCTTTTTGAGTGGTAATTCCTAAAAAGAAACTATCTGTATCACCACCCAGCAAGCGAACCTCTTTTACGAGAGGGCATGGTTTTAATATTTTGTAGAAGAGTTGATACATTTCAAGCTTGGAATAATCTAAAACGGCTTGCCCAATATAGATGGGTTTGCACAACTCAACTTCTGATTTTATCATTTTAACACCTTCAAGATCCTCATCGATGATGTCTCTATCAATGAAAAGAGGTGATGAGGTCAATTTGTGATATTTTTGTTCATCAACGACTAGTTTGTAGTTCATACGTTTTCTAACATCCTCCATGGTCTTTCCGAAAAGACTGTTATTCTTATATTTATAAAAATCCTTTTCAAAATTATTTTGGGCGAGTGCACGTTTTTGACTGTTACTATCTATGTAGGGTTTGAGGAAGGCTTTCTGGCTAAATTTGATAATGCAGTGAACTGACTTTAGAAGCATGCCCATTTCTAAATAGAATTTTAGTATGCAGAAGTGCACGAGATAATTTTTCTTATCATATTGGGTGAGCAAAAGTTTGCGGCATGGTTTGTACCTTGGCTGTCCACACTCTGTTAAGTTATTATGAAATTCTGACATGAATGGTGAAGACATATCTTCAGTCACTTTACCAGATTCAGGTGCGAGTGGGAAATCAGCAGTTTTATTTTTAATACTATTTGGATAAATCAAATCCACTTCAAAATAATATCCCCAATCACCTTCATCTGGAATCTTCAGAATGTTTGAAGGGTTGGAGTAATACGCAAGCTCATCTTGATTTAACCAACTAAACTCGGAGTGAGGTAGTGGTTTAGACAGTGAACTGCCATATAAATTATTTTGGTCATAGTATTTTAGGTGGATATGATCATTACCTACTGTTTTAGATTTTATGTGATGTTTATTCACAAATGTGAGACCACCGCGTATTCCGCGGTCAAATATGTTATACATCTCGGGGTCTTGTAAGAGATTAATGGTCTCACCAGTCATTTTAAAGGCTGATTTAAAGGACATGGCTGGTAGACTGGCAAAGTGGACAGGATCTAATTTGTCTTCTTCTAATGCCACTCGTCGAAATTCCTGAAAGACATCAGCCAGCAAAATGACATCTAATTCTAAGTAAGCGATCATATAATCGCCAAACGTTTTACAATCAAATTTTAACCATGCCTCTTGAGCATGTTCATAGTCCTCTACTGGACAATCTTCACCCGTCAAATCGTTTTGGAATTTGTCAATGGAAGGAAGGGTTGTTTCATTTAGTTTAGACATTGAGCTAAAATACGCATATGGAAAGACTCCTTTGCGAGTGATTATTTCATCCGTTAAGTTTGGATAGTGTTTCTTCAAAGTTTGACTATGGGGAAGAAACTTGAGATTACGAACGAGAGAAGCTAGTGACGCTGACATGAATTGGAATGAATCTAAAAATTTTATTTCGAAGAAGACTGTCTTATTTTCTTTAGTTTTATCTACTGGTACTTTTGCTGTCATTGCCATGAATTTTTCTCTCGTTTGCGCTATTACATTAAACTGCCACGATTTCATCTGGCTCAACCCTCCTTTTATGAGCATATGACTGTCATAGCCCTTAAAGTCATGAAAATGACGGGTAGTACACGACGTCTCAACCTAAGTGAAAAATTACATTTGGAGCAGAGTGCGTTTCTAAATTAACCAGTGATGTGATCATGATCACGCACTTTCTTAATTTTATCGTCATCAAACGTTTTATGACATTTAGGGCACGATGTGCAACTTTCGAATTTCTGTTTGTCTTCATCTGACATATCTAGTGACTTACGCTGCAATTGGGAATCATATGATTGTTGAAATTAAACAGCTTTATCGAGAAATTCTAGAAATTTTGAAATACAATCTTCACCTTGCCAAGTATGCATTTTGTTTTGCCTATTTCTAGAGTGGTCATGCCATACTTCATAGCAGGATATGGCTGCTGGCTTGTGGATGATATTATCAATGTAGCATTCTATGTCTGCGTAAATGACACGCAGGGGACTTAATTCGTCACCATTATCCCTATGTGAAAATATTTTATCTTTGGGCATGCGTTCCATTTGTAATTTACCTCGCTTGCACCATTCATAGTGAGTTTCAAATTTATCTTTACTCCAAAAGGAGCGGATGCAGCGGTCGCATGCAAAATGTTCACCTCTTTTAGAGTGCCCTAAGTGTGTGTACAAGCGAGAGATTTTGGGAATACCACAGTAGTGCCATTCCTCGCTATCATCTTGTTTTACTAATAAGAGGTTGACTACACGTTCATAACAAGTTGAACGTGAATTATAGCCGGCACCCTTCAACCCCTTCTCCCACACGTGAACGACAATTTTAATCTGATTATGTTTTTCGAACGTTTCTACATCTTTGATTTTCATGTTGTTACTATCACAACCTTCAAAGTCTAGTTCATCCTCCCACTGTCTATAGCTATAGGTGAGATCTCGATGCGCGTTGATATCATTATAGTGAAGGATGGATAGGACTGCATATTTGAAACACTGTGATTTACAATCGACATTGATGACAGCTTTCTTATTATACAACGTTTTTGGTAGTTTAAATGTGCCTCTAGCTGCATGACTTTCTAATAGGGAAATTTTGAATATGGCTGAGTCCACACCATCAAAAATGAGAGCGCTGTCGCGTTGATTGAATTTATGTACATTTGATTTTAAACATTGAATGTGAAAATTTAGCCAAGACTCGCAGTCTACAACTTAAGTTGCGGAAGAGGAAGGAACATGAAACTGTATTCTCTCCGTCACTTGACCCGTTTGAAAATCTATATTAATATATTTTAGTTTAAGGTAGATGTGCACCTTCATTCTAAAATTGTCTAAATTGTTGAAGAGCGCTTCGATAATGTTAGAATTTTGAAGGAGCCACTCAGGAAAATCTACTATTTGAGTATTGGACTCCATGCAGTAGTCGCGTACTAAATTATTATGTGAAACATTAATCAGGGAGATGGTAGAGGTACCGTTGGTGTAGTGATCATTTGCATGCGTGTGTTGAAGTCTGTGCGAAGATCGCTGAAAGTGACTATCAAAAGAAAGAGGGCACAAATCGCAAGGAAAGGAGATGTCATCGTCAGAATCAACTTCACCTCCGGAGATTGACGCCGCTTTGCGTTGACACACACGTTGTTTGATGTGTCGAAGGAGACTGTGCTTCCTTGTAAACATATGTCCGCAGTCGGCACATTCCCACTCGTTGCCTTGTCGCGAGAGTCCTGAGCTGCAACTCACATCACCTGAAAGAGAAATCATTCTATCATCTCTGTTCAAGTCTCAGTGTATTGTTACAACCTACCTTGACTCAACAACTCTAAACTTTCCTCGAGAAGGGAGGGCGTTGGTGATGAAGTTGATGCCTGAAATTGAGGAAGATGCTATTAGGCACACGTTTGAGGGAGATGAGTGAAGAAATTTTCAACTTACCATTTCAACGAAATCAAGTTTAAGGTTGATACTTCAACAAGATAGAGACTTCACTCAAATTTGGAATTCACGAGAGAGCAGTTCACTTGTACGCCTCAAATAATAACAGAATTCGCCAGAGAACACTTCACTTATACGTCTCAAAGACAGAGTGAAATGACACGAATGTCACTTTACATATATATACTTTCATATTCATCATTCATTGGCTGTTCATTCTGATTGGTTGCTTGTTTATACTTAAGAATTAGAAAACATTTCAAAGTTATTATTCTCAGTCAACATGACAAGCCCTCCGACAACGCCGAACACAAAATTCTCTTCTCCATGCACAACACCAAAGGCGCTCGTTGCACCAAACGCTCCAACGAAGGGGAAGGTGGAGAAAATATACCGACTGGACAATATCAGAAAGTTGTCATTACCAGCGGACGACGAAGAGGAGAGTGTATAAATTCCTCCACCAATTATGGGAATGGTACACCCCTAACTCCCAGCCACGAACTATGGCGGAGTGGGAGTACATCGACAAAGTGAGGCTCGCGGTAGAAGAACGACTGAAGCAAGTGAACTGTTTTTGCAATCTATGTGAAGTCAGACTCTGGGACGATATTGACGATGAAGACCTTTTGAAATACATGCCATAATAAATTTTTATTTCGTATTATCTTTGCTTTCATACTGACTTAATTGAATGGGGCTTCAGTGGATCATTTAACCATGTATACTTTTTCATTTGGAAATAGTAGCACGCTTAGTCTAACTTGTAAATCTTATAACATTTCATCTGGGCGATGATGGTAGATGAAATAGTGTTAAATAAAATTAAGATAGCTTACACTTCTGATACAGGGATAGCAATCGACTGCGATCCATGTGTAAAGAGCTTGTTAGACTACGGAGGAGAGAAGTGTGTTATGTTGCGTGTGGCGCGTGAGTGTCCTCCCATTTCATTCCATTCATCAATTCGTCTCATTGATAGAGACAGGTAGATCTCATGGTTCTCATAACGTATGCAATGGAAAGTTTATAAGGCAACCTTCGACAGTTGGCTAAATGTCGCCCTGGCGCGAATGCATACTACGTTGAGACAGAGGCAATCACTTGCAAACATGACGCAGAGAGGTTTAACAAGATTGACCATTGCCGAATGTCCCTTGCGGTATACATAGCTACGGGTTTCACCGCCGCCCTTTACAGGAACGCCCGTCGAAAGGAAGTATTACACCGAACTTCATTTGCAACGTTCAAGTTGACTGATAGCAGATTCAACTTAATGATAGTATTCGCCAGTCCGAAGACTGCCCAGGGCAAACCGCGTGGAGGTTCTATCATGTCTTGCCCCATGGTGGCCCTTAAGAGAGCCGATGGTTCGTTCTCGGGAGTAACATGTTGACTATTGGCTTGAATAGTCAATAGGTATGACGGTTAGGTTCTCATATACCCTATACCGCCTAGGTCGTGCTGGTACATCTGGCACCCTTCGGATGCGGGTGGTATTCGGAGTCCACACCTCATCCGTCCAAATGATCTTCTTAATCTTCCCCTTCTTCTCATCCTCTTCATCCTACTCGTCGAGGATGATGAAGTCGGGAATGGTACTAGCAGATGTTGCTTCCATCGCGACTTAAAATTGAATGAGAAGCGCTACAATCTTCTGACTTATATAGGGTTTTCAACAATGAATTGCTCAACAGCGGATCAGAATGCTTCAGGGATGGCAATCGACTGCATAGCATAACGTTCAAGTTGACTGATAGCAGATTCAACTTAATGATAGTATTCGCCAGTCTGAAGACTGCCCGGGGCAAACCGCGAGGAGGTTCTATCAAATCTTGCCACATGGTGGCCCTTAAGAGAGCCGGTGGTTCGTTCTCGGGAGTCGTCATCTTACAGCCTACCGATTCTGCTGAGAGAGTCTTTGACTCTCTCCTTGGTAGCAGTGTCGACTTCCACGCTAATTGGTATGTGACTGAAAAGTGGAATGTAGCGCCATTCCGTTGGATTGACAACACTTACTGTCATCGGATTGCCAATCCGAGCAAGATTATTGTGGACTCTGTCTTGCTCCTCTAGTCTAACAAATTCATCAAATAAATTTCGCGGCCTTAACTGCGGTCCGCGAGGAGAGCTGACTTGACTGTTCGGCGTCTGCATGATTGAAATGAAATGAGAGGTAGTGGTTTATATACCCCTCTAACGCGACGCAACGTTCAAGTTGACTGATAGCAGATTCAACTTAATGATAGTATTCGCCAGTCTGAAGACTGCCCAGGGCAAACCGCGTGGAGGTTCTATCATGTCTTGCCCCTAGGTGGCCCTTAAGAGAGCCGATGGTTCGTTCTCGGGAGTAACGTGATTGGGTTGTGAAGGCGGGGAAAAGATCTGCAATGAAAATGATATGTATTAGAATAGGACATACTATCTTATTTACTTTTCACTTACCAAGCTAGCCATCCTTGGGTAGTCTCGCGCGCTTCCTAACAGAAAATTTATGCAAATGTCCGCGCATTCTCAGTGTGGCATGCAAACATTTCTTGGTCGGATGGCCATTGTAACATATGATGTAATCGTCGAGACTTCGGTTGACGAGGACTTCACCGTTCAAATGATTATCCCGAATAGGGATGTGAAACTCAAACAACCTATCCTCATTCACACGATTCCACTCATCCCTCATGCGCTCCAACTTCTCAAACGCCTGCCTCTCATCACCCCGCCGAGCCACATTCCTCTCCAACTCAACATTCCTCGCTCTCAGCACACTCATCTCCTTCATCATCTCCTCAACCTTCGCTTCTGCATCTCTCATTCTTCTCTCTGCAGCACTCGCCCTCTTCTCACAGTCATCATTCTTCTCTTCCAACTCTCGTGTCTTATTCTTCAAATCAGTCACACTACGCCTCATTCGAATATTCTCATCCGCTATCTCCTTCGACTTCAGTTCCTTCTTTTTCAACGCATCTAACTCATTCACGACTTCATCCTTCACCTTCTTCAAACTCTCATACTTATTTACCAACAAATCATACGCCATCTGCTGCGACACATGCTTCTTCTCTTCATCCTTCAACCACCTCGCCGACTGCACACGAATCCCACCACTCTTCACTTTTGGGGAAGATGAGCTTTGCGGGGGGTCCTCAACAACTATGTTGGAGACCTCCGAGGAAGAAAAGCTCAACTTCCTCGCACGCTTCCTCACACGCTCCCTATCTAAATCCACATCATCCTCATCATCACACTCAAGCACTCTCTTTCGCTCAATCTCAGCCTCCAACGAAGCAACTGCTTTCGCCAACTCATCATTCTCAACAACATTCTCCACCTTGCCGTCTCGCTCTATCGCCAACATTCGCTCCCTCTCTTCAACAATCAACTGCGTGAATCTCAGGTCATTCACCAAACCTCCACTACAATCCACATGCACTCTGTAAAATCGCGCCTCATCCTCATCACCCTTCAACACTCTACACTTTACACACGCAACCCTATTCAGGATAATCATGTGGTCAATGCCCGCCTTCTTAACATGCGCTTTGGCGTCCGCACTGCGATTTATTCGACCGCACACACACATCTTGATGTGGAATTTTCGGTTCTTGTCATTTGCCATTACTGAGATTTCTCGTTTACTGTAAGATAGTGAAATTTGTATAAGTTTGGAATCATGTAGTGCAGTCATATTCCTAAAGCATTACACTTAGTGAGGAATGATAGATTTGAGTGTAGTGAGTGGCACTCGATCCCGTCGACAGCCCGAAGGCCTTGTACTGATCACTAGGGAAGTGAGAGATCTTCCCCGATACCCGCTATTTACAGCTGAAGACATCATTGTCACTGCCCCGAAGTGGTATCAGCAACGGCGAGTCAAAGGTAGTGATCAGTAGCTGGGATCTAACCCCTCAAAGCTGCCTTAGACTTGTATAATTTCAAATCTGATAGCAGATTTGAACTCAGCATACTTGAAAACCTTAGTCTATATGTTAAAACTTTGAAAAAACTGAAAATTAAGAATTTTAAAAAAATTCCGCATTTTTACTACTCATACTACTTTTAAAAAATTTTATCAGTAGTAAAGACACTATCAAACTCTATCACACAAACTTTGAAGTAAGAAGATAGCTTGCCTACTTCAAAAGATAGAGTCCTTTGAAACACCCGATATCGGGAGCTCAGAGCGACGACCGTCGCTTACCTCGTCTTTCGATGAAGTGATCAGACTTACGTTGTCGGGGGTTTATATATGCTCGGAAGAAAATTTAAAATGGCTCTATCTCCGAATGTATTTATCGTAGCGACATGCGGTTTGTTGCAAACGATTCGTCTCATCATTTTCTATCATATGACACCTGAACCATTCTCATATGACCACGGGAAGTTGGTGCGTCAGCACATGTCCATGTAACATGCAACAAGTGAAAAAATTCCTAAGTGTGGGAGCTCCAGTGTGGTGAAAATTTTGAAAATTTTAAACTTTCGAATTTCGACCTGGGACCTTTACCAAAACATTTTTCATCAAATTTCACTGACCCCCCTCCCCCTCGTTCGGAGAAATTTGATGAAAAATGTTTTGCTGAAGGTCCCAGGTCGAAATGCCACACTTTGGAAAACTTTCAAAATTTTGACCATACAAAGTCACTCTGACAATTAGGATTTTTTCAGGTGAGCTCCGACCTAAAATCTTGTAACAGCTCTAACTTTTGAACGGCTAGTCCGATTGACTCGCGACTGAAATGTCGCCGAGCAGTTTTTCCTCCTCTTTCAAACGAGTAGCTGTAAGACAAAATCCGTCCACTAGAACCAAAGTTAGAAGATCGCTGTCGGGGGGGGGTCGGCGAAATTTGATGAAAAATGTTTTGATAAAGGTCCCAGGTCGAAATGCCACACTTTGGAAAATTTTCAAAATTTTACCCATACAAAGCCACTCTGACACTTAGGATTTTTTCAGGTGAGCTACGACATTCCACCCTCCCAACATGGCCGGCACACCACGCCAACCTGGAGAGCGCAGCACAAACCACCTCGCGCTACGTCGGCCGGCCAGAGGGGTGGGGACGTCAGACTCGAAGCAACACGGCGGCACACCACGACCGACTCGACTGACAGGAGGGGGGGACGTCAGACTTGAAGCAACACGACGGCACACCACGACCGACTCGACTGACAGGAGGGGGGACGTCAGACTCGAAGCAACACGACAGCTCACCACGACCGACTCGGCTGACAGGGGGGGGACGTCAGCGACGGCGGCCATCTTGCGCGGTCCAGTGGTGGAGTTTTACTTACTACTCTCATCATCTGATCTCATTTGATGTATGTTCATTATTCATCAATGTTCCAGTCGATATAACAATCGAGTTGGCATTAGACATTCTTTTGAAAGAATTGAAAGTTCCAAGGCCGACTTTGAAAAAACTGTTGTCATTATGCATTCAAAGAATATTTCTTTTTGATAGCAAACTATATCGTCAGATAGATGGAGTAGCAATGGGCAGTCCACTCAGCTGCATTTTTGCAGAAATATTCATGGATCATATGGAAAGTCAGTTTTCCTCCAATAACAACATGCCTTCCTTTTATGTTCGCTATGTCGATGATATATTTTGAGTTTTTGAAGACAAATCAAAGATTGATGCTTTTCTTCTCTTCATCAACTCCAGACATCCAAATTTAAAATTCACTTGTGAATCAGAAAAAAGCAACAAACTCGCTTTTCTTGATGTCATGTTGCATAGACAATCGACTTCGGTTGAATATAGCCTGTATCGCAAGCCATCATACTCATATTCAACTGAATTTTCGTTCCAATCTTCCAATGAATTGGAAAAGAGGTTTGGTAATTGGCAGCATTTACCGTGCTTATCGGCTATCCAGCAGCTGGGAGTTGTTTCACGAAGAAATAAGAAAATTGAAAAAAAATTTAGCAGCAAACAATTACCCTTTGTGGTTTGTGGAGAAACATCTGAAAGAGACGCTTGACAAAATTGTAATTCCTAGACGAGTGAACCAAGAAGACTCAATGAGTGAAGAAAGTAACATCAGAAGACAGACTTTTACTTTCAGATATTTTGACAAGGAAAGTATCATGTATTGCAGACATGCTAAAAGGCTGATAACTGTGAAAATAAGACCACATTGTGCTTTTTCTTTTCGTAGCACCAGACTGCGAGAGTTTTTTCCTCTGAAGTCTCCTACCCCGAGGTCCCTTGTCTCATCGGTGGTTTATGAATTCAATTGTACCGGTGATCCGTATACCACATACATGAGACAACACAACATCTAGGTAGAAGATCTCATGAATCAAGACCTGGTCCAATTTTCGACCATTTGCTTGAATGTAATACCTGCAGCAGACGTGACATCATGAACAATGTTTCGATCATTTACAAAACTCATTTTGTTCGTATTTCCGAGGCCCTCTTCATAAAGAAGAGGTCCCCAATTTTAAACACTCAACTTTCTCTATAGCTTGATAATTTTGAATATCTTTTGTAGAAATTTATGTGCATGTACCCTTCAGTTAGATTGTTTCCCTGATGACGGTAGGTTGTTCCTACAGAAAGGCCTTGGTTTGCATTCAAAATTATTTAAGTACAATTTGCGATGAAAAGTGGTCATTTTGCTATTTTATTTGCTACAAGAATTGATCTTTGTAAATGATTTTTCAGGAGTTGCAGTAAATGTAGTTACAGTATGATGAGGGAAGGAGAGAGAGAGAAATGTTTATGTTTGCAAAGTAAATGGAAATCATATAAATCATAGGCACACACAAAGACAAGTAGGAAGCGCTAAACGACAAAGACATTTGTCGTGAATGTGATTGTGAAATGTGAGTATGAGAAAGATAGTATTGGGCTACATTTTCCCAATAGCAAAAACAATAAAAATTGACTGTGATCTGACTAGCAGGAAAAAGGACTAAAGGAGGAAGAGGAAATGAAGAAATGTGAATAATAAGAAGTGATGTATCCCTACATATCAATATCGATATCATGCATCACATCAGTAGATAAAAAGAAGATCTCTGTAGAGTTCGAGTTGATTTTTGGGTTTGATCTGTTTATCAGCAAGGCTTCACGTAAACGCAGGTTAACTTCATTTGAATCATGGGTTAGAATTAGTGAAAAAATCTAATTTTGAAGATGCTTGTACATTGATGAGGTAGAATTTGTAGAATCTTCTCTGCATCTGATGTGGAGTGTTATTGTGGTGCTTCCAATGTGGAAGTTCATACAGGAATCGCATGTTAGTTTATACACAACGCTTTTCCGATAGCAATTGGATTTATCCGTAATGGAGCAATTTTGAACTGTCTTTCTATTTTAATCAATGTTCTATTTTTTCTTGTCAATCTGACATTCACATTTTCTCGGCGGAAAACGTTTTTTAGTTGACCAACAATTTTATTGGAAACATATGGAAATGGAAAATATAAGAAGTCAGCATGTCTTAGCTTTTGCTTTTTTCTATTCCTCTTCTCTTACTCATATCTATTTCTTGCTCATGAAACACGTGATTTATTGTAAGATCGACCACCGAAGGCGCTGGACGCCGAAGATCTGTCGTGCACTAATTTAATTTCAATACATCGACGACCGTAACCTTAGAGGAGTTTTCCTGCACTTTTTTTGTTGAAAATCTTTTGTCTGAAATGAAGATAATGTGAATATTTCGATGCATCCTTCGTAGTGGTTCTATGCGGTATTTGTAAATTGACTTGAATATTATTCTAATGCGAAATCATTAAATTGAGATCACTTTGAAACATAAGTCATTTTGAGGAAAAGTCATAGTCATTGAAATCTCTTGGAGACATGGGATCGCACTGAATCGAAATATGCTGATTTATTCGATATTTGGCAGACAACATAGCATATCGCAGATTCTT
This sequence comes from Prostheceraeus crozeri, assembly GCA_907163375.1. Classification (NCBI taxonomy): domain Eukaryota; kingdom Metazoa; phylum Platyhelminthes; order Polycladida; family Euryleptidae; genus Prostheceraeus; species Prostheceraeus crozeri. Next base: position 489,713 of record CAJQUW010003176.1, read on the forward strand.
TGTCTTGTCGAGTTCAACGAAGCTGTCAGAACATGCACGACTGTGTTTATTAGGAGTAAAGTCAGGTCTCTTTTCCTGTTCCCCCTGCCAGTACCATACGCAGTTCTCATGCTGCGAGGTATTCAGGACAATCGGATGGCCGCTATTAAAATTCTGATTTGCATGAGTGGGTAATTTCTTTACTCTGCAGGTAATGAGCAACAGATGGGTTGTCGGAGACTTGTTTGACAAGTGGAATATACCCATGCATCAAATTTCACTTGGATCCAGAGGTGAACGCGGTTAACCGCGGTTAATTTTTCCTAACCCGGTTAATTTTTGACACCGGTTAACCGCGGTTAACGGCGGTTAATTTTTCATGATCCGGTTAATTTTTTGGTGCGGTTAACCGCTACATTTTTTACTCTAAAGAGTCTTTTCAGACTTTCTATACTTTTTCTAGTGAGATTAACCTGCTGCCATCGGCTTGAATAGTAGTATTTTGTCAAGATTGGTCTCTGAACCAAAGTCTTAATAGAAGCAGCAGTTGAGACTTGACTACAGACGAGCGTCAAAATTTACGTCAGTCAATAGATATCTCACAGAAAAACGAACGTAGGAATCGAAGTCGCTTGACACCTGCACCAGATGAGTCACCAGGCGTTGAGCGAGGTGATGAGACGCTGATCTTGAGGTGGGATGGGATCTCGAATAATGTAGCGACTAGCGTGGTCATGACTCATTTCAATCATTGTAATTTCGTCGTTAAACCTCGGTCGTCATTCCTTCGTGAACAGTCATAGAATGTCTCGCGTTTGGGACAACTTCAAGCTTGTCACTATTGACAACAAAAAGTACGCAAAATGTAATTTGTGTGAAAAGAAGTACGTATTTTCATCTGGGACTGGAACCCTCTTATATCATATGAAGAATCAACATCCTCTTTTCAACTTGAACGACAATCCTGGATCATCCGTATCAACGCCTGTTCGTGATGCATCCGGAAGAAGAACGAACGTCCGAGCAGCCGTCGAGGAAATGAGGGAATCGACACAAGTAAATATGGACGAATGGTTAAAGACATCCAAGTCCAGACATGCTCAAAAGAACGAGCCATCGACATCACCAAGCTCATTGTCCGGTGAGTTAACTCTGTGACTACATGTAGGCCTACATGTATGCTAGAGCTTCATTTTCAACATGAGCCTACTTCTTTTCGTAGAAAGGTTGCGATATTTTCAGTGTAATATTTTAAATAGTCTATGTTTTAAATATGGATAAATGTAACAAAGTGTATGTTTTTTAAATGACAATATCTAATATCTTGGAGCCACCTCATATTTAGTAACTCTGTAGGCTTGTTTTTCAACGTGTTCCTTAATATTTAGGCATAAACCATGCATATAGGCCTGTTGCGCACTAAATTTCAGTAAATCAATAAGACTTGTTTTTCGCAAATATGGTGGAGAGCCCATAGGCCTACAAAATACCAAAAGAGGAACAGCAAGTAATGATTAGTTAGCCCTCCTAACTTATGAAATAGATGATGACGTTATTTAGCCGTGAAATCTGTTTGAATTCCCCTACACAATGACTATTTTATTTTAGCAACTATGACTGACCTTTCTCAATCATATTGACATGAACGCCAGGGACGTGGTCGCCCTGATAGGGCGGGGAACCTATGCTCAAATTTCTGAAATCTTGTGTTACAATACTGCTTGTTTTAGCCTACTTGATTGATAAATTGTGAAGAAGTTAGAAGTACGACGAGGCCGTAGTACAATGCATCGGTACATAATCTCCTACTTAGTCGGTACATACATGTAAATACGTAGTATGTCAAGCACGAATAATATTCTTACTGGTAGACAAAATATGGATTTATCAAGAATTAAGATACATTTTCAAAATGAAGATGAGAGTAAACATTTTGTATAGTGAAATTTCTATCCTATTTCAGGTGTGTAACTGCTGATCTGCAACCGTTGACATTCTGTGGATACCTCAATGAAGGAACTGCTTCTCTATCTCGAGCCGAACTACCAACCTCCCTAGCATACAACTCTGATGAGACATATTAACACAACGTGCGATGAAGATCTTTCTTAACTCAAACAGAAGGTAGAAACGGATGGATTGACTTCTTCCACTTTAGTGAGTATCACCACAGATTTCTGGACTAACAGACAAATGTCAGCATTCATGACCATCACAGCTCATTGGATCGATCGATCTTGGCAGCTTCGAAATGCTAATTTTGGTAGTCCTTTGTTAACGCAGCAACACACCGGTGACAATTCATCTGAAACCATAGACGAAACTTTGAGTCCTTTCAAAGTAAACGCCTTCTGTACGACCCATGACAATGCGAGCAATATGAAGAAAGCGTTGGATTTGTCCTCATCAACAAAATACCATATCGGATGCCTCGCTCACCTTCTTCAGCTCTCCATCATCGATTCTTTTGAAGAGGTAGACGAAGTAAAGAAATTGATCAACAAAGTCCATACTGCAATTTCGACAGTCCACAGATCCATAACGCTGACTTCGGAATTTCGGACCTACAGGGCACAGCTATGCAGGGATCACGATAAGTGCGAGCTTCAAAAGCACAATAAAACGAGGTGGAACAGCACTGTTGTCATGCTTCAAAGCTTTTCAAAGCTCTTTGATGCATTTGACTTCCTTATAAAATCAACACATGTACTTAACAATGTGGAAAATGTTCGCTGTCATTTGGTTCGCATGAAATCATCGCAATCAAGGAGATGATTGTTCTGCTTGAAGACCTGAAGATGACAACAGATGAATGGCAAACAGAAACATCTGTTAGTGTCTCAGAAGTTTATCCCATCATGTTTTGTCTCCTGAAACGACTGCAGCTGTAACCTTGCGAAACTGCTATGGCCAAGGAGTTTCAATCACGTCTGCTGATTAATCTTGAGGAACGATTTTCCGTGGAGGACCAAGAGTTCCTTGGTTCCATGAGTGTTCATGTCATGGGATCTTTCTTGGATCCCAGGTTCAAGAAGCTGACATTCTTGTCTCGCGAAACAAGATTGAATGCTCACGCGACAATATTGCAAGAAATGAAAAAGATATCAGTGAATGTGGATGAAGAAGTAACAGAAGTCGAACGCGACGACACGTCCGGAGCACCAAGTTCAAAACGATGCAAGTTACTTACGCTGCTTGATGACGATGTGATTGAAGAGAAAGTATCAAAAGAAGAGGATGAGCTGGATAGCTATATACAAGTAAGTTCAAAAAATGCATGATTTGCAACAGGAATGCATTGGAAATTTGCTGACATGAATTTCATAAATCTATGTAGGGGAATATGAACTCTGCAATAGGCTGTTTGACTGAAGTTGCAAAAATAATATCAGGATATCTACGATGTTAAAAAATTGTACTTTACTATCTCAGTGAAAATACATGTTGTTTTACTTTTAATTATAATATTTTGTCATTTTTTGACAACATTATACTCTGTTGTAACATAATACATAACTGATAGTGTTCATGATAATGTTAATTGCCTACATGAAGTTGCATTTTGATAGCATTGTTTGTTGTTCGATATAATGTTACAGACCTACTATATATTGGATATTGTGGTATATCGACGATGTCTATAATGTGCACAATCTTTATGACGTGAATCACAGGGTTTGGAGTTTTCATCCATTCAAACATTACATCATATAGGCTAGACATGATAGGATGACAGTCATAAGCCTATGTTATACCCGCATATATGATTCTTAGTATGCATGTTGTGACACTTGTTCATCACCCTAAAATTCAATTCTTACAGGCTTTGATTAATACTCTTTCATCTTTTCTCTTTTCAGGCACAAGGATTACCTTCACAGTCAAAGGATCCACTTTCATGGTGGAGAAACAAACAAGCGAAGTTCAGAAATCTTTCGTTGCTTGCGAGAAAGTATCTGGCTATTCAGGCCACGAGTGCTGCCTCCGAACGAGTCTTCTCTGTCCGGCAACATTTACCATGAAAGGCGAATGGGACTCACAGCTGAACATGCACAGCAGATATTGTTTTTGAATCTGAACTCCAAGAAGTCTTCCTGAGTTGAGCGAATACATATTTTCAAATAAAAAATATCATTCTTTTTTTCTGTCAAAAAAGGTCCGTACCGTACTTATTATGTGCGTCCACATACATGTAAATCACCTAATTTTTTATCCTATCCTACCATTCATGCGCCTACATACTGTAATTTTGTCATAATTTATTTTTAATACAAATTTGGCAGATAAATGAAAATAAAGGTTGAAATAAAATATTCTTTTGTTGTTCAGTGGTTCTCTAGAGCCAGTTGGCCCCTAAAAGGGCCCATGGTACGTTTGCTGGTGGTCACTAATATTTTGTAACACCACCAGAAAGTTCAATCACCTGTCGAATCCGGGAAGGCATGCTTTGATCAGCGGTTGCTTACTTCTTGATCTAAACTCTTCTACTCTTGTCTTAGCAAAGCTTCAAGTCAAGAAAGACCATCTCCACGAAGAATTGACCGCCTTACACCACGCATCAGTATACCTCAGACATTTTCAATTGGATTGAAGTCTGGTGGGCAAGTGAGCCATTTTTAAATTTGCATGTCGACTTGAGCTTTGAATGAATTAGTTACACAACTCCTGTGACAGGTGACGTTGTCGTCCATGTAAATCCAGTCGAAGGAAGGATCACCCAATTGGGAGGACAATGAAAGAATGTGTCTTTGCAAAATATTTACATATCTATCAGAATTCATGTTATCCCTTTGGATATAGAGTTCAGTTCGGCCATTCATCCATATCGCAACCCAAATCAACAATCCTCCACCTCCTTGATTCACAGACACTGTCAAATGGTTAGGAATTGCGTCACCTGACTTGCGCTCTCAAACGGCCATCGCGACCTCTGATATAGACAGAAGCTTCATCACTCCAAACAACTCGATTCCATTGAGAATACCAGTGGTGGCAATGTTGCATCCCCCACTGTAGCCTCAAGCTCTTGTGGTTGGCAGTCAATTCGATTCCTGATGGTATCTTACGGCTTTTGAAGTCCTCACTTTTCAGGCGACGTGTCACTGGTGTGGCAGAAACCGTCGACTGTCGATGTGAACTCCTCAACTCGGATGAAGACAGAGAAGGATCGTTTCTTACCAAGTGAACAATCATCCGATCTGTTCAAAAAACTTGTCTTACTTTTCCGACCGGATTCAACTTTTCTGGAAAGGGGTTTTCCACCTGTGGACGGTGGTCTTTGGGACGCCTACTTTTCGGCTAACTAGCCTTTTGGACTGTCCTTCTCAGATCTGACAAAAGAACAGAAACTTTGCCCTTCAAAAGCACTTTCACAAGCCTCTAATCAGTCATAAGACGTAAGATGATTTCAAAACTCAATGGAAATTTTGTTGGCAACACTTGGGTCAACACTCTGATCCGACAATGTAGACGTCGAGACACTAAACGCCTGAAAATGGGTTAATGATCATCTCCAAAAGAGCCAAAAATGATCCAAAAAAGCCAAAATCCCAAAAGAGTAAAAAAAAGCCACAGAATCAAGCCGATTACCCAAAAACCAAACTTAAGCTCATCACACTATTCTACATCCACACTATCAGTTTCTTTACCATAGCTATCGGTGCAGCAGCGCAGAAGATGGCTTTTTTGGATTTGAGTGACGAAATGTGAACTGATTTTGTGGAGGAGTGGCATCGATAGCTATGGTGGTGAAACTGATAGTGGAGTGATGAGCTAGAGTTTGGCTTTTATGGGTAATCGGCGCAGTAGCACAGATTTTGGCTTTTTTGGATTTGAGTGACGAAATGTGGACTGATTTTGTGGATGAGTGGTGTCGATAGCTATGGTGATGAAACTGATAGTGGAGTGATGAGCTAGAGTTTGGCTTTTATGGGTAATCGGCTTAATTCTGTGGCTTTTTTGGCTCTCTTGTGATTTTGGCTCTTTTGGAAATGATCATTCACCTGAAAATGACCTTGTTAGCACAAGATGTAAACAACTTTTCAACAATCAACAGAAGCAGAAAATTATGCAATGAATTTGGGACGTCATGAATTCTCAAAAAGTACTCCGATTTCGACGAACAATGCATCAAAAGGATGGTCATAGAAACCCCATTGGATTTCTTCCGATCTCCCTTAAGCAGGAAGTGCTTTTGGTAGTGGCGGAGGAAAATTGGAAAAAAGCCTAATTAAGTCTTTCTGTCCTATGCTCGACACCATTTAATGAAAAATGGAGGCTTCTGTTGCAGGGATGCGGAGTCGGAGTCCGGAAAATGATTCAATTTTCCTTGGGCAACCTTCCATTTGTACTCTGGCGAGTGCAATTGATCCCTGATCTAAGAATTTGAAATTCGCTGATGAAGAGGTGGCATCAGAGATTCGTTTATTAAGGACTGAAATGGTGAAAGAAGCACAAATTCTTCAGTTCAAGATTTGAAACTAGCAACAAGTGACTCTCTAAGTAGATTAAAACTTTCATTTGCAAATGATGCGCCTGAAGTTGAAATATCTAATGTTGATGGCGAGAACGACAGGATTCAAAAAGAGTTAGTTTAGTATCAAAAAAGAGTGTTTAGCATCGCTGGGACACTGTTCCGAAGAAATTTTTGCTATTAAGCATCCTAACTAAGCGGAAATTAAGCTGATTATCAAGGAAATCTAATGAAAGGCATTATAATGGAAGTCTTCATGAAAAAGTCGCGATTTTATTCGTGTTTTCTTGGCTGAAATTTCAAGTTTTTAATTCAATTTTCACCGGCATGATTTCATGATACACTAAATCCATGTTTCATTTCTTGAATCTGAATAATGATGTGGACCCATTTACATCTTTCAAAGTTAATTGAAATCATTGTCCTTGATTATGTGATTTTGCTCTGCAAGTGGCAGATTGCCTGTGACATGATCACTCTTAAGAAAATACTCTTGAGGTTGAGCATGAAAGTAATAGGATCTCATCAAATTGATAATTTAACAAACATTAAATCTTCAAGGCTGTCATGACACTGAGAACTGTAAAATAGCATCATTCCTTCTGTATTACAAGCATGATCACTCTATTCCCTGGGAATTTCTTCAAACCTGCAAAAATTCGCATATCTCACATTTGCAATAATTACCAACTGTATTACCCACGAGTTCATTTAATAAATGCGAAAGTGTATACACATTGGGGATTTAATAAATGCGGAGTTACCACTCTAAGGTCGCACCAAACCCTGATTATAATGTCAACTGAAATGTTATGGCAGAAATAATCTGCTTTTATTCTTCTTTGTATCTGCAAATTGAAACGATTAAGTAGCGATGTGATATCTGCAAGAAAGGCCAAATCTGACAGTCATTTCTCATCACTTAATTCTCAGAATTCAATATCATGTTTCTTCAAAATAAACAATAGTAAATTAACGATTCTGCTTAACACACTGCCGCCGCTGAGCCAACGAATTTCAGTGTGGTGCGACAGCTCTCTCACGTCAAGTAAATAAGAAACAATGCACACACATGCATGTAAGCGCGACCAACACCATGGCCAGGTAGAGTCGTTGTTTGAGACTTCAACAGCCACTGTCACAGCCATAATAAAATTTTGGAATTTCGAAACTGAAATTTTACTTTACATCTTTCCTTGAAATATGCTTATTTCTTCATCTGCAAATATTTTAGAAGAGCTTCCTTATTACCCTCATGAGACACAAAATAGACTACTATTACCCGAAATATAATACAAACATATTATTTATCCTGGTGTGTAGCTGTCACTGTCTTGATATCAACTTTCTCCATCAAACAAAAGTACAGAGACTGCATGCAAAGCTTGCAATAGTTGAGGGAATGAACCGTGACAGTGAAAAAAGAATTGTCTTTTCACTCGGTGATTTAGTAGAGAAGACAAAAGCCTTCTAGCCTCGATCACGCGCACCAAAGGTCATATCAGAGACAAAATGAAATACTATTTTGTTTGGGAACACTTCCTCTTACCCTCACGTTAATCGTGTGTGATGTCTCCTCCAAAGCGCATATTAAAATCGAAAGTGTACTCATATTTTTTTGAGAAGAATGGGTGATTTTCCCGCCTGGTAGAGACTGGAAAAACCGTGTGAAGCACACATCAATAAGATGGGAGGAGCCGAGTTGCATGCATCCAACTTAATGCGACATTTGATAAACTTTCATCGAAAATGATTGATAATTGATACAGCAATGATCACCAAAGATAGGTTCAGGTAAGCCTATAATGATCTATGATGTAGGTTACCAGTTTTTTCAAAAAACTAGGCTATATACATTTGCAACCCGAAGCCGGAGTCCTTTCAACCCCCGGAGTCGGAGTCCTATCATAATGATAGGACTCCACATACCTGCTTTCACATTTTGTTGCATACTTCCACATATTCAAAAGAAAGCATGGTTATTATGGTACAGCTATTTAACGTTATTAAGTACGGTTATTGAGTACAGTTATGGTGGCGGTATCTGACACTATTCCATTTGTTATACATCTGCATTATGCAAGTACTACATTCAGATAGGCTATTATATTGCGGCACAATATATTGTTCAAACAAAGACATTTCATAAATCATAGAATCAATAAGCTAATCAGGCCATGAAAAATGTTGAACCCCGTGTCCTATTATTCGAGCGTCGCGTATGTACATACAATGAACCAATCCGAGATCATTTACCGAGAAAATAGTACGTCTATGTCTAGCCTTGCATTGAAGACCAGAACAACGTTTTGACCGGTAGCAACAATAGGTTGCGAACGCATAATGAATATGCCCAACTGTTTGCCTACATTCAAAATGAATGCAGGCCTACACAACGCGCAGCTAGACACTGAGATTCAATACTTTCAATTCAAAGATATGCAAAAGAATAAAAAGATTTCAGATTATTTCGGATCGGATTTACTATTAAGTCATTCGGATCGGATTTACTATTAAGTCATTCGGATCGGATTCGGGTACTTCCCGTATACAATCGGATCAGATTGACGGCCATTCTGTGATCCGACACACATATTTACTTCCAACGGACATGCGATTGAGATCATGTTAAAAAGTCATCTGGAGTACACCTTTAAATTGAAAAAGAATCACAGAACCCGTGGTGGGTGGATTCGAGAATGTACGGCAACTAAAATGCGGTTCTAATTCTATTCTTCCCCACCCCACATTTTTGTTGTTGACACCCGCGAGTGGTGCATCGTCAACGATTTTCTCTTGCTCCTAAGTTTAGTCTCACCCAATCTTTGGTTTCTCACCACAACACCGCCGCAAAAGCGTTGAATGTGTAAAACTCTGGTTAGGTGAAAATTCACAGCACTTGCTTTGTCGTTCACTGTTATACACAACCATCCCACGAAGTTCATGATCACAGCTGCATCTTGTATTTTAGCTGAGTATCCTAGCGTAAGGGAGCAATCCTTCATCCCAGGGTTCAAAAAAGACTTCTCAGTAGTATTGTAGTGTCATTCAGTAACAGATCAAGTCTATTCTAAATCCAATGTGATTAAGTTTGACGAAATTTGATGAATTTAGAAAAATTGGAAAATATGGGGCGGAATAAGCTTAGAAGCACACCGATACCCGGTTCTTGAAAGCTGTTATATGTCAAAATCAAAAGTGAGAAATTTATCCCTCTTTGGTGGTCTTTGACACCCCGTAATCTGTTTTTGACAGCATATGCAGATCAATTTCGATGCGTTTATTTGATATGCATGCGAGAGTCACCAGAATAACGACACCAGACAGATGGTGCGGAACGCCTTCAACCGACGAATGCAGCGGTTTGGAGAGCTTTCAGAACAGCTGCTTTAGACATGGAGCGGAGCGTCCAATCGACGAATGCAGCGGACGCCTTCTGCCGGCGGTCGTGGAGAGGACCGACTTTGGCTAACAAATACATGAAATAGATGCACATTTTCGTTCCCAACAAACATAATTTTCAGCCTCTTCTCACAATGAGTGCTCTTAATAAAGCTGAGAGACTAAAAATGTGAATAAAATGAAATGCTCAACTCCATTTGATTGAACGCTATTTCAAATTACGCTTAGTTGGTTAATAATAAAAGCCACAGGGCTATATTTTCTTGATGCGATTCGACTTACTAACCCCTCATTCCGTGTTCATCCTTTCATCCGACATTCTATGACGATTCCGCAGTAGGCGAAAATGTAAAAAATTAACGTAAAGCTCATAGAACAGAATTTAGCTTTATTTAGCAAAACGACTGCAATTTTTCACTTTTAGGATTCAAAACAATCAGCTCGTGAGTTTCTAGAAATTACAGCTTTATGACTTCAATAGTCTTTCTTATTTTTTTCAATTTTCCTTCAAAAGAATCACAGCTCTTTAGGCTGAAGTGTGTTTCACCGATTAACTTTGAAGAATTCAGCGTAGCAAAGTGCGTCAGTGTAACAAAGTTAAAAAAAACAAGCTAATGACTAGTTACTTTTCAATAGGTACAAAGTATGATTTAAAAGAAAATTTTTATATCCTAAAATGTCTAAAAATTTTAAAAATACTTACTAGAAGGACAAACAACGCTTCTCCTCTCCTCATGTGTAATGAATTGGCGAGTAAGTCGTTCTGTTCAAAATTATGTTTATCACTTATATATTGAAAAGATCCTATTTAACAGTCTGCCCATTCAGATGATAAGAGGACAGGTCTGTTTCCAATCAAAATACCAGATCTAGCTAATAGCACAGCGGGATTACGCTATCTAAAATCTACCAAATGTGTAAGAGAATTAATATTAGTTCCTTAAGCTAAAACGTGAAATAGAATTGTACAAAATATGCATACAAATTATTTGACTATTTTTAATGAGGTCATCAACAGGAACTTGGTCAGGACGATCGCGTTTCGACCGCTTAATCCTGGACGCTCAAACCCGACCAAGCGCGGTCCTGTACATTTAAGATGCACAGCCTCAAAGATTAAATTTATAATAGAGAAAGGTTAGCATCTATCAAAAAAAAATAGAGTCACTATTGACTGAAATGTACCTCAGGCATTTGAAAGAAGGACAGAGTCCAGCCAGTAGAGGTCAAGAGGCGGGGACATAATCCACCTTCAACTCAAGACGTGCTGCAAAAACAATTCAGCGTAGCAAAGTGCGTCAAGGTAACAAAGTTAAAAAAAAACAAGCTAATGACTAGTTACTTTTCAATAGGTACAAAGTATGATTTAAAAGAAAATTTTTATATCCTAAAATGTCTAAAAATTTTAAAAATACTTACTAGAAGGACAAACAACGCTTCTCCTCTCCTCATGTGTAATGAATTGGCGAGTAAGTCGTTCTGTTCAAAATTATGTTTATCACTTATATATTGAAAAGATCCTATTTAACAGTCTGCCCATTCAGATGATAAGAGGACAGGTCTGTTTCCAATCAAAATACCAGATCTAGCTAATAGCACAGCGGGATTACGCTATCTAAAATCTACCAAATGTGTAAGAGAATTAATATTAGTTCCTTAAGCTAAAACGTGAAATAGAATTGTACAAAATATGCATACAAATTATTTGACTATTTTTAATGAGGTCATCAACAGGAACTTGGTCAGGACGATCGCGTTTCGACCGCTTAATCCTGGACGCTCAAACCCGACCAAGCGCGGTCCTGTACATTTAAGATGCACAGCCTCAAAGATTAAATTTATAATAGAGAAAGGTTAGCATCTATCAAAAAAAAATAGAGTCACTATTGACTGAAATGTACCTCAGGCATTTGAAAGAAGGACAGAGTCCAGCCAGTAGAGGTCAAGAGGCGGGGACATAATCCACCTTCAACTCAAGACGTGCTGCAAAAACAATTCAGCGTAGCAAAGTGCGTCAAGGTAACAAAGTTAAAAAAAACAAGCTAATGACTAGTTACTTTTCAATAGGTACAAAGTATGATTTAAAAGAAAATTTTTATATCCTAAAATGTCTAAAAATTTTAAAAATACTTACTAGAAGGACAAACAACGCTTCTCCTCTCCTCATGTGTAATGAATTGGCGAGTAAGTCGTTCTGTTCAAAATTATGTTTATCACTTATATATTGAAAAGATCCTATTTAACAGTCTGCCCATTCAGATGATAAGAGGACAGGTCTGTTTCCAATCAAAATACCAGATCTAGCTAATAGCACAGCGGGATTACGCTATCTAAAATCTACCAAATGTGTAAGAGAATTAATATTAGTTCCTTAAGCTAAAACGTGAAATAGAATTGTACAAAATATGCATACAAATTATTTGACTATTTTTAATGAGGTCATCAACAGGAACTTGGTCAGGACGATCGCGTTTCGACCGCTTAATCCTGGACGCTCAAACCCGACCAAGCGCGGTCCTGTACATTTAAGATGCACAGCCTCAAAGATTAAATTTATAATAGAGAAAGGTTAGCATCTATCAAAAAAAATAGAGTCACTATTGACTGAAATGTACCTCAGGCATTTGAAAGAAGGACAGAGTCCAGCCAGTAGAGGTCAAGAGGCGGGGACATAATCCACCTTCAACTCAAGACGTGCTGCAAAAACAATTCAGCGTAGCAAAGTGCGTCAGTGTAACAAAGTTAAAAAAAACAAGCTAATGACTAGTTACTTTTCAATAGGTACAAAGTATGATTTAAAAGAAAATTTTTATATCCTAAAATGTCTAAAAATTTTAAAAATACTTACTAGAAGGACAAACAACGCTTCTCCTCTCCTCATGTGTAATGAATTGGCGAGTAAGTCGTTCTGTTCAAAATTATGTTTATCACTTATATATTGAAAAGATCCTATTTAACAGTCTGCCCATTCAGATGATAAGAGGACAGGTCTGTTTCCAATCAAAATACCAGATCTAGCTAATAGCACAGCGGGATTACGCTATCTAAAATCTACCAAATGTGTAAGAGAATTAATATTAGTTCCTTAAGCTAAAACGTGAAATAGAATTGTACAAAATATGCATACAAATTATTTGACTATTTTTAATGAGGTCATCAACAGGAACTTGGTCAGGACGATCGCGTTTCGACCGCTTAATCCTGGACGCTCAAACCCGACCAAGCGCGGTCCTGTACATTTAAGATGCACAGCCTCAAAGATTAAATTTATAATAGAGAAAGGTTAGCATCTATCAAAAAAAAATAGAGTCACTATTGACTGAAATGTACCTCAGGCATTTGAAAGAAGGACAGAGTCCAGCCAGTAGAGGTCAAGAGGCGGGGACATAATCCACCTTCAACTCAAGACGTGCTGCAAAAACAATTCAGCGTAGCAAAGTGCGTCAGTGTAACAAAGTTAAAAAAACAAGCTAATGACTAGTTACTTTTCAATAGGTACAAAGTATGATTTAAAAGAAAATTTTTATATCCTAAAATGTCTAAAAATTTTAAAAATACTTACTAGAAGGACAAACAACGCTTCTCCTCTCCTCATGTGTAATGAATTGGCGAGTAAGTCGTTCTGTTCAAAATTATGTTTATCACTTATATATTGAAAAGATCCTATTTAACAGTCTGCCCATTCAGATGATAAGAGGACAGGTCTGTTTCCAATCAAAATACCAGATCTAGCTAATAGCACAGCGGGATTACGCTATCTAAAATCTACCAAATGTGTAAGAGAATTAATATTAGTTCCTTAAGCTAAAACGTGAAATAGAATTGTACAAAATATGCATACAAATTATTTGACTATTTTTAATGAGGTCATCAACAGGAACTTGGTCAGGACGATCGCGTTTCGACCGCTTAATCCTGGACGCTCAAACCCGACCAAGCGCGGTCCTGTACATTTAAGATGCACAGCCTCAAAGATTAAATTTATAATAGAGAAAGGTTAGCATCTATCAAAAAAAAATAGAGTCACTATTGACTGAAATGTACCTCAGGCATTTGAAAGAAGGACAGAGTCCAGCCAGTAGAGGTCAAGAGGCGGGGACATAATCCACCTTCAACTCAAGACGTGCTGCAAAAACAATTCAGCGTAGCAAAGTGCGTCAGTGTAACAAAGTTAAAAAAAACAAGCTAATGACTAGTTACTTTTCAATAGGTACAAAGTATGATTTAAAAGAAAATTTTTATATCCTAAAATGTCTAAAAATTTTAAAAATACTTACTAGAAGGACAAACAACGCTTCTCCTCTCCTCATGTGTAATGAATTGGCGAGTAAGTCGTTCTGTTCAAAATTATGTTTATCACTTATATATTGAAAAGATCCTATTTAACAGTCTGCCCATTCAGATGATAAGAGGACAGGTCTGTTTCCAATCAAAATACCAGATCTAGCTAATAGCACAGCGGGATTACGCTATCTAAAATCTACCAAATGTGTAAGAGAATTAATATTAGTTCCTTAAGCTAAAACGTGAAATAGAATTGTACAAAATATGCATACAAATTATTTGACTATTTTTAATGAGGTCATCAACAGGAACTTGGTCAGGACGATCGCGTTTCGACCGCTTAATCCTGGACGCTCAAACCCGACCAAGCGCGGTCCTGTACATTTAAGATGCACAGCCTCAAAGATTAAATTTATAATAGAGAAAGGTTAGCATCTATCAAAAAAAATAGAGTCACTATTGACTGAAATGTACCTCAGGCATTTGAAAGAAGGACAGAGTCCAGCCAGTAGAGGTCAAGAGGCGGGGACATAATCCACCTTCAACTCAAGACGTGCTGCAAAAACAATTCAGCGTAGCAAAGTGCGTCAAGGTAACAAAGTTAAAAAAAACAAGCTAATGACTAGTTACTTTTCAATAGGTACAAAGTATGATTTAAAAGAAAATTTTTATATCCTAAAATGTCTAAAAATTTTAAAAATACTTACTAGAAGGACAAACAACGCTTCTCCTCTCCTCATGTGTAATGAATTGGCGAGTAAGTCGTTCTGTTCAAAATTATGTTTATCACTTATATATTGAAAAGATCCTATTTAACAGTCTGCCCATTCAGATGATAAGAGGACAGGTCTGTTTCCAATCAAAATACCAGATCTAGCTAATAGCACAGCGGGATTACGCTATCTAAAATCTACCAAATGTGTAAGAGAATTAATATTAGTTCCTTAAGCTAAAACGTGAAATAGAATTGTACAAAATATGCATACAAATTATTTGACTATTTTTAATGAGGTCATCAACAGGAACTTGGTCAGGACGATCGCGTTTCGACCGCTTAATCCTGGACGCTCAAACCCGACCAAGCGCGGTCCTGTACATTTAAGATGCACAGCCTCAAAGATTAAATTTATAATAGAGAAAGGTTAGCATCTATCAAAAAAAAATAGAGTCACTATTGACTGAAATGTACCTCAGGCATTTGAAAGAAGGACAGAGTCCAGCCAGTAGAGGTCAAGAGGCGGGGACATAATCCACCTTCAACTCAAGACGTGCTGCAAAAACAATTCAGCGTAGCAAAGTGCGTCAGTGTAACAAAGTTAAAAAAAACAAGCTAATGACTAGTTACTTTTCAATAGGTACAAAGTATGATTTAAAAGAAAATTTTTATATCCTAAAATGTCTAAAAATTTTAAAAATACTTACTAGAAGGACAAACAACGCTTCTCCTCTCCTCATGTGTAATGAATTGGCGAGTAAGTCGTTCTGTTCAAAATTATGTTTATCACTTATATATTGAAAAGATCCTATTTAACAGTCTGCCCATTCAGATGATAAGAGGACAGGTCTGTTTCCAATCAAAATACCAGATCTAGCTAATAGCACAGCGGGATTACGCTATCTAAAATCTACCAAATGTGTAAGAGAATTAATATTAGTTCCTTAAGCTAAAACGTGAAATAGAATTGTACAAAATATGCATACAAATTATTTGACTATTTTTAATGAGGTCATCAACAGGAACTTGGTCAGGACGATCGCGTTTCGACCGCTTAATCCTGGACGCTCAAACCCGACCAAGCGCGGTCCTGTACATTTAAGATGCACAGCCTCAAAGATTAAATTTATAATAGAGAAAGGTTAGCATCTATCAAAAAAAAATAGAGTCACTATTGACTGAAATGTACCTCAGGCATTTGAAAGAAGGACAGAGTCCAGCCAGTAGAGGTCAAGAGGCGGGGACATAATCCACCTTCAACTCAAGACGTGCTGCAAAAACAATTCAGCGTAGCAAAGTGCGTCAAGGTAACAAAGTTAAAAAAAACAAGCTAATGACTAGTTACTTTTCAATAGGTACAAAGTATGATTTAAAAGAAAATTTTTATATCCTAAAATGTCTAAAAATTTTAAAAATACTTACTAGAAGGACAAACAACGCTTCTCCTCTCCTCATGTGTAATGAATTGGCGAGTAAGTCGTTCTGTTCAAAATTATGTTTATCACTTATATATTGAAAAGATCCTATTTAACAGTCTGCCCATTCAGATGATAAGAGGACAGGTCTGTTTCCAATCAAAATACCAGATCTAGCTAATAGCACAGCGGGATTACGCTATCTAAAATCTACCAAATGTGTAAGAGAATTAATATTAGTTCCTTAAGCTAAAACGTGAAATAGAATTGTACAAAATATGCATACAAATTATTTGACTATTTTTAATGAGGTCATCAACAGGAACTTGGTCAGGACGATCGCGTTTCGACCGCTTAATCCTGGACGCTCAAACCCGACCAAGCGCGGTCCTGTACATTTAAGATGCACAGCCTCAAAGATTAAATTTATAATAGAGAAAGGTTAGCATCTATCAAAAAAAAATAGAGTCACTATTGACTGAAATGTACCTCAGGCATTTGAAAGAAGGACAGAGTCCAGCCAGTAGAGGTCAAGAGGCGGGGACATAATCCACCTTCAACTCAAGACGTGCTGCAAAAACAATTCAGCGTAGCAAAGTGCGTCAGTGTAACAAAGTTAAAAAAAACAAGCTAATGACTAGTTACTTTTCAATAGGTACAAAGTATGATTTAAAAGAAAATTTTTATATCCTAAAATGTCTAAAAATTTTAAAAATACTTACTAGAAGGACAAACAACGCTTCTCCTCTCCTCATGTGTAATGAATTGGCGAGTAAGTCGTTCTGTTCAAAATTATGTTTATCACTTATATATTGAAAAGATCCTATTTAACAGTCTGCCCATTCAGATGATAAGAGGACAGGTCTGTTTCCAATCAAAATACCAGATCTAGCTAATAGCACAGCGGGATTACGCTATCTAAAATCTACCAAATGTGTAAGAGAATTAATATTAGTTCCTTAAGCTAAAACGTGAAATAGAATTGTACAAAATATGCATACAAATTATTTGACTATTTTTAATGAGGTCATCAACAGGAACTTGGTCAGGACGATCGCGTTTCGACCGCTTAATCCTGGACGCTCAAACCCGACCAAGCGCGGTCCTGTACATTTAAGATGCACAGCCTCAAAGATTAAATTTATAATAGAGAAAGGTTAGCATCTATCAAAAAAAAATAGAGTCACTATTGACTGAAATGTACCTCAGGCATTTGAAAGAAGGACAGAGTCCAGCCAGTAGAGGTCAAGAGGCGGGGACATAATCCACCTTCAACTCAAGACGTGCTGCAAAAACAATTCAGCGTAGCAAAGTGCGTCAGTGTAACAAAGTTAAAAAAAACAAGCTAATGACTAGTTACTTTTCAATAGGTACAAAGTATGATTTAAAAGAAAATTTTTATATCCTAAAATGTCTAAAAATTTTAAAAATACTTACTAGAAGGACAAACAACGCTTCTCCTCTCCTCATGTGTAATGAATTGGCGAGTAAGTCGTTCTGTTCAAAATTATGTTTATCACTTATATATTGAAAAGATCCTATTTAACAGTCTGCCCATTCAGATGATAAGAGGACAGGTCTGTTTCCAATCAAAATACCAGATCTAGCTAATAGCACAGCGGGATTACGCTATCTAAAATCTACCAAATGTGTAAGAGAATTAATATTAGTTCCTTAAGCTAAAACGTGAAATAGAATTGTACAAAATATGCATACAAATTATTTGACTATTTTTAATGAGGTCATCAACAGGAACTTGGTCAGGACGATCGCGTTTCGACCGCTTAATCCTGGACGCTCAAACCCGACCAAGCGCGGTCCTGTACATTTAAGATGCACAGCCTCAAAGATTAAATTTATAATAGAGAAAGGTTAGCATCTATCAAAAAAAAATAGAGTCACTATTGACTGAAATGTACCTCAGGCATTTGAAAGAAGGACAGAGTCCAGCCAGTAGAGGTCAAGAGGCGGGGACATAATCCACCTTCAACTCAAGACGTGCTGCAAAAACAATTCAGCGTAGCAAAGTGCGTCAGTGTAACAAAGTTA
The DNA here is from genome assembly GCA_907163375.1 of Prostheceraeus crozeri. Lineage (NCBI taxonomy): Eukaryota > Metazoa > Platyhelminthes > Polycladida > Euryleptidae > Prostheceraeus > Prostheceraeus crozeri. The sequence goes on from CAJQUW010003176.1 coordinate 508,029, forward strand.
AAAAAAACAAGCTAATGACTAGTTACTTTTCAATAGGTACAAAGTATGATTTAAAAGAAAATTTTTATATCCTAAAATGTCTAAAAATTTTAAAAATACTTACTAGAAGGACAAACAACGCTTCTCCTCTCCTCATGTGTAATGAATTGGCGAGTAAGTCGTTCTGTTCAAAATTATGTTTATCACTTATATATTGAAAAGATCCTATTTAACAGTCTGCCCATTCAGATGATAAGAGGACAGGTCTGTTTCCAATCAAAATACCAGATCTAGCTAATAGCACAGCGGGATTACGCTATCTAAAATCTACCAAATGTGTAAGAGAATTAATATTAGTTCCTTAAGCTAAAACGTGAAATAGAATTGTACAAAATATGCATACAAATTATTTGACTATTTTTAATGAGGTCATCAACAGGAACTTGGTCAGGACGATCGCGTTTCGACCGCTTAATCCTGGACGCTCAAACCCGACCAAGCGCGGTCCTGTACATTTAAGATGCACAGCCTCAAAGATTAAATTTATAATAGAGAAAGGTTAGCATCTATCAAAAAAAAAATAGAGTCACTATTGACTGAAATGTACCTCAGGCATTTGAAAGAAGGACAGAGTCCAGCCAGTAGAGGTCAAGAGGCGGGGACATAATCCACCTTCAACTCAAGACGTGCTGCAAAAACAATTCAGCGTAGCAAAGTGCGTCAGTGTAACAAAGTTAAAAAAAACAAGCTAATGACTAGTTACTTTTCAATAGGTACAAAGTATGATTTAAAAGAAAATTTTTATATCCTAAAATGTCTAAAAATTTTAAAAATACTTACTAGAAGGACAAACAACGCTTCTCCTCTCCTCATGTGTAATGAATTGGCGAGTAAGTCGTTCTGTTCAAAATTATGTTTATCACTTATATATTGAAAAGATCCTATTTAACAGTCTGCCCATTCAGATGATAAGAGGACAGGTCTGTTTCCAATCAAAATACCAGATCTAGCTAATAGCACAGCGGGATTACGCTATCTAAAATCTACCAAATGTGTAAGAGAATTAATATTAGTTCCTTAAGCTAAAACGTGAAATAGAATTGTACAAAATATGCATACAAATTATTTGACTATTTTTAATGAGGTCATCAACAGGAACTTGGTCAGGACGATCGCGTTTCGACCGCTTAATCCTGGACGCTCAAACCCGACCAAGCGCGGTCCTGTACATTTAAGATGCACAGCCTCAAAGATTAAATTTATAATAGAGAAAGGTTAGCATCTATCAAAAAAAAATAGAGTCACTATTGACTGAAATGTACCTCAGGCATTTGAAAGAAGGACAGAGTCCAGCCAGTAGAGGTCAAGAGGCGGGGACATAATCCACCTTCAACTCAAGACGTGCTGCAAAAACAATTCAGCGTAGCAAAGTGCGTCAGTGTAACAAAGTTAAAAAAAAACAAGCTAATGACTAGTTACTTTTCAATAGGTACAAAGTATGATTTAAAAGAAAAGTTTTATATCCTAAAATGTCTAAAAATTTTAAAAATACTTACTAGAAGGACAAACAACGCTTCTCCTCTCCTCATGTGTAATGAATTGGCGAGTAAGTCGTTCTGTTCAAAATTATGTTTATCACTTATATATTGAAAAGATCCTATTTAACAGTCTGCCCATTCAGATGATAAGAGGACAGGTCTGTTTCCAATCAAAATACCAGATCTAGCTAATAGCACAGCGGGATTACGCTATCTAAAATCTACCAAATGTGTAAGAGAATTAATATTAGTTCCTTAAGCTAAAACGTGAAATAGAATTGTACAAAATATGCATACAAATTATTTGACTATTTTTAATGAGGTCATCAACAGGAACTTGGTCAGGACGATCGCGTTTCGACCGCTTAATCCTGGACGCTCAAACCCGACCAAGCGCGGTCCTGTACATTTAAGATGCACAGCCTCAAAGATTAAATTTATAATAGAGAAAGGTTAGCATCTATCAAAAAAAAATAGAGTCACTATTGACTGAAATGTACCTCAGGCATTTGAAAGAAGGACAGAGTCCAGCCAGTAGAGGTCAAGAGGCGGGGACATAATCCACCTTCAACTCAAGACGTGCTGCAAAAACAATTCAGCGTAGCAAAGTGCGTCAGTGTAACAAAGTTAAAAAAAAACAAGCTAATGACTAGTTACTTTTCAATAGGTACAAAGTATGATTTAAAAGAAAAATTTTTATATCCTAAAATGTCTAAAAATTTTAAAAATACTTACTAGAAGGACAAACAACGCTTCTCCTCTCCTCATGTGTAATGAATTGGCGAGTAAGTCGTTCTGTTCAAAATTATGTTTATCACTTATATATTGAAAAGATCCTATTTAACAGTCTGCCCATTCAGATGATAAGAGGACAGGTCTGTTTCCAATCAAAATACCAGATCTAGCTAATAGCACAGCGGGATTACGCTATCTAAAATCTACCAAATGTGTAAGAGAATTAATATTAGTTCCTTAAGCTAAAACGTGAAATAGAATTGTACAAAATATGCATACAAATTATTTGACTATTTTTAATGAGGTCATCAACAGGAACTTGGTCAGGACGATCGCGTTTCGACCGCTTAATCCTGGACGCTCAAACCCGACCAAGCGCGGTCCTGTACATTTAAGATGCACAGCCTCAAAGATTAAATTTATAATAGAGAAAGATTATCATCTATCAAAAAAAAATAGAGTCACTATTGACTGAAATGTACCTCACGCATTTGAAAGAAGGACAGAGTCCAGCCAGTAGAGGTCAAGAGGCAGGGACATAATTCACCTTCAACTCAATACGTGCTGCAAAAACAATTCAGCGTAGCAAAGTGCGTCAGTGTAACAAAGTTAAAAAAAAACAAGCTAATGACTAGTTACTTTTCAATAGGTACAAAGTATGATTTAAAAGAAAAATTTTTATATCCTAAAATGTCTAAAAATTTTAAAAATACTTACTAGAAGGACAAACAACGCTTCTCCTCTCCTCATGTGTAATGAATTGGCGAGTAAGTCGTTCTGTTCAAAATTATGTTTATCACTTATATATTGAAAAGATCCTATTTAACAGTCTGCCCATTCAGATGATAAGAGGACAGGTCTGTTTCCAATCAAAATACCAGATCTAGTTAATAGCACAGCGGGATTACGCTATCTAAAATCTACCAAATGTGTAAGAGAATTAATATTAGTTCCTTAAGCTAAAACGTGAAATAGAATTGTACAAAATATGCATACAAATTATTTGACTATTTTTAATGAGGTCATCAACAGGAACTTGGTCAGGACGATCGCGTTTCGACCGCTTAATCCTGGACGCTCAAACCCGACCAAGCGCGGTCCTGTACATTTAAGATGCACAGCCTCAAAGATTAAATTTATAATAGAGAAAGATTAGCATCTATCAAAAAAAATAGAGTCACTATTGACTGAAATGTACCTCAGGCATTTGAAAGAAGGACAGAGTCCAGCCAGTAGAGGTCAAGAGGCAGGGACATAATCCACCTTCAACTCAATACGTGCTGCAAAAACAATTCAGCGTAGCAAAGTGCGTCAGTGTAACAAAGTTAAAAAAAACAAGCTAATGACTAGTTACTTTTCAATAGGTACAAAGTATGATTTAAAAGAAAAATTTTTATATCCTAAAATGTCTAAAAATTTTAAAAATACTTACTAGAAGGACAAACAACGCTTCTCCTCTCCTCATGTGTAATGAATTGGCGAGTAAGTCGTTGTGTTCAAAATTATGTTTATCACTTATATATTGAAAAGATCCTATTTAACAGTCTGCCCATTCAGATGATAAGAGGAAAGGTCTGTTTCCAATCAAAATACCAGATCTAGTTAATAGCACAGCGGGATTACGCTATCTAAAATCTACCAAATGTGTAAGAGAATTAATATTAGTTCCTTAAGCTAAAACGTGAAATAGAATTGTACAAAATATGCATACAAATTATTTGACTATTTTTAATGAGGTCATCAACAGGAACTTGGTCAGGACGATCGCGTTTCGACCGCTTAATCCTGGACGCTCAAACCCGACCAAGCGCGGTCCTGTACATTTAAGATGCACAGCCTCAAAGATTAAATTTATAATAGAGAAAGATTATCATCTATCAAAAAAAAAATAGAGTCACTATTGACTGAAATGTACCTCAGGCATTTGAAAGAAGGACAGAGTCCAGCCAGTAGAGGTCAAGAGGCAGGGACATAATCCACCTTCAACTCAAGACGTGCTGCAAAAACAATTCAGCGTAGCAAAGTGCGTCAGTGTAACAAAGTTAAAAAAAACAAGCTAATGACTAGTTACTTTTCAATAGGTACAAAGTATGATTTAAAAGAAAATTTTTATATCCTAAAATGTCTAAAAATTTTAAAAATACTTACTAGAAGGACAAACAACGCTTCTCCTCTCCTCATGTGTAATGAATTGGCGAGTAAGTCGTTGTGTTCAAAATTATGTTTATCACTTATATATTGAAAAGATCCTATTTAACAGTCTGCCCATTCAGATGATAAGAGGACAGGTCTGTTTCCAATCAAAATACCAGATCTAGTTAATAGCACAGCGGGATTACGCTATCTAAAATCTACCAAATGTGTAAGAGAATTAATATTAGTTCCTTAAGCTAAAACGTGAAATAGAATTGTACAAAATATGCATACAAATTATTTGACTATTTTTAATGAGGTCATCAACAGGAACTTGGTCAGGACGATCGCGTTTCGACCGCTTAATCCTGGACGCTCAAACCCGACCAAGCGCGGTCCTGTACATTTAAGATGCACAGCCTCAAAGATTAAATTTATAATAGAGAAAGATTATCAATGGCATTCTTCACTTTAGTATTTTGGTTGGATAAAACCACTAATAATATTGTATACAATACAACACCCAAGTGCATGCAGCATTGAAGCAGGTAGCCATGAATAACTTTATGAATCCCATAAATAGTCCCACTGTATGCTTGGAACAGGAAAGAGGCCCTCGTTGATAAAAGAGTATTTCAACTAATTAGTTGCTTAATATTTAAAAAAATCATCAACCCTTTCCGGACGGCTATCTAAAAATATTACCCAATCCTATTGCGGTTAGTTTTCAGAAAATCAACTGTGGCTAAAATATTAGAATTTATCGATGAAATGTGACAAATGTGGCAAGCACATGCATGTCACAGTCACTCATAGGTTTTAGTTGTGTCACACATTGAAGCCAGGTCATGTGGTGTTCTGTGAAGAGCATGGTTTCTACGGGCAATCGGCACATCTGTATCGCAATAATTTCGCAGAAGCTCCATGATATTGATCTTTGTTAATGGTAAAATAGTAATCTGCTGATAATATCAGGGACGTCTGTAAAATCCTACTATCTGCCGGGACGCAGCACTCTCGATTTATGCGCAGAAGCTGTAGGCTGACTGTTTCCCACTAGGCGATCATTGTGCTTGACTTGGGGAGAACAGTTATGACGCCCGCGTGGTCTCCGCCAATGACAAACGTTAAAAGCGTAGAGTAACTACGTCATAGTTCGGTCATTATATTGTATTCGAATGTGTATTCGTGAATCGTTACTCCATTAGCATCGAAATGCATCGAAAGTGTAGTGTCGCTAAGTGTAGAGGAAATTACGACAGCTCTATTGAAAAAATTACTGTCTACGGCTTCCCTTTGAGAGACAGAGAAGAACTTGGTCGCTGGTTATCTGCATTACCGAACATTATCGACGAACAGAATGTAACTCGAAATATGGGTGTCTGTTCACTTCACTGGCCTTCAAATGCTTCCTTCAAATCTTGTTTCGGAAAGTCGGTACCAGTGTATCCGCCATCTATTTTTCCAAATTGTCCAAGCTCATTCAATCGCCAGACGTGTCCCACTAATTCTCGATCCACATATCGCTCTTCGATGGAATATCGATCGTTGATTCCGGATGAACTAAAAACATTTGAACAGCAAGATAAACTTCCTAGTGATTTTGGTTTATTCTGCAGTGAAGTGTCACATCGAGATTTGACTGGAATTACCATCATTCGCGACTGTTCGTTATATTTGATGACATTTGCAAAGAATATCGTCAGCTGGAAACTTCTATTCGAATAAATCCTGATTTTAGTGTCACAGCATGGCGGTATAATACGAAAGTCAGTCTTCGTCATCTGTTGGGGTTTCAATGGAAATTGCAAAGATGGTCTCAACTTGAAAATATCATCGCGCGAGTTGCATGTTCTTCATTCTCTGCCGAATGCGAATTGAACGAGACTCACCGCCGACTTCAACTGCTAAATTCGACTGATCATGACTTCTTGATAGAGCAAGTATCCCTAAAATCAACAGATCCGAATGGTCGCCGTTACAGTGCAAATACTATGGTTGTTTCCCTGAACCTTTTCCTTCACAGCCGTTTGGACAGGGAATTGAGAAAATATCTGTGTCTGCCTCATCCAGACACACTTCATCGAAATATTGGTACACTGAGTACTATATGCTCCAAAGAGGAGGTCCAACGATTATCATCCATAATTTTTGATAAGTTTACGGGGTTGAACCGTAAATGCCTTATACTATTTGACGAAATTTACGTCAAACCTTTGTTTCCCTATCGCGGAGGACATGTTATTGGATACTCAACCGATCGACCTTCACTTCCTGCCAAGACAATTCTAACTTTTATGGTTAAACCCCTTTTCGGTGGTAAACAATTTGTCATTCGCTTCATCCCAATTTTTGCAATTTCTGCAGATCTTATTGAGCAACATATCGTTCCTCTTATTCGACTCATCGAAAGTGCTGGTGGAAGAATTGAGGGAATTATGTCTGATAATCATTCCTCTAACAGGAAATTGCATGACAATCTACGGTTAAGGTGTGGCTTTACGAACATTTCGAACAGTTACAAAATTCCGCATCCTGTGGACAGTAACCGATACCTATACCTTCTCTTTGATTCGGTGCATCTACTAAAATGCATCAGAAACAATTGGGTTTCAGAAAAGATGCAGATGATTGAATTTTGTCCTCCAAATGGACAAGGAAAGGTGACAGCATCATGGAGAGACCTAATCGACATTTATAACTCAGAAAAGGACAACGATGTGAAAAGAACCACGCTTACGTATCAAGCTCTCCATCCATCTTCATTTGATAAACAGAAAGTGTCCTTAGTGCTCAAAATCTTCAATGAGAAAACTGTCGCAGCCCTAACACAAAGCGGTAAATCGGACACGGCGTGTTTTGTTGATGCGATTCTCAGAATGTGGAAAATACTGAATAACAAAAGCACATCTGCTCATATTCACTTGAATGATCATGACAGGAGGCCAATCTGCAGTTCCGATTTCTTATTTATCATCTCTCTGTGATTCATTCCAACAGCAAGCTCCTTGTGGAAAACGTGTCCGAACATTCACAACGGAGACGATCTTGAGTACTACTCAAACACTCAATGGTCTTACTGACATGGCTCGTTCGTTTCTCAAAGATGGAGCAGTGAAATTTATCCTTCTCGGTCGTTTTCAATCTGACAGTATCGAAGGTGAGTTTGGAATATACCGAGGAATGTTCGGCGGCCTGTACCGCATATCCGTTGAACAAGTTTTAATGGCAGCTAAAGTAGGCCTACGTCGTTTGCAGTTACTTAACAAATTGGAAATCTCTCATAGTGCTCTTGGTGAATTTCCTCTTCATCAAGCCGATTGTTGTGCTTCAAGTTTGACTGAAGATGAAGTGGACCAAATAGACGAATCCATGACAAAAGTGAATGAAATTAGTGAAGAAGAGTGAAACACTTTGTTTTATATTTGTGGATACATTGCATACAAAGAAAATTTTCCTCAGAATGTTAGCTGTGATTTCTCTGCACCTGAGTTAGTGTCCCGTGGTAAATTGCGTATCCCCCCCCCGAAAGATTTGTTTTATTTCAGTTTGTTAACTTACTCCGTTTTTCAGTCTTCTCGTCAATCTTGCAAAAAACGATTTTCACGTAAAATGTATCTCGTTCATGATCTTTTCTACAGTTTCAATAATCATTCCAATGTTATCAACAGACTTGCAAACACATTTTTTGCTGGTAATGTCAAAAAACTGAATGATCAAACACCTGAATCCTCTGCTTAAAGTAGCCAACGTAAACGCATTAAATTGTCTAAAAAATAAATCTCTTGTCAGCTACGTGTGTTTTGCTAATTGTGAACTCGAAAGAATCATAAGAAACTTATATACATAGAGTTATTGGTTTAACTACGCGTGCAAATGTTTGCAAAATGCTCTCAGAAAGTCAGCCTACAGCTCTCGGCCTACACTTTTGGAGAACGCCATCCCGGTATTGTTATTCATTCATAGATATCCCTGATAATATCATTGTAGCGCAACTATATTCGATGTACAAGTGGTCTATTACAACCGCGAACAAACAGAAAATCAGTCCGTTTTGATAAAAATATGTTTATTGGCTGGAAATTCACAATACCAACGAGAATATCATAAAAAGTATGATCAACACACCGAATATCGTATCAATAGCAAAACAAAATGTCAGAATTTGCACAGTTCGTATCAAATAGCTCTTTTTACTTTCACCTGAAAAAATTATGAATGAAATTATATTATTAGATGTAAGAAAATATCTATATATAAAACTAGGAATGTTTTGATTAATGGAAACAAACTGCCTATTGTATTCTCCACTTTTTGATCATAAATGACGATTCTTACTTGAAGCAAACTTCAGCTGCATTGATTTCTGAAATCTGTAGTTTTATGTCAAGAAGATCTCGCTCTCGTTGCAGCATATACATAAAGAGTTATAACGATAACAATAGCGGCTAAAGTAGGAAGAACTACAGTCGTTAGCTTGTTGCGCACATCTACACGATCCTTTCGCTTTTCCCTCCTGTCCTTGGTGGTTTCTTTCTTGGGAATAGATTTATATCTTGGCATGTTCCTGCAAATAAAAGAAAGATATCAATTCATCATAATTAACTTGTTATCGCTTCATGACATTGATTCAGAAGATCTAATACCTTTTACTACATATATCTCGCCATCAGTGGTCTGCATCCTGGTTTAATGGTTTAAGCCGTGGTGGGGTTGAATTTAAGACTTCAAAGTAAGTGCAGCATGTTTTCTTTCTCGGCATATAGTGGCGAGGAATGATAGAGGGAGGGAGTTAGACGGTGTTCCCAATAGGCTAGGCAACTGGCGCGATGTTCACTGAGTCCAGTGGCTGTCTAGCTCAATGGCCATAAAAACATTGATGAGCGTTGCCGCATGTTTCGAAAGGTGCGAGAAATAATTGACTTTTTAATGTAATAATCTGTACGGAGCTGTCCAAAAGCTAACACGATCAGTTTCTTATGAGATAACGAAAATGCACATGCATTCATGATAATTATTATTTTCACTATATAAGCTTAAATAATGAAAATCGTGTAGCCACTTCTACACACATTGCATTCACATGAAGCCCATACAAGCAAACAGCAAACCAAAGAACAGGGAAAGGCCTTGAAAACACGTATTAAACAATCGAACCAAATTCAGCCCGATATTCAAACCCGATAGTCAGCGAGATATTCAACTCGGTAATTGAACAAAGTTTTAGAAAACCAAAACCACCATGCCATAGGGAATTTAATGCAGAATAAGAATAAAACCGCATTTCTCCAACAACAATTAAAACGATATTCATAAGCAAAATATTTTAATGTATCCAATTTCTGCAATGACCTTATCACAAAATGCAAAAAAAACATGTGAAAGCTACTCATGACAACGATTTCACCAAGCACGTTCATTTCCACAACATATTCGGATCTGTCACCTACACGCCATTCTTAGTGGCAAGCTTACTAACAATGCTATTAAATTTTCTAATATAGTTAGGAAAATCAGATAAGATCTTCTGAAGTCAACTGTATTTCTGAGAGATCCGCAGATGCAGGTACCTCAAAGTAGCTATCTAAAATAATATGAAATGGAACTGCACTTAAGAACCAGATTGCAGACCTCCCTTTACTTATATGTATTATCATTCATGCTATAGTGCAGGATGTGTATACCTACATATATATTGTAAAGCGCTGCACTAGGATAAATGTCAAAAGCTTCTTAGACATGTATTATGAAGCATTTGCAATAAAAAAAGATTCATATTAAAAATAACAGATTAAGTAAAGAGCACGTGCGAGCATAACAAAGCATAATGATGCCTGTTTGCCATGAGACTGAGACTCGTACTTCAGTATGACATGCAAATATGAAAAATATGGAAAAGAACCATCGTCAATGAGTACCATTCGAGATTGGAGAATGCGCTATATATATTTACTTAACTATTCATGTGTTACAAATGAAGCATTACGGTGGTCCTGGCAAAAATCGACTATCTGATGAAAAAACTGAAATTGATAAAGCGCTTGGAAGCAATCCATGTGCGCTCAAGTGAAAGGTTGTGGCGCATTTCAGCACATCACAATCATGTTTGCAAAGCGATGTTTTACTGTGCAAGAAGTAAAACTTTTCAAATTTGGTCGAGTGAAAGACAGAACAGAAGGAGGTGGATTTTGAGCCTCAGTTGATTTTCTGCCACACTGCTTTACAGATGAACAATCCTGGCAGATGTTTTTAGTGATAAAGCTGCCCTTCATTTAAATGGCCAAGTAAATCTGCTTAAATTTTTTTATTGTGCACCAACGTATGACTTACACAAACCAGCTTAAATCTTCACCAGTTTGTTTTTGGGAGATGATGGGATAAATGGCTATCGAAAAATATTGTGATCTTCAACAAACTGTGATTCCATTTCCTCGGAGAAAACGGACATTGATCGGCCAAAAAGAAGAAGCTCCGGCTTGCATCAGACCCGCTGCAAGAACACTACTGAAAGTAAAATCTTCAGAATTGCTGGATCAGAAGACGCGGTCCTCGGAATTAGCCATCTCGAAGTCGATGACGAGGCGATGAACGATTTTTGGCTATGGGGATACGCAGAAGATTAGATCTATAAATCTCCAAAATCAGAATCCATTCATGAGAGATCGAATTGCAAGTGTTGGATTCCATTGACAAAGTGCGACAAGACGCGTGTACCCCAATTACTTCAAGCGTTTTAATCATGTGCATCAGCGTAAGGGTTTCATTTCGAACAATTGTTGTGATTGGTTGATAGAAAATGTCTTTCAACTTTCAACGTTTTGTTAATAATACATTTTCGTAAGTTTTTGGAATAAAATTTAGTCCATATTTACTTCTATCTTTAAACAACACTTGCTTCATTACCGGCGGGCTGAAATGAAGCATACTGCACAATAGTGTACAAGTGCACACACATACACTTGCAATAATAAGATGTCGACTCATAATGTCACTCTTTATCAGGCATGAAAATGATCAACAATTGATTGCCTCTAGATGAAAAACAGACAAATGCCACAAATCCACAAATGGCATGGCTCTGATGATATCTCAATTACTGTATATTCTATGCAAAAGGGAAAATTCGTGCCACAAGGGAAAATGATGGTTCTTAATTCCTAGTCAAAATTGTCCGAAGCTTAGTAATAAAGTAATCCGACATTACTTTAAGAAGTGCTTTAAAAAAGAAAACGAATTATAAAGCCAATTGTCAATTATCTGCATGTCCTGCCAACAACAACATGTGTTTTAGAAAAATGTTGTTCATAAACTAATATGTCTTCAATGCCAACACTTTTATATTGGTAGTACCATCCGACCACTCTATGTGAGAATCAAAGAACATGTTACCCGAGAAACGTCGTCTGTCTTTAAACATCTCAAGAACTGTGACACCAGCAGCTTTAAGACTGAAATATTGAAACATGAAAAGATAGCACAAATCTACGACTTATAGTCCGGGAGCTAGCGTGAAGTTGTGCAGGGAACGAGGTAGTACATAAAACTTTCACATAGCATAGTACACCTCTAACCTACTGCAAAACTTCGCGTCTGCCGGATCAGATCATTTGCTTTTAAGAAATAGAGAGGATAACAAAATCCTATGTATTTCCAATGGTAAAATTGTGACATTTAAGGTGTTGACTCCATTTTTTCGAATTTTTGCTCATAAAAGTTACACAAATTGGTATTTTGTTGAACTGGTTTTTATAGAAATCATCTACAGATCATGATCTTTCAAATGAGTTATCATTCATTGACAGAGGATGAAGTAAAGTGTACAAACAGACACTTTTCGTTAAAGTATATCAGCAATTTTCCTGAAATTTCTATGTTAAAATTTGCAGTTACACCAACGAAAAGTGTCTGTTTGTACACTTTACTTCATCCTCTGTCAATGAATGATAACTCATTTGAAAGATCATGATCTGTAGATGATTTCTATAATAACCAGTTCAACAAAATACCAATTTGTGTAACTTTTATGAGCAAAAATTCGAAAAAATGGAGTCAACACCTTAAATGTCACAATTTTACCATTGGAAATACATAGGATTTTGTTATCCTCTCTATTTCTTAAAAGCAAATGATCTGATCCGGCAGACGCGAAGTTTTACAGTAGGTTAGAGGTGTACTATGCTATGTGAAAGTTTTATGTACTACCTCGTTCCCTGCACAACTTCACGCTAGCTCCCGGACTATTATGGAAGAACAACTAATACAAAAGTGCCAACCGAAAATTAACTCAAGAGAAGAAAAAGAGTAAAAAGATAACAATTTCTATTCCTTTAATTCTATGACCAGTGTTTTTGAGCGGATCGAAATTCCGCTATCGCTCGCTCATCGCTCATTTGCTCATAATCGCCCTTTCGCTCACCGCTCATTTCGTCAAAATCGCCCTTTCGATCGCTCACCGCTAAAAATAATCGAAATATGCCACCCGTTCGCTCATTTCTCGATAATACCCTCCCTAATTCTAGAAACTTTTTTATGCTCAGAGCTAATTCCATGCTTTAAATTGAATAAACACCTTTTAAGTGTAAAAGGAAAATTCATCATTTCATTTTAGATGAAATTTGAAACACGATGAAATAATGTAGACCATCATACCAATGTATTAAAGTAGCTATTGCACAAAATTAGTTGAAGCAATATATTTTGATGAACATAGCAACAGAATTCTTTTTATATGTATAGAAATGGGCAGTAATTAAACTTAATTTTGGATGCTGATCACATGATGAATCAGTAGCCTATAGACAATTCTTGGCGCAATCCTTGGACAAAATTCGCAAGGTGCGTTAAGAAACTATGTAATGCGTTGACAATTGAAAATGGACTTATATGAAATCGTGACAAAATAATAGGAAATTCCTAAAAGTAACTGAAAATAACATACGTGACCTATGAGTGACTGATTACTGAGTAATCAATAAGTGGTAGAGATGTGCTATAAATAAAATGGCTTGATAAGCGAAATTGTTGGATTATGTGAAACAGCAAATTGATACAGTTGAAATGCATAGTTCGATTAGCAATATCTTACTTGCAATTAATCAACTCTCAACATTTTTTATTTTATCTAGAAAGGGATTAACTACGCTGTATAATCGAGATTTGACTGCACTAGTACGAAAGCTGTTAAAAATGTTAGAATACACTTTGACAACTTGATTGATAGTATTCATGAAACGAGTTGGAAAAATCAATTATTAAATCGTCTAATTATTATTTATTGATCTCCAACAAATCTTAGACCAACATATTGATCTCAAGTGAAGAAGGAAAAATTACATGTACACTGTACGTACAACATTTGAATAACAGTAGGAAGAGATGTCTTTGAAAAGACAGTCACCTTGGAAAGGAATAGAATGAAGATTGCAGCAGAGCGGAGTGGGCATAGTCACCCAAAATTTACCACACCAACTAATTACTACTCAGCATTTTAAATGTTGGACTCCTTTAAACGTTGTAATTCTTTTCACTTGATAATGGCTCTGGTACATTGTCAAAATTAGCTGTTGAAGATCAGTAACTAACAAGAAGACATTTTAAAACTTTAAAATTTTAATTTAAGAAGGCTATCAGAAAAGGATGTATGCAAAATAAGCTCAACAATATTACAATTACAAGATTTTTAATGACTTAATAACTCTATCCATACCATCCATACTATCCATCTTAAAGCTAAGCCGCCCGACCTACGATTTTACGACCTAAAGTTTAGCGCATATTCAAAATTTTCATTCTAATGACATGATATGCCTCATCAATTTTTGCCAAATTCATTAAAACTTCAATTTCTTCTTCGCCCTGTCCGATACTGTTAATTACCTCTTTTCGATAAACTTTTATAGAGCTTCCAGTATTAGAGGTGCCAATGTTGTGTGCAAAACATGAATCATGCGTTCTCTTCTTTGGAAAATCATCAAGAATACCTCATGTTTTAATATAACACGCGATCCGCTTGTAGCAGTCAGCTGATTGGATGGTACTTTTTTATTATTTGATGGAGTATATTCGAGAAAATGCTGCTTCGAATTTTCCTAATGATCCAAAATTCAAAGTGAGACTGGTTTAAGGCCTAGCCAACGTGAGGAAACTAGCCGCAACGCAAGTTGATACTTTCACACACGCTGCATTATCGATAGAATTGCAACATGCCCGCGCGGAGTTATTCAAGGAGTGTACATTAGCTGTTATGAGTTGCTCGACATCCAATTCAATAAGTGTCTTTGAACCTTGTTCAAAGGGCATGACCTCAGTTTGGGCGTGGTTCTAAACTTGGACTATAGTTGCTTCCGTAGTACTGATTAAAAGCTTGTGCTAATTAACGTTTGGTCCGTCGAATTCTAATTCAACTGACAATTTTTATAGGTTTTCGAAAATATTAGCCATATTTTATGATTTTTATGACACTGGAGACTTGACTTCGTGATTTCAGAATTGTGAAAGAATTGCATCTGCAGAAATTGTGTTGTGTTCTTCCACAACTTCATAAACTTTCTCAAATATTTCGGTTCAAAATTCAGAGAGCTTTGAATAATTTGTACAATTGACGAAATTTACAAACTTTCACAAAATGCACCAACCTGTAAAAGCATTTTCTGATTTCTACATGGAATCATCACGTCTGGCGGCATTTACTCAGAACCGCACGGCACTTCTCTCCACAGAGACAAGATGCATTATACACGCGACACATGACGTCAATTTATGATTTATTCAACACGGTTGTGCATTTTTAAATGCACCTCATAGCATTAATAGCAGATGATATGCAGATGTTTCATATGAAGCAAATTCATGAACAGACTCATGTGTGGGAAACTGTGCCTAGTAGGCCTACTTTTGAAAACGTCATTTTCAACATGAATAACACAGCAAATAAGATATTAAATGTGGTAACAGAATCACTAAACAGAACCATTCTCAACAGCACCATTCAACAGTTGCAAAAGAATTATTAAAGATATCATCGAGAGAAGAATGGCATCATTCACACGGATGGATATTGTAATATCCTACATGTTAATTTTATTAAAAGTAAATTTGTTTAAACTCATCAATTGAATTCCCTTTAAAATTTCTTCATGGTGATTTTGAAACTTATATTTGTATAGGACCGCGGAATTGGAATTAGAATTTGAGCTACCTTTTCCCGGTCTTGTCTGGTTATGTACTTTATCTTACACAATACATTAATTATCTTGATGGATCTTGCTCTCATTTAAACATTATTATGAATGGTATAACACGTTAGAACATTACATTCGCGACGAGAGGAAACGAATCTTACATTATTGAATTTACATGAAATGGATTTTCTGAATAATTGATTGGATTACACGGAAAAGTTTGCGATGAGTATTACATTCAGTATACATCATCTAAATTGTACGTAATTATCTATTCATTCATTGAAAATGCCAACTAGCTCATCAAGCACAACTTCGAATGTGCCTACAAGTTCAAGTTCTATCAGAATTGAATCTTACTCCAGACAAGTCGATTTTTCTATATGGCTAAAGAAATTTGAACTTTTATTGAAATTAGCTCACGTACCTGATACGGATAAAGTCAATTTTCTGTTGACTAATTTGGAACTGTCAATCTTTGAGTCAGTCGTAACTACTTTTTCTAGTATTGATGATTATGATCAAATCGTTTCATTTCTCACTGAACGATATTCAACTCAGGATAAATTTCTGAATAGACTTGACTTCTTGAATGTTACTTTTAGCGGTTCCTATGATGAGTTCGCATCACGTTTGCAACTCCTTTATGAAAATTTTTCTAGAGAGAATATTCGTGAGGAAATTCCTATTTCAAAATTTCTTAGCACTATTCCTAAGTCTATAAGTACTGAATTGAGAATTCGACCTCCTTCTACTTTATCTGAATGCGTTCAGACATGTAATTCTTTGAACTCTGCAAAGCTGAATTTGAATCAATCATTTTCTGCAGCTGTTGTTAGTCGTTGTCCAAAGATAACTTCTGCAGGCCTAACTAAGCATAGGAAGAATGACAAAAAGTCAGAATCGACTATCAAATGATTTAGATGCGGTTCTTTTGATCATTTAGCTTCTGATAGTAAATGCCCTGCCAAAAATGCTACTTGCAATCATTGTAGGAAAGTTGGCCATTTTTCATCGGTTTGTCATGCAAAATCTACTCATTCCGGCAAGTCGACTAATGAGCGACCTACGAATTTGAATGTTCATATGACGAATTTTTCATTAGAAAGTGAATATTTTTCGAAAAATAGAGTTTCTAAGCCGTATGTGAATTTGCATGTTGTTTCTGATGCAGGTAATGAATTTTCTCATGCCTTTTTGGTAGATACAGGTTCTGATGTGTGCATTTTACCTTCTGATATTTATAGGGGATATTTTGAAAGAGATATCATACCTTTTATGAATGCAACCTTGACCAACTATGATAAATCAGAAATTCATGTTTCAGGAATTTTGCGTGACGTAGACTGTGCTTTTAAAGACAGAAGATCTACACATGATTTTCTTGTATGTGACAATGATGCATCAATTATAGGTGTAAATGCCATTTCGAAACTTCAGATTGTGGTTTCAGGCCAACTTAATAAGCTAGTCACCAATTCTATTGAACGTACTATTGTCAATTCTCATGATCCTGTGACTCTTTCTGATAAAAAGTCAACGACGTTACCTGAAATGAAAGGTTTTCAATTTTTCATACAACTAAAAAGTGATGCACCCTCTACATTGATTCAGAAAGCTAGGAGAGTACCTTTTGCTCTAGAGTCTGCTATCGAGAATGAGATAGCGAAGCTCCTGAAAAACGATATCATCGAAGAGATCGACTCTTCCCCCTACCAGTCACCCATTGTGATAGTACCTAAAGGAGATGGTATTCGTCTTTGTGTTGACTATAAAAAGATAAACAAACACATCGTAGTTGACCAGCATCCTTTACCGACAGCGGAAGAAATTTTTACCCGACTCTCTGGAGCTAGGATTTCCTCTGAACTGGATTTACGTTCAGCGTATCATCAACTGATCATCCGGGAAGACTCACGTAATTTAACAGCTTTTACGTCTCATGTTGGCCAGTTTAGGTATAAAAGACTTCCTTTTGGGTTGGCAAATGCGCCTTCAGCATATATGAAAGTGATCTATTCAATATTGCGTGACTGTCCAAATTCTGTCAGCTACCTTGACGATATCCTCGTGTTTGGCTCAAATTTAGAAGAGCCCGATAGGAGTCTTGAACAGACATTAGGTAAACTCGAGAAATTCGACATTACTTTGAATACTGATAAGTACCAGTATCGCCAAATTTCAGTTCCGTTTTTAGGACGTATGCTAGGATCACAAGGTATTTCACCCTTGCCGAAAACTCTAGAAGCTATTTCAAAGGCTGCCACACTTCATGATAAGCAGTAGCTCAGAGCCTTCATGGGTTTAGTGAATTTTTATAGGAGTTTTATTCCTAATGCGGCAATGCTGTCAACGAACCTCTATGATTTACTGAAAGATAATGTACCCTTTAACTGGTCTGATGTTCATAAAAGGGAGTTTGAGAAACTTAAACTGGTCTTACAGAACTATGCTCCATTAGCTTTCTTCGACTGCGACCCGACTACATTGACATATTTGACCACTGACGCGTCCGGTTACGGTATTTCAGCTGTTTTGTCACAGAAAGACAACAGTGGAGTTGAGAATCCCGTTTTCTTCTTTAGTAGAAAACTATCTGATAACGAAAAGGCTTACTCCGCAACAGAAAAAGAATTTTTAGCTGTTCTTTGGGGAGTGGAACGACTCCACCAATATCTGTACGGTCGTCATTTTACCATTAGAACTGACCATCAATGTTTGAGACAGTTGCTTTGTAACGGTATTGAAGGTGGATCTGCTCCATGTCGAGTTATACCAGTGGTTCTCAACCTTTCATGCCCCGTGGCCCCCCTTGCAAACTAATCGGTATACCGTGGCCCACTTGTTCTTGATTTAGTGGATACCGGTAGGTGTACTGCAGTTATTTCTCTAATCGTAGTTCTTATTAATTTCATAGTTGCGATACTGTCAAATTGTAGGCTAATAATTTTTTTTTTATATTCCTTACGCAAATGTTCGAATATTGCTTTACAATGGTTTACAGGTTACTACCCTTTTCACCTGTCAAGTACTGCACTATAGTATGTAAATGTATTAAAGAGACTTGTATTTTGAAACAACTAAAAATCTGACCGAAATAAATGACAATTTAAGAATTTTTAGCTTTCCTCTAACTTTCAAGTGGTATGATAACTTCAATACATGTAGGCCTCGCATGTATATCAAAAATCGCTTTTATGAAAAGTGCATCTAATAACATCTCTCTTTTATGAAAACAGATCTCATAACGTACACATCAAAACAAATACCAGCTGCTTCAATGCGATTTCTGCTCTTGTGATTTCTGCACAAGCCGCTTGATATCCGGTTTGGTGATGGAGGAAGACAAACGGATGTCACTTCGAACGTTGAGGCGGCTTCTTGATTTTGTCTTTATCAGAACCAAATTTGAGAATCCCGCTTCGCATAGATAAGTAGTTGCGAACTGCACTAGTATATCTGAGGCTTTTCTGCTAAGTATTGGGTAGGACTCATGAACAGACAGCCAAAAGTCTGGAAAATTCTCCTTGTTTTTGTAGACGATTTTCGTAGCACTGGAAACCTGAAAGTCAGCCAGTTCTTCAGCTTCCTCGGTTGATGGATCGATTTTTGTATTGAAGGGGTCTTTGAGCCACGGAACAGGTAGTGGCGAATTGTCAAAATAAGAGCGAAATTCGGCGGCGAGAGTGTCAAGATGACGGATAATGACGTCTCTCACGACGACCGGCAGCTCGACATCATTCATGAGAAGATGCTGTTCCAAAATCGGGATGGAGGAGTCCGATCCAGACTTCATGCGGCTTGTCCAAATGTCCATTCTGGCCCAGAGTCCCATGAGTTTGTCGTGGACATCAGCAACTGTCACATCACGTCCTTGTAGACTTAAGTTAGCTTCATTGAGACGACTGAATAGATCCGCAAGGTAAGCCAACTTGATAAGAAAGTCAGTATCACAGAAATGTTCTTGCAGGTTGGTGTCGTTATCTTGCAAGAACACCTTCACCTCAGCTCTGAGTTCATACAGACGGGAAAGACACTTGCCTCTTGATAGCCAACGAACTTTTGTGTACAGCAGTAGTCCCAGATGTTGTGCTCCCATCTCATCTGCTAAGATTTGAAACAGACGATGATTTTTGGCCCTTGCACGAATAAAGTTAATGACTTTGACGGCGACGTCCATAGCTTCCATCAGAGGTGCAGGTAGAGTCTTCGATGCGAGGGAGTAACGATGTAAAGAACAATGTGAAGATGTCACATGGGGCCACTCGGTCTTTACTAGAGTGACGAAGCCGCTGCGGATTCCGATCATAGCTGGGGCACCATCAGTGCAGATGTGCTTGAAGTGTATCCAACTGAGTCCATTTGTTTCGAAGAATGAGTCCACTACAGCCTTCACATCGGCTGCCGTAGTCGTGCCAGTCATGGCTTCGCAGAATAGGAAGTCTTCCTTCATCTTCCCCTCTTTCTCGTAACGGACGAAGGCAATCGGCTGACTTACAAGAGAGATGTCGGTGGATTCGTCGAGTTGAAGACTGGCTTGGATTCTGCTTTCTCTTATCTCAGAGCAAACTTGCTGGCATACATCAGAAGCCATTTCGTCAATTCTGCGGCGGACCGTGTCGTTGGATAGTGATACTTGACGTACCTTCTTTACAGCCTCCGCCCCAATCATTAACTCCACAATCTTTTCTGTGCATGACTTGATTAGAGTCTCGGCGATATTGTGAGGTTTCTTTTGTATGGCTATTTGATATGCCACCTCGAAGCTTGATTGAAGAGCAGGTTTTTCTTCAGCGCGGAATCCAAAGTTGGGTAGTGTTGCATCGCGGTCAAATCGTGCTCGCTTGGCAGACACAACAGAAACGGAATCGCCTCGTCTTTCTGGATGCATCGTATCTCGGTGATGTGCAAGTTTCGATGGCCGTAGAGATGAATTTGCCATGATTGCGGCGCAGTGAATACATTGAGCACAATCAATGTCATTACGAATGCTTTTGGTGAAGCCGAATTGCACGTAGCTGTCATTCCATTTGCGAATCTTCGGTTTTGAGTTTGACATCACAAGTTCACAAGCTGTAATTCTTAAGTATCGCAGTCACTCCGCCGAAAAATTGCTTGATTACTGTGATGTCTGAATCTTTTGCAACTCGCTTGGTGCTATTGGCTTTATAGAGAAGGCGACTCGTGTTAGATAAGAGGCTGATGGGAGAGAGAGATGGCCGCGCGCACACTGCGAGTGTTGGTCGCTACACCTACAGACGAGTGGGTGGTGGCCACGGGAGGTGATGTAATGTCGGAAGGGGAGGTAGAGTTTCGCAGAACTTGCTTGGAGAACGACGATGTGCAGGTAATCCAAAAGGATGAATCACTTCATGTAGCTTGGAAGACAGTTGTGCAAGGCTGATGTCATTGATTGCTTTTTAAGGCACGAGAGTATCCACGGACGCCTGTATCGGCAGGAGGACGCCTTCAGCAGCAGCACGCGACACGATCTCTGTTACCGACAGCAGGAGGCCATTTGAGAGTGAGTTAATACATTGTTCCTATGGAAAAAATATGTGATCTCTGCACATTTACCCCGCTAACTTCTGAACTACTACTCAGATTGAGTTCAAATTTGAAACACTGACGATTCAGGGAATGGCGATCATTTCATCTATTCATGTCACATGAAAATTTCCAATATTAAAAAAGTTAGTCAGCGTGAGAAAATTAGTTAACAGGTTGAAATGACGAAATTCTTCAATTTTCAACCTGTTAACTAATTTTCTCATGCTGACTAACTTTTTTAATATTGAAAATTTTCATGTGACATGAATAGATGAAATGATCGCCATTCCCTGAATCGTCAGTGTTTCAAATTTGAACTCAATCTGAGTAGTAGTTCAGAAGTTAGCGGGGTAAATGTGTAGAGATCACATATTTTTTCCATAGGAACAATGTATTAACTCACTCTCAAATGGCCTCCTGCTGTCGGTAACAGAGATCGTGTCGCGTGCTGCTGCTGAAGGCGTCCTCCTGCTGATACAGGCGTCCATGGAGAGTATCTCATACCGGTATTCTCGCAATTTCCTTGCTTGATTTACAGCGATGGGCTACTCTCTCAATCATTGGAAAAAACATTAAATAAGCTTACCGATACTTGACATGTAGGCTTTTGTTATTTATCCCTCGGTCCTCTCGTGGCCCCCAGCAAATGGGTCTGTGGCCCCCTTAGGGGGCCACGGGCCCCCGGTTGAGAACCACTGAGTTATACGATGGGCAACACGACTGATGAACTATAATTATACCGTTGAATATATTCCAGGGAAAAGCAATACTGTTGTTGATGCGTTGTCGAGAGTCCCTTACATGACGAATGATTCTCACTTAGAACTGCTTGCTGTTGACTTACAGAGTGAAATTAATACTCCGGTTTCTTATGATGAAATAAAAGAGAATACCGATAATGACGAGGTCTTGCAAGCCGTATGCAGACTGATGAAAAATGGCTGGCCTAACCGGGCTTCTAAAGTTCCGGAAATAGCTCGTGATTTTTGGAATATAAGACATGAACTTTCTTGTATTAACGGTGTTCTTTTTCGAAATGAAAAATTCATAGCTCACTAGTGACAACGGTCCACAGTTTGTGTCACATGACTTTCAACAATTTTTACGTGGCCGTGGTATTATTCATCGATGCTCTGCAGTGTATAATCCACAGAGTAATGGCATTGTATAACGCTTTAACAAGAATACTGCCAAGTTAATTGATAATACGAACTTTACGAATTGTGATAGTTTACAGCAATCTTTGGATACATTATGTGCAAAATTACGCAACTAAGCATTCCTCAACTGACTGTTCACCTAGTAATCTTATTTTGAGCTATGGTATGAAGACTAACCTTAATGTTACGACAGAAAGTGAAGACATAGTGACTGACGCAGGACTTAACTTACGAAATAGTAGTGAAAGGAGCCCAGCATATGCAAATGATCGAAGACGACCTAGGTATAAAGTTCCGTACTCTGTGGGTGACTATGTGCTCACGAAGCAAGGAAAAACAAGGAATCTGATTTCACAAGTGGGAGCGTATTCCTTCAAAATGGAAGACAAGTTTACCATTAATGTTAGAAACATTAAGAAGAAGGTGGAAACACATAATGTGGACTTTCATGATTTTGTTTTTCCAGTAGGAACGAGTTCTCAAACTGTACCGGTAAATGATAATACCGAAATTGAAGTCATTCCCAGTTTTAGAAGGGATTCTTTACAACCAAACATTGCACGTAGGTCGTCCAGAGCAAGGAAACGAACATCATATTTACAAGACTTTATAACTAAGTAAGTGTAAATCCTTTTTTGAAAATTTTAAGTTGATTATTATGCAGAATGAATATTAGGAATATTATTATATATATTATATTATTAGAATGCATATGGCAATATGTTTGTAATAACTAACCAAAAGATTTCATGAATTTCTAGGACTCTTTAAATTCAAACTCAACGTGTATCCAACTATAAGTGACGGACTAATGATTTCTAAGTATTGAAAATGACATTTCTTTAACCATATGATGTATGGATATTATTTCCTCTTCTGAGTGATTTGCCTACATTTTGTAAACTGTGATTTCCTGATTGTCTTTTTGTGATAGAATGATTTCTTTATACAAATGGGGAAAATATAATATCCTACATGTTAATTTTATTAAAAGTAAATTTGTTTAAACTCATCAATTGAATTCCCTTTAAAATTTCTTCATGGTGATTTTGAAACTTATATTTGTATAGGACCGCGGAATTAGAATTAGAATTTGAGCTACCTTTTCCCGGTCTTGTCTGGTTATGCACTTTGTCTTACACAATACATTAATTATCTTGATAGATCTTGCTCTCATTTAAATATTATTATGAATGGTATAACAAGCTAGAACATTACAGATATAAAATTATTTATCCGTAGACTGCAAATACTCCAAATTCTGCTGTTTTCGTCAGTTTGATACATGGACTACAATTAACTTCATAAATAAAACCAAAGAATAAAATCTTCCAGAAATTTCTATCAAAACTCGTTCCGATACGTAGCCCGCAACATCTACTTTTTCTGATAAGTAACAAATGTCAGGGCAACAGCAAAACCCGACCTCAAGACTGAAGCCAATACCACAATACAACACGAAAGAGACGTTTCAAGTGAAGATTTTCATCACTCATCCGGAACAACCACAATGTATTCTTTCTGTCCGCACAACAAAACTACTGGATCACACCGCTATCACTCCAAGTAAATCATTTTAGCTGACTATCGATTTCAATGGTAGACCACACCATTGAAATGAGAATTAGTGTCGTCTACCAGGTCTAATGGATTTTCTTGTCAGGAATCACAGGAATGGCAGTTGATCCACATGAGTGAAAAAATCAGCGCAGACAAGTTAAAATGTCTCATTAGTGTGGTATTGTTTTTCTATTGCCCCAAATATAACATCATAATTCACAAGTGAACGAAATTTGCCACGCTAAAGTATTCAAACAGCATTTGTTGATATACAGAGTTATTTTAATAAAGCACATGTTCGCACAGTAAAACAATTTCACAATGCAGATTTTCACTACGCCATCTACTCGGACGTAAAATAAACAAGAATGGCCATTCTCCAAATTTTTCTTTCCCGTCAAAAAGTAGGAACCGCTTGAGTCAACTTCATGATGCATAGGAATTGGAGAATTTAGTTCATTAACTAATTTGTTAAAATATCAAAAGTCCTGCTGCCAACAATTCTTGACTTTTGGTCATCAGTTGCACTCATGGATATGTTGTCCCTCTGTTGAGCTCATACGCTTACCTTCCGTAGATATCTCCGAATTTTTGCATGATGAAAAATAATTCCGTGGAGGAAAAACTCCTCACGTCTCAAAGTTAACATTGCGCCAATATTTTTGGTTGGTTTCATTGGCTAAATTTTCTTTGTTTGCAACGAAATAATGTTGGCTGAACTCATTTCTGTTATTCTCACCTTGGTGATGACAATAAACAACTTTTAATAATTTTCAAGCTAAAGTCCAAAAATTAATATCAATATCAAGTCAATTAGTGCCTATGTTCTGTTGCATTCTTCTCATTCCAAAGCCACTGATGCATCACATTACTGTAAATTCCATTTTGAAGGAAATGTTTAAGCAAGTGACAGCTAGATCATCGCTACAAATTGAATACTATGTAGAAAATAACAACATGTTGTCACAACACAAATATATGCAACATTTAAGTGTCTAGGAAGATGCATAAGTATTTACACCCGGACAGGCTATTTGACATGCAACATTTAAACTTTTGGCTGTGTCAATTCATGAATCGTTGTGAAATACCAAATTCATATGTTGTCATTTCTTTATTGAAATTTTATATTGTAAATTGGCAGTGGCTATTACATCGGCTGAGCTGGTACGATTTTGGTCTCACGAATATTACACCGACTGAGCAGGTACAATTTTCTGACATGTCTGCTACCACGCCTCATATTTGTAAGCCATTGGGGACTCACAATTACTCAACATAAGAATTATTCATCAGAATGTGTCTTGACTCGCTGCGTTTCTTGCTTCACCTTACTTTGTCTTGATTCATTTTCTAGGCTTTTGTTTAGAAATTCAGTGATTTCTTGATCGAAATAAACTTATTTCCTAGTTATAGGACAATTTCGCTGAATAATATCACACATTTAAACTGATGACTGTATAAAGCTTGGTGATTGAGAAATCATCAGCTCGAGTAGAGCAGAAAATTTGGAGCTAGAGACTGCTGCAATTCTAAAGATTAGTGTACTGTTTAGTGTTGTTTCAGAATGCATATTATCGTGCATAAACGCTTCACATTCTACTATAGAGCGAATTGGTATTTCATGGCCCAACAACGACTAAATAAGGTAGTCGCTAACTACCGGTTAAAGGGCCTACGCGTCCACAAAAATGTAAGCATTGAAAAAGAGTATGTTTCGAAGACATCACCATAAGCCATTTCTATTATGACATGCTTATTGCTAATTACCATTCGTCACAGACAATGACACTTGCCAACTTCACAGAAATCTCGAATACAATAAACAGCGTTGTCAAATTGGTCTGTATTTCTCTGATTAAATGAGAAGCACGTAGTCTGGAGTCACAAATAGACATGGAATGTCTTCAAGTCATCTTCTATCTAAATGATGTTACAATGTTTTTGATCGCTGATGTATACGAGAATGCAAAGTTGCCCGGAAGATTCTCTAGCAATGTCGCCGTAAAATTCTGTAATATATTTCGTCCAACTATATTAACATCGTACACCTTGAAGAGAACCTCCCTCTTTTTCAGAAATCTAGTTTGATCAATCGGCATGAATCTTAGCTTTTGGCTTATTTGCTGACCCACTCATGCATTTATTGGATTGATTTTTCGAGTGACAAACTTCAGTTCATGTTTCATTCAGCACTTTTCAAGGCTCAGTTCAATGTATTTATTTTCCATGTCAGAATGGTCATCGTGCAAAATGGTCTCCAATGTGGGCTTTCTGAAAACGGTCGAAGGGAAAGTCACAGAATAAAATTTTGATAATATAAACGATTTCAGTAGCATCTAAATCTTAGGTTTCTGTTAAAATTTCAACCGGAAAGTCAATGGTCTCCGATAGTTTGTGGACGTAGGCCTAAATATACCTACTTTCAAACTGTCAGCAGCTATCGAGCTTTCGGCTAGTATTAGGTGCTTCTGAAATCGTTTCTGTTATTACGATTTTGCTTTGTGGCTTTCCGTTGGAAAGTTCTTAGACCATTTTGGAGACCATTTTGCATAAAGACCATTTTCAACTGTCACCATGCAACTCAGTGGTGCCACGAGATTGTAGAAAACGATGTGACAATCGCCAATTAAAAAGGTTTCTTTCCCCTTTCGCAAATTCAGCATTCAAATCTCCCATCACCATGACTACCTCAATCATAATTAAAACTGCTCTCGATCCACCTTAACTGTATTTATCCACCCTCTGTTGTCTTGACCTCGAATTGCAGTTTTGAATCTTGCTGTATGAAATTGTTTTGATTCATCAACACTCTGAGACAGATTGCGTAATGATGCTTGATGATTTGTATTTTTAAGTCATAAACAATTCTGTAATTCTAGAACTCAAGTGTTCCAGCTTTTTCCTAGTTACTTCTGATTTCAATATACTTCTTCTATTGATACTATTCGCCATTGACCAGGATGAATTTCTTCTAACATTGATAAGAACTTCTTCTATTATATGGATGTGTTTCAATTGCTGAATTACTTATAAATGTAGCATGGCGACGACGATGGGATCGTGATCAGGGAAATGTATCCACAGACAGGAATCTGCAGCTCATTTGAAGGATGATCGGGTCGTATGTGTTTTCTCCTCCACCTCCTGCGCTGGATGCCATCATCAGTGCAAGCATGCCACACGACTGGATTTACGAGTAGCAGGATTCTGCCAGAATTTCATTCCTGCCTCAATATCCATGTCGCGATCTCACAAACATTTGAAAGGCAAGACAAAGTTTCTGTGGTTTGATAGGGATCAGAAAGATTATGAGACTTTGAAATCTGCGCTAGTTAACTTCTTGCCGCTAGTCCACGTCGTTGCAGATTTAAATACACCTCGTCTATTTCTATCACAACAGACGCTTCTGGAAACGCTATTTCGGCACTTCTGTCTCACGAATCTGTTGAAAACATCGCAATCTATGCATTAAAACAGAATATTCCCTTACCCTATTAGACAAATTTGTAGCAATTTTATATGTTGTTTTTGATGTTTTTAACTGTTTTAATCGCATTTCTTGAACTGCACAAACTTTGCACAAATAGAAATGGCCGAATACGGCGAGCCAGAGTTACGGCTGAGTTACGGCGACATTGCTAGAGAATCTTCCGGGCAACTTTTCATTCTCGTATACATCAGCGATCAAAAACATTATAACATCATTTAGATAGAAGATGACTTGAAGACATTCCATGTCTATTTGTAGTAGTAGTAGTAGTAGTAGTAGTAGTAGTATATGTATATTTTCACGGTACATCAAAGTACATGTGACTCCAGACTACGTGCTTCTCATTTAATCAGAGAAATACAGACCAATTTGACAACGCTGTTTATTGTATTCAAGATTTCTGTGAAGTTGGCAAGTGTCATTGTCTGTGACGAATGGTAATTAGCAATAAGCATGTCATAATAGAAATGGCTTATGGTGATGTCTTCGAAACATACTCTTTTTCAATGCTTACATTTTTGTGGACGCGTAGGCCCTTTAACCGGTAGTTAGCGACTACCTTATTTAGTCGTTGTTGGGCCATGAAATACCAATTCGCTCTATAGTAGAATGTGAAGCGTTTATGCACGATAATATGCATGCTGAAACAACACTAAACAGTACACTAATTTTTGGAATTGCAGCAGTCTCTAGCTCCAAATTTTCTGCTCTACTCGAGCTGATGATTTCTCAATCACCAAGCTTTATACAGTCATCAGTTTAAATGTGTGATATTATTCAGCGAAATTGTCCTATAACTAGGAAATAAGTTTATTTCGATCAAGAAATCACTGAATTTCTAAACAAAAGCCTAGAAAATGAATCAAGACAAAGTAAGGTGAAGCAAGAAACGCAGCGAGTCAAGACACATTCTGATGAATAATTCTTATGTTGAGTAATTGTGAGTCCCCAATGGCTTACAAATATGAGGCGTGGTAGCAGACATGTCAGAAAATTGTACCTGCTCAGTCGGTGTAATATTCGTGAGACCAAAATCGTACCAGCTCAGCCGATGTAATAGCCACTGCCAATTTACAATATAAAATTTCAATAAAGAAATGACAACATATGAATTTGGTATTTCACAACGATTCATGAATTGACACAGCCAAAAGTTTAAATGTTGCATGTCAAATAGCCTGTCCGGGTGTAAATACTTATGCATCTTCCTAGACACTTAAATGTTGCATATATTTGTGTTGTGACAACATGTTGTTATTTTCTACATAGTATTCAATTTGTAGCGATGATCTAGCTGTCACTTGCTTAAACATTTCCTTCAAAATGGAATTTACAGTAATGTGATGCATCAGTGGCTTTAGAATGAGAAGAATGCAACAGAACATAGGCACTAATTGACTTGATATTAATATTAATTTTTGGACTTCAGCTTGAAAATTATTAAAAGTTGTTTATTGTCATCACCAAGGTGAGAATAACAGAAATGAGTTCAGTCAATGAAATAAACCAAAAATCGTAACGTAGTACAAACTTTGAGACGATAGGAGTTTTCCTCCACGGAATTATCTTGGACCCCACGACTCAAAACTTTTAAAATTGCATTATCTTTCATCATGCAAAAATTCGCAGATATTCGGAATGGTAAACGTAAGCGTGAAATGATGTCTTAACAGACCGGACTAATGTATCCCCTGATAAATTTTGTACCAGGCATTGCAACGTCGGATGCGATACTGTAAGATATGAGTGTAGCAGGCCATTTTTTTAACTAATAAAGTAGGTAGGCAATTGTCCACTCAGTAATCTTGATTGCCCAAGTATACGGATAAAAATGCCCATGTGGGCAAATCTCATTATACATATTTGATCATCTTTTAAAGGTAGTAATTTTAGCCATTTTAGACATAAAGTCATTTTTGTCATTTGAAAACAAAATGAGTGCCAATAAAATACTACGTAGGCTTGTCAGGTCAGAAATTATTTTTTGCTGAATTACGTTTCCTGCTTTTGATGGAGTCATATGGACTTATGCATATTACAAGGATGCAATACATAAGATTTCGCATGCATGCTGTGATAATCAAGAACAGCGCATTCGAACTTGAGTGTGCGAGCGAGATTTCGAGTCGCTCACCAGTGAACGGGTGAACTGATCGAACGGGGTATTCTAGTAACTGCCGTTGAACTGAACTACGAACTTGGCGTTCATGAATTGAAGAATGAACTTCCCAAATTTCTACAATTAGTATAGCTGGAAATGTGTTCTCTTAATCTCTGGATTTCATTCATTTTACTCCGGAACTTGTTGAAAGAGCTCTAGAACGGTTGCCGCCTAAATTATTACAAACTCCTGATGATATCCCTCTACTTATTCTTCGACGTCTTGCTAGTGCTCTCGCATTCCCATTAAGTTGCATTTTTGATCTATCCATGTCAACCGGCAAATTACCATCTATTTGGAAAAAACTCTAGTCTGTCCAGTCTTTAAGAACAAAGGATCCTCCTCTTCCCCCAATAGCTATCGTCCGATCTCACTTATCTCTGGCTGTTGTAAGGTCATGGAAAGGGTAATTTCTGAAGAAATATATTCCTATACAATGAACCGTAAGCTTTTATCCATGGAACAGCACGGTTTCCTTCCCCGACGTTCAACAGTTACACACATGCTCATTTCGATATTCGAAATGTGTTCTGCATTAAGTCTCCATAATCGCTTCGATTGCGTGTACATTGATTTCTCTAAGGGCTTCGACACAGTATCAATACCTAAGCTTCTCCATAAACTCTCAAGCTATGGTTTCAATGGTCAATTGCTCCAATGGATTAATAATTATCTATGTAATCGAACTCAGAGAGTCCTAATCAACACCATCACTTCGGACGAGGTAGCTGTTACAAGTGGCGTGCCCCAAGACTCTGTTCTTGGACCTGTATTGTTCTTTCTTTATGTCAATGACGTGTTTGACTGCCTTGTTGGATCGACTTCAGTCCGCTTTTATGCTGATGACTTGAAATTTATGTCAACCATACGTTATAGCTCCTCTTCACAAGTATCTTCAGACCAAAAAACATGCTCTTCTCAAATTTGATAATTGGTGTAAAACATGGCAACTGAAGATTTCTATGCAAAAAAGCTTACTGTTTACTGCTGGAGATCGATGTGCTCCTTCCGTTAACTATCATCTTGACAT
The DNA here is from genome assembly GCA_907163375.1 of Prostheceraeus crozeri. Lineage (NCBI taxonomy): Eukaryota > Metazoa > Platyhelminthes > Polycladida > Euryleptidae > Prostheceraeus > Prostheceraeus crozeri. Next base: position 538,548 of record CAJQUW010003176.1, read on the forward strand.
CGTATCCCTGAAAAATTCAGTCACTGTGAAAGACGTAGGCTTTTTGATCTCATCAGATCTCAGATTTAGTGATCACTGTACGCGCATCAGCTCAACCGCATATGCCAGAGCATACTGCATCCTAAAATCTTTCGTTTGCCACAACTCCCGTATCTTAATGAAAGCCTTTGTTGTCTTTGTTCGCCTTCTCTTGGAATATGGAAGTGTAATCTTTTCACCGTACCTCAAACGCGACATTTTCTGTATTGAGCGTGTCCAGAGATTCTTCACCCGCATCGTTTGTAAACGATCTGGTACCAAGTGTGACAGCTATTCTCATCGATTACAATTGTTAAAATTAAAATCTCCAGAATATAGGCACATTTTGTTGGACTTGTACTTCTTGTATAAACTGTACTATAATCATTTCGACTTGTCGCTTAACTCTTTTTTTACCACCTACCTTTCATCTCAAATTACTCGAGGTCAATCACGTAACAGCTGTCAGATTGTGCCAATCTTAAAAGTTAATTCGAACTATCTCAGTGGATTGTTTTTCTTTCACGTCATTAAAATATGGAATTCATTGAACGATTCAATATTGAAAGCTCCAACTTTCATGATGTTCAAGAAATGACTCAAATCAGTTGATCTAAGTGAATTTTGCTCATACTGTGACTGCTAATATGTGATTTCGTATAAAATTATTTGTCAAGTGCATTTTATACCTGATGGTAAATTTTATTTTAGATACATTCCTACATTCCATATTGAAGATGATTATCATTATAATGAAGATCAATAAGAGTCTCAATCTCATTGATCCGAGTGAATTTTCATATATTGTGACCATGATCATTGAAGTGTAAATTTTGTATAGATGATTTTGTTACATTCATTAGTAGTAACCCCATCCCAAATTCAAGCCCGGTGCGGTGCAGTGATGAGTCATCGATGAGTCATCATGCTGACTCAGCCCCCCCCCTCTGGAAGGAAGGTGAGGGAGAGCGCCAAGGATGTGTTGGGAGGAATGGGTCCGTGAGGAGAAAAATGTTCCCCCCCTCTGGAAGGAAGGAAGGAGTTTTCGGGTAAGTGATGGGAAGGAAGGTGATGAGGCAAGGAGTGGAGTGTCAGAGTTGGAAAAAGGCGGGTGTTGATGGTTTTGGGATGAGAAAAGTCGTTTTTCGACAGGAAGGAGTGCTCGGATGGGAAAACGGAGGCCAGATTTTGAATCTACGTGAAATTTTGGGTTAGGAAGGATGTTTCCAGCGACATCGGAGAGGAAAAGTTTTGAAGACGTCCCCCCCTCCTCCTGCCAAACTCCCAACTTTGGTGTTAGAAATCGTAGAAAGTCGTGAAATAGCTCATTTGAAAGCTAAGAGTGAGAAAAATGCAGTGGAAAGCTCAGTTTCGTCCTATTTTCCTGGGTTTAGGGAGGAAAATGGCAAAAAAACGTCAGAGTTGGAAAAGGCGGGTGTTGATGGTTTTGGGATGAGAAAGGTCGGAATTCGGCATGAAGGAGGTCTCGGATGCGAAAATGGAGGCCAGATTCGGAATTTTTAGCCAATTTTGGGTTAGGAAGGATGTTTCCAGCGACATCGGAGAGGAAAAGTTTTGAAGACGTCCCCCACCTCCTGCCAAACTTCCAACTTTGGTGTTAGAAATCGTAGAAAGTCGTGCAATAGCTCATTTGAAAGCTGAGAATGAGAAAAATGCAGTGGAAAGCTCAGTTTGGTCCACTTTTCCTGGGTTTTGGGAGGAAAATGGTAAGAAAACGTCAGAGTTGGAAAAGTCAGGTTTTGGAGGTTTGGGGATGAAAGTCCATTTTTCGACAGGAAGGAAGCCTCGGATGGGAAAAAGGAGTGCAAATTCGGACGTTTTGGCCAATGTTGGGTCTAGGAACTTCCTTCCATCGACATCAGAGAGAAAAAGTTTTGAAGACCTCCCCCCCCTCCTCCTGCCAAACTTCCAACTTTGGTGTGAGAAATCGTAGAAAGTCGTGCAATTGCTCATTTGAAAGCTGAGAATGAGAAAAATGCAGTGGAAAGCTCAGTTTGGTCCACTTTTCCTGGGTTTTGGGAGGAAAATGGTAGGAAAACGTCAGAGTTGGAAAAGTCAGGTTTTGGAGGTTTTGGGATGAGAAAGTCCATTTTTCGACAGGAAGGAGGCCTCGGATGGGAAAATGGAGTGCAAATTCGGACTTTTTGGCCAATGTTGGGTCTGGGAACTTCTTTCCATCGACATCGGAGAGAAAAAGTTTTGAGACGATCTCCTCGGCAACGATCTTCCAACTTTGGTTCCAGAGATGGTAGAAAGTCGTTCAATAGCTCGTTTGAAAGCTGGGAGTGAGACAAATTCAGTGGAAAACATGGCTTGTTCCACTCTGCCTTCGTTTAGAGGTGAGACGTTATTGAAAATTTTGGACATTGGCGAAAAACGACAGAGTTAGAATGTTTATGAAAATCGCTCTAGCGGGTGAAGCAAGCCTCGGACGGGAAAACAGAGACCAGATTTGGAATCAGCGTCAAATTCTGCTTCGGCATGGTAAATTTGAAAGCCATCGGAGAGAAAAAAATTTTCATCATTTTTTCATCAAATTTCATCATTTTCATCAAAAACGAGTTAGAATTTTTGCGATGGCTGTAGAGTCAAAACGAAGCATCGGATGGGAAAATGGAGGGCAGATTCGGATTCAGCATCAAATTCTACATGGAATTGGTGAATTTCCAGCTCAATCGGAGCACTAGAACCGGAGATAGACGGGTTTTAAGTTTCTGGATGATGGGTATTACGTCATCATCTGATCGCCACAAACTATATAAGTGGAAACTCGGCTTGTGGAAATCAGTTTTCCTCCCGACTGGGTTGGAGTAGGTAAACTCCGGAGCTCCTATGATAGCATTGGAAATCTGAAAAACCGGGTTTCTGAAAGAAACCGACTTAGAAAATTTCATTGCTGAAGTCAGCTAAGGCGTCAGACTTAGAGGTTCGCCAGGAGATGGCCTTAGTCTCCAGGCCATAAAAGACTCCAAAACTTTAAAGGCTTGTAACTTTGCTTCTGAAAGTCCGTTTGACTTGATTCAAAAAAGGTTCGGTCGCTATTGACCTGCCCTAAGTGATGGACTACTTATAAAATTTCATAAGTAGTGCTAAAAAGTTGAAAAATTTAAATTCACCAGTTTTGGAGGTTTTCTGGGGTTTCGACCTTCCTGAAGTCAATGAAAGGATTTTTAATGATGTCTGAGCCAGTCTTCTCATGCACCAAGCAGCTTTTCACTGAAAGCGAGCAAGACACGGAGAGTTTTGCTGTAATATTCCACTGACAGGGTGTTCCTTCGGGACGGCGGACGATGCCGTAGTGATAAGTGTGGCAAGGGAGTGTGTCATAGTTTAGACCGAAACCGCTGGGGAAACTCATGTCTCATGTTGGGCATTTGACACAGTTCTCAACGTAGCACTTTGAACGCCAATCGGTTGAGTCTTAGCTATCTTGTCATGGGTGGCCTCTAAACATCTCCATTGCAAAACGCTGGTGAATCAAGCTCTCTACGGCTTGCTATCAAGCTGATCAAAGTCTGTCAACCTCATACCAACTCTACCGATTTTCATGTCTGGCGATCAAGTCATGGACGGTGCAAGTCACGGAGATTTTCGGTGTGATACTTCCTGTGTGTGGGCGTTCTTTCGAGACAGCGGTGAAGTCCGTAGCGATGAGTACTGCAGGGGACGTGGGCAATGGTAATCCTTGTGAAACCTCTCTGCGTCATGTTTGCAAGTGGTTGCCTTTCGTCTCAACGTTGTACTCTGACCGCCAGGGCGACATTTAGCTATCTGCCACAGGTTACCTCATAAAATCTCCATTGCACTTGTCTCCCGACAGTTGGCCAACCATGCGAGAATGAACCATCAGTTCTTCTTGTCTCTATCACGGAGACGAATTGATGAAGCGATGAAACGGGAGGACATTCATGCGCCACACGCAACACATCACAGACTTCTCTCTTCGCTAGTGAACAAGCTCTTGTCAGTGTCGTCAGAAACTTTATCATGTTGTACAAAGGTTTTATTGCAACACAGGTTGATGTATAGTTAGAAAGTTTGATCATCAACGTTTTATTCGTAAGTCTAGTCAGAAAGTGTATCATGGTTTGCAAAGTTAGTGTAGTCAAATAATTTTACCGCGACACCCGTTTGAGAAAGTAAAGTTTGATCATGACGATTATTCGTGAGTGTCGTCAGGAAGTGCATCATGGTTTGTAAAAGTTTTACTGCAACACAGGTTGATGTATAGTTAGAAAAGTTTGATCATAATGTTTTATGAAACACACATGTCATAAAATGTAAGCATTAGTGTAGTCAACAATTTCTTTACCGCGACGCACGTTTGTGAAAATAAAGTTTGATCATTGAAGTTGTATGACTGACCGAACTCATCACAGCACTAGAAAGTTTTAGGTTTTACTGCACAGTGTAGATTGTCTTGTAACTTACTTTCACAGTGTTAGAAAGTTTTATTGGAGACAGTTGGCAAATGTTTCCCTATTAGAAAATTCAAACTCCATGACTGTTAGATTAGCTCCATCAGGTTTACTAAAAGCAGTTTTCTACTACAGTGAGACTGAGAGTTTAGAATGTCATATGAAAACAGTGTTCACCACAGCGCTAGAAAGTTAAGCACAACACAAGTGTCATGAAAAACACTTATTGTAGTCTCTATGACGTTTAGGAACTGCATCTATATTATTGTCAACAGCATGAGTCTATGTAAAACATGTTTTTACTCCTTGTGAATGAATGATGATCATTTTATAAAGTGTATTCTGTACTTGTCTGGTGTTGAATAAACTTACAGCGGAACATGGTTGTTATTTCTGTTTTATTCATAGTGGAAGTCATTGAAGCAATGTGAAATCTATAGTCACAACGTTTATGATGGCGCATCGTACCTTAAGTAACCACATGTGTCATTTAACTCTTGATAAACAAGGATTCGATGGATTTTTACAATCTTGGAAACTTACATTTAAAGTAGAGATGAATGATATGAAAGTGGCAGCAACTGAAAGTCTTCCTCTCTTCAAAAGATTAATAGAAAGTTTGCAACCTCAAGATGTGAAGGGTAGACTCATTGCTTATATTGAGTTGAAAGATTTGCAAAAACCACTTCGTTTTGAATTCTATTGCTCAGAATGGACTACTCTTAGTGACCTATCTTATGCACGACATACGGAGAAAATTATGGAGAATATGGAAGGGACGATGGAAGGAAATGCATCCGTTCTTAAATATATCATGATTCAAATGAGTGTGTTTACATCCACGACTTTGTTTGATCGTCGACACATTGTGTAGATGTAATAAAGTTTTCTTTTCACTGAGTATTTTGTAATGGTGTATAGAGCAACATGAGTCATTGCGCTTTGTTAGATAAATGAATGCGTCTTTGTTCGAGAAAAGGGGCGTGACACAGCATGAGTCATTGCGCTTTGTGCATTACTATCAGGCTCTTTGTTAGATAAATGAATGCGTCTTTGTTCGCTAGAAGGGGCGTGTCACTCAAGTCTTTGTGAGGACTAGAACGACTTTGTAAGAGGGAAGGTTTCCACCCACGCAGTCAAACGTTCACCTGTGATAACTCTTTGTCACATAACAAAGACAGGGAAAACGAGAAAAGGGAAACGCATGTGATTTGAGCTAGGTCTGCTTATAAAACGGACGTCTGAGCTCATGGCAATCATTTCCGTCCTTGCGCTAACCATGCAGTTGCTCGAAGCCATCAGCTCCTCTGCTCTCGCACTGGGTACACTGAACTCCCTTACTTTAGCATCGGGTAAAAATGCTTTCAATCAAAAGATAACTCATCATGGAGAAGCCGTAACGATAAAAACTCCAAGTCATCGGATAGATTATCTGAAGGTTATGTCAACAAAGTATGGACTGGCCGTGTGTGTACCGTTTGACTATTGGACACGGCTAAAATTCAATACTCTTGAAACATTCCTGAAAGAAAATCTCACCATTCCCAAAGAAATTGTTCGACACAATGGGAAGCGGCCACAAGTTCCCATCATGGAAAGACGATACATGTATGTTCATATGGATAGACACTGTCTCATCATCCATGAAAAGGAGGGCAGTGAATTCGACTTACTCAATTGCAAACCACTCCCCATTTTGGGAAAAGGATTCTACTCCTTCGAAATTAAAATTCAAACCATCTACATGGGTCCGCGCAGGGACGGAAGGTTGTTTACGTTGAATCCGTATCTTGTCTCCATCACCTTTAAAAATGATGTCCATGTTGATGATGATCAACTACAGTAACACTCTCCACACACTGAGAACGCACCATCGGTCTTTATGAGACCACGGCCTAACGGCCACCGTATCAAGAAAGAAAATGTACACTCACCATGCCACACTTGAACATGACTCTCTCTCCTTCTTTCTTAGGCATACCCTTCTTCACTCAGGTTTTAAACATGTGGAAATTATCAGCATGGCTCCATGTATCATGGAAACGTCAGTGTGTTACATTTCATGATACGAAACGTCAACTTCAGATAACTCTAGAACGCTTTCAACTACGAAGGTTGCATCGCGCTATCCTATCCCACTCTTGCCGTGTCATTAACGTAGGAGACGGCATTGTATTTATTCGAATTCAAGAGATGATTCTACATAATGATCACTGCTACATTGTGATTCCAAAACCCTCATGGGAAAAGTATAAAAGGGAAGTTCACTCAACCCTCATGCCATTTGTGAGTAATGGTCCCCATCCGCATCATCAACGCCATGCGCGAAATGAATCTCAGAAGAGACATCGATTTAGAACAGTTGCATACCCATCTTCCCGATTCAGTCTATCATCGCGGTCGTCGACAAATGTTGGTCATTCGCATGAGCAACGTTCGAAATCTTCAAATCTTTCGCTGCGGCAAAATCCAAGTCCTAGGAAACCTTTCTCATTTCGTGATGCAGTCCATGTGTTACGAAGTCGTCAAGAAAATGCGAACACTCATGCCTCATCTACGCCTCAGTCCCCTGACATTGAAGAATATAGTAGTGTCTGTTCAATTGAAGATGTTAGCGAATCTAGCCAACATTAAAACCAGTAATCATTGTATATTTTATGAAACTGAACTCTTTCCTGCTGCTCTGATTCGGAAGTGGCATCCTGTACATATTGCAGTGTTTCACACCGGACATTGTATCATGACTGGTTTACGTGATATCAGTAAAGTAGCTGACATTGTTAAATCTTTAATGCGTTATCTGTATGAGTCACAGTTAATAGAATCGTGTTAATCACATGATGTGTTTTGAATGAGTCATCGCAATGAACTATCGCCCACTCTCTTGTCAGTGAAAAGGTCATCAACAAGGTTCGTCGCTTTATGATGAGTCAGCGCTATTTATAGACATGAAATGATGTCTATACACTTGTCGGTGAAAAGATCATCAACAAGGTTCATCACTTTATGATGAGTCAGCGCTATTTATAGACATGAAATGATGTCTATACACTTGTCGGTGAAAAGATCATCAACAAGGTTCATCACTTTATGATGAGTCAGCGATATTTATAGACATGAAATGATGTCCACACACTTGTCGGTGAAAAGGTCATCAACAAGGTTCATCACTTTATGATGAGTCAGCCTTATTTATAGACATGAAATGATGTCCACACACATGTCGGTGAAAAGGTCAGGATGTCTGACATGAGGCGCCATCGATGTTGAATGACACGCCCACACACGTGTCGGTGAAAAGGTTGAACAAGATTGATTAGATTCGTATGACTGACGCCTTACCCCTTCATGAGTCAGAGCTATTTATAGACATCAGTCAGCAAAGTGGTTGATGTTTCCTATGCCGAAGAAATTGTCATGATGCTACATTCGTTGGTGAGGATGTTAGCTTACAAACTCTAACATGGTTATGACTTCATTTATATTTCACCTATCTTACAAACAGTGATATGGTGATAACTTTATTTCTAACTTTACAATCATCAACTTTATTTCTAACTTTACAATCATCAACTTTATTTCTAACTTTACAAACGTCAACTTTATTTCTAACTTTACAAACAGTGAAGTGATTCTGACTTCATTTTATATTTCGCCTATCTTACAAACAGTGACATGGTTATAACTTTACAATCATCAACTTTATTTCTAATTTAAAAAGCAGTGAAGTGATTCTGACTTCATTTTATATTTCGCCTATCTTACAAACAGCGACATGGTGATAACTATATTTCTAATTTTACAATCATCAACTTTATTTCTAACTTTACAAACGTCAACTTTATTTCTAACTTTACAAACAGTGAAGTGATTCTAACTTCATTTATATTTCACCTATCTTACAAACAGCGACATGGTGATAACTTTATTTCTAACTTTACAAACAGTGAAGTGATTCTGACTTCATTTTATATTTCGCCTATCTTACAAACAGCGACATGGGTATAACTTTATTTCTAACTTTACAAAAAGTGAAGTGATTCTATCTTCATTTATATTTCACCTATCTTACAAACAGCGACATGGGTATAACTTTATTTCTAGCTTACAATCAACAACTTTGTTTCTAACACTACCCATCTTACAAAATGATTAAAACTTTTATTTCTTTCTAATGAGTGAGAATCCCATCTTTATGTCAAAAGAAAAACGACACAGTATGTACATGCAGGTATATATAGAGGTAGGGGATTGATAACTCCTTTACGCTCTTACCAAGTGTAGGGTTAAAATTCAATATTTTCAAAACTATAATGAAAGCTTAAATTTGTGTTTATGTATATCTACATTTTGAAGTGAGAACTGCCAAATACAATCGAAAGCTTGTTTTATTGAAATAATCTTAATTTTGACAAAAAATATCAGCTTATTTTAATATGAACCAGTAATTTTTCTGAGCTTTCGCTCATTTTTTTCAGGTTCTTTTTCAGTATTCATTCGTTTTAACTCGTTTTTTGCAAAACAGTTGAATGCGCATATTACAATCGGTTCAAAACATAGGTGCCCGGAGGTACATTTCTGTTGAATCAATGAATTCATTTCTGATGTATCAGACGAAACAATCTGAGATAAAATACACAGAAATAGTTTACGCGGGTATAAAGACGATTAAAACTTCATGCGAATACTTTCATGACTAATCAAAAATTCATAGCACATCACTGCGAACGATGTGACAGTGAAACAGAAATCCGTCGGCTTGCATAAGCCACCTCGGTCAGCCATCTTGAATAATTGCTCAATACTTTCTGGTAAATTGCAGGATTCTTCGTCTTGTAAGACTAACAGTAATTTGCAATTATCACAATGTCTCCGGCGACTAATGCTTCGGCCTATATATCCGGCAACAAAAAAGGAGATGTTTGCATCATTCACCGAAACGTCATCCAAGGATAAAGTTTTCATTTCATCAATAAAATCTGAACAAAGATCATTCGATAGTGTAGCGTAATCATCAACACTCAAAGATGATCGGTCATCTAGATGAGATGCTTGGAAGATCATGTTTTTCTGAATGCAAGTCAAAACTCGAATTTTCTTTTCTGCTTGTAGGAGTTGCTTGATGGACATGTAGAAGTTTCCGCCGTTAAGCTGACGGTACCAACCGAACCTACCTTCAATTGGGTCCGAGGAAAATTTTCCAGTTAAGACGTAATCAAAATCGTGATGCTCCAATAAATGATATGCCAGTAATTCCATTGCTGTCATCGATTGTATGCAGGCAAGAAATGTCTCTGAGGTTAAACCAGTCATTTTAGATGATTTCCAGGTTTTGAAGACTTGTATTGCTTGCTTCAGAAACAATACCGAGACATCCTGTCTCGATCGAATTGGTTTGCAATGATCATCAAGCTTTCGAGCACCTGAAATGCAATTGATGTAACTGTAGAAGTACAGGTATATATTTAAACAAAGGACATTTTGCATTTGTGAATACACAAAGAGCTGGGAATGAAGTAGTCCATTGAATGATAGGAGTTAAATGTTTCTGTTAGCTAGCATATGCACATGTATAGGCATTTTCCTACATGTTCACTGTTTGCCTGTAAACTGTGAAACAAAGGTAATTAAATCGCGAAAAAATTAGCTGTATTCAACGAACAAACTTACATGTAGATAGATGGCATTTCAGTCCAGATATAGTAGCAATATTTATGTTACGCGTATATTGTGAATCTTATCTAAGTGATTTGGCAAGAGTATGCATATTGATCAAAATTATGAACAGCTTTTTCAAAAACATAATAACATAAAAAATAACTACCGGTAAGTTTCAAAATAATGTTTACTGGTTTTCTCTTCTCTGATGATCATTTGCGAAGTTAGATGAGAAACAGATTTTCAAGAGCAGACAAAGTTTATTGGATAATTTAAGCTTAAAGTTGAAATGGGGTCCGACTTAATCCGACCCACCCTATGTTATTATAAACACATTCTTCAATGCGTGAATTGTCAAGTAGAAGTCGTACTGATGACGTCGATGAATGGGTTGGTCTGGTGGTTTTGAGTGGTTTTGATAGATACAGAGGTAAAGCAGGGAAAATTCGAGGAACTGCACCGGGTCGTACTCTAGGTGTTCGCAAATCTTTTGTATCTCTCCGTTTATCTAGCGACGTAAATGTTATATCCTCGGCGTAAAAATGCTTTGAGCACACTCTTGTTGAGTTGGTCACTATTAGATTTTGTCTTGGTATTTGTTTAAGCCAAAGATCACGCTGTTGTTCATCAGTTGGGAATCTGAAGAAGGACACCGGAGACTGTGGAGAATCTTCATTCTTTAGCGGTTTGTAGCCGCTACGGCACTTCGGGACACAATACGTGTACACCATCGAAGAACGACGAATGCTAGTGATATTCCACTGAAGTTGTGAGCGGAAATGATATTGACTGCAGCTGTGTGTGACTGAAGCAATGTCTCACCGAAGTAATACAATCAGCATTCGATCGATCGATGGTTGATGTGCGCACGCGGTTATTGAGGCTGTGTGTCCCCGCTGATCTAAGACAGACATCGCCACACACGCACACACGAAGTACACATTGTAAAGACAACGGTACATAGTGACGAAATCTATTTGATTCCCAAATTACAGCACACCAGAATTTTAACCCTACACTTGGTAAGGTCAGTGCTAACAGCAGATGTAGTTATCAATCCCCTACCTCTATATATCCCTGATGTACATGATATGTTATTCATCATCACAACCGATTTCCATAGCACCGCACATAGTTAATACTGATGGTAGCAGAAAACATAGTTTTTATGGCTCACATCACCGGAGAAAACAAAGTCACTCATGTACAGGGAGAAAACAACGTCAGGAAAACCAGTTGATATGCAAGTCATGATATGAAGTGATCAGGAGTTGGACGCGTGTTACAAGGCACTCACTCACAACATCCCCATAGAAAACGCCATGGAGCGAAAAAGCAAAACATCAACCACAACAGAGAGGAAGCATTCATCATCAGACATCGCCGGACGGAGGAAGAGAAAGTTTCCGTCTCTTGGGTGGAGGTAGATGAGTGTCTGGATGGCCGTACGGTAATGAGTGGTTAGGACTCATCCAGCATCGCTTGTCTTCCCAAGCTGAGAGACCTCGTTTCCTAAACGTCGTTGTTCTGACTTGATGCGACTGTGATTTTGAAATGGTCATTTCTACTTTTTTAATTTTAAGAGAATCTAAGGCATCTTGATAGTCCCTATGTGTCATTTTTCTAACGATTGACTTCGAGATGCCTTTCGCCCGTTTAATAGGAAGCTCTGAGGATTTTAGCTTCATGGAGTACATCTTGGGGCGAAGCAAGATCATCTCCTCTATCAGTTTGCCGGCACACTCATCCTTGAAGCAGCCAAGCTTCTCTTTATTTGTGGTAGAGTAAAGCGGATGGTCAGTGGGATAGTTGGAACTATCAAACTTGGGTGCTAAATATTTTAAAATGTCTTCCTGCTTGACTTGGCTCGTGGTTGTCAAAGCTAGGAAGAAGCTGTCTGTATCGCCTCCTACTAATTCCACACGTTGGAGCAATGGACACGTTTTAAAAGTGTGGTAAAATAACTTATACATTTCTAACTTGGAGTGATCCAAGACAGCTTGACCGACATAAATGGGCTTACAAAGTTCTACTTTAGATTTTAACATTTTAAAACCAGTAATGTCTTCGGAAATGACATCATGGTGGCAAAACAACGGCGAGCGACATAACTTGATACTCGTTTCCGGATCAGTTACGATGCGATAGTCCATGCGCTTTCTTACATCCTCCATGCTTTTACCAAAGAGGGCATTATTCTTAAATTTAAAGAAGTCCTTTTCGAAGGGATTCTTGGATTCATCCCGTTTCTTGCTATTAAATTCTATATACGGTTTTAGAAAGGGCTTCTGCCTAAACTGGATGGCGCGATGGACTTTGTCAAGTTGCATCCCCATAGATAGAATTTGAGGATGGAATAGTGCACGATGTAATGCTGCTTGTTCAATTGGGTGAGCAACAACTTCCTAGTGGCTTTCTACTTTTAGTCATTTTCTGCCTCATACTGCTCATTGTGTTCTTCCATAAAGGGAGAGAACATATCTGTACTGACTATGCCAGATTCGGGTGCGAGAGGAAAATCAACGGTCCTATTCTTAATGCAGTCTGGATAGATGAGGTCGACTTCAAATAAATAACCTATGTCGGCCTCATCTCCCAGTGCCATGATGTGTGCTGGATTGGAGTAGTATTCAATGACATGGGGCTCTACCCATTGGAAGTCAGACTGTGGCAAAGGCTTGGAGAGTGCACCCCCATACAAATTATTTTGGTCTATGTACATTAAATACGTGGTCGATCCTATGTCTTGGGTGCTGTTGACAACATGTTTGTTGACAAATGTCAAGCCACTCCTTATACCACGTTCAAATAGCGTGTACATTTCTGCATCTTGCAGTAAATGAATGCTCTCTTTCGTCATCTTGAAGGCTGACTGATAGGACAGACCCGGCAGACTAACAAAATGGACGGGGTCTAAGGCGTCCTGTTCTAATGTGACTTTCCTAAAAGTCTCAAACACGTCAGCCAACAGATAGACGTCTAATTTTAAGTAGGCAAGCATGTAGTCACCAAAAGTGCGACACCTAAATTCTAACCATGCTTGCTCTGCATGCCTATAATCATCCAGCGAACAGTCCTCACCCGTCAAATCATTTTTAAATTTATCGATGGATGGAAGGGATGTTTCTTTCAATGTGTCTATTGAACTGAAATAACTATAAGGAAGCACCCCTTTCCGACGTATCAGACTGTCACTTATGTTGGGATAGTCTTTCTTTAAATGTTGAGTGAGGGGAAGTGTTTCTAAATTATTAGCCAACGCGGCTAAGGAAGAAGACATAAACTGGAAACTGTCTAGAATCTTTATGTCATAGAAGACAGGCTTCCCCTCCTTCGTCTTATCGACTTGGACTTTAGCAGTGATGCACATAAATTTTTCCTTACTTTGTGCAATCACTTTGGATGACCAGGATTTCATTTTACCGAATCCATGGCGAATGATGATGTGAGCATCATAACATTTAAAGGTATGAAAGATGACGGGGAGCGTTCGCCGTTTGAGCCTAAGTTTCATATTGCATTTACTGCATAAGGCAGACCTAAATTTACCACTGAGATGGCAATGGTCCCTCACTTTCTTATGTTGCTGATCATCCAAGGATGAACAGCAGCGGGGACATTCCGTGGTCCTATCAAACTTGATTTTATCGGCTTCTGTGAAGCACATGGGTTTCCTAGTCAGCTCCGCTTCATAGCGTTGATGAAAACGGGCTTTCCTATCTAAAAAGTTGAGGAAGTTTTCAACGCACTCCTCGCCTTGCCACACATGCATTTTATTTTGGTTCCTATAATATGGATGCCAGACTTCATAACAGGCAATGGCTGCTGGCTCATGACTTAGGTCTTCTTGTTCAATATAACATTCAATGTCCGCATAGATGGTACATATGGGACTGAGCTCATTGCCGTTTTCTTCATAGATATAAAATTTATCTTTGGGCATGACTTCCATTTGAAGCTTACCCTGAGAGCACCACTCGTAATGCTGTTCAAAAAATGGTTTAGATGTGAAACTTCGTGTGCAACGATCACAGTAATAATGTTTGTCATCATAACTTTGTTGGTGGCGATACAATCTAGAAATTTTGGGAATGCCACAATAATGCCATTCTGGGTGGTTGTCGCTATAGACTAGGAGGAGATTGACAACCCGGTCGAAGTTACTTTGGCGATTATTATACCTAACGCCTTTCAGACCCTTTTCCCAGAGATGGATGACAATCTTAATGTTATTCAATTTTTCAAATTGGGCGATGCCTTTAAAATCTAATGTGTTGACATCTAACCCGTCAAACTTAAGCTCATCCTCCCATTCGCAATACTTGGTGACTCTTTGACGATGCTTACCTACATCATTATAGTGAAGAATGGAGAGGACGGCATACTTGAAACACTGGGACTGACATTCTACATTGAAGACAGCCTTTTTGTCAGCTAGTGCTTTGGGGAGGGTGAAACAACCGCTCCCTTGTAAATTTTCTAAAAGATTTATTTTAATGTCTACCTTCTCTATCCCATCAAAGACCAGACCGCTGTCTCTTTCATTAAATTTATTTAAGTTGCTGACGAGATAGGTCGCATGTCTCTCTATCCACTCGTTTACATCACCTATCAGATCAGCAGCACAGGAGGCTATCCTAATGGTAACAGTGGACTCTACTTCTCCCGTGCTACTGTCTACCTTATTGAAACGAGCAGTGAGATAGAACATGCCCTTAAGTAAAAATCTATCTAAACTCGCCAACATTTGATGAATTAAGCCTATATTATTCATCAAGAAAGAATGAATGTCTTGCACAGCTTCAGAGCTTTCTAACTCATAACCGCGAACGAGCCTCTCAAGGGAAAACTTGCTCAGCCTTAGAGTGACGTTGTTGTCAGTGTAAAGCTCAGTGGGATGAGTGTGACAGAGTGTGTGCGAAGAAAGAACAAACTCTGTAGGAAAGGTCTTCTGACACGAAGAACAGGAAAAGCCGACGTGCGATGAAGGATGCTTCCTACCTGATGACGTTGGTGGTTGCCTCACACTACCACAGGAACCGCCTTCGATGTGGACTCGCAAGTTGGTGCTGTTGTAGAACGTGCGTCCACAACCTTCACACTTGGGCCGTTGAGGGATCGGTCGGCGTGTCTTCTCCATATCTTCTTTCGCTTTTGGGCAGCGAGAATGCCGGTGTCGCCGAAGGCAGAATGGCCTCGCGAAAACCTGCCCGCAGTCCGTACAGTTGAGCTGTCGAGCCGTAGATCCTTCTCTCTCCCTCACACCTTCCTCCTCGATTGCAATCTCCTCTCCCACTATCTCTAACCCTCCTGCTCCAACAATCTCTCCACCGACTTGATGGAGAGGAGAGGGAGCTCGGACACTGCAGGTGGTGGTGGTTGTGATGCAGGGATGATGATGGGACGGGAGGGAACGTCGCCGTCCAGGAGGTAGACCGCCAGATCTGTTGAGAAAAAGAGAAAAGAGATTAGTAGCATGATCAACATTTCAAGTTTGAAGTCTTATCCCCCTAATTCCCAATCACGGTTACTTACCATCTAATGAATTGATCTCTGGCAGCAAGGATGTACGCGGAGGAGGTAGGAGTGGGACACGAGCCGAGGGTGGAAGGGTCCTCGGCTTCGGTGTCGGAGGGACGTGATGACGAGGAGCAGGGACGGGTGCAGGGAGCGGAGCTGGCGGTGGAGGTGGGGCGATGACAATGCCCGAGAGAGGAGTCGCAGTTTGGGCGGAGGTAGATGAGCGGGAAGGTAGGGCCGGAAATTCATCGTGGTATTTCCGCCTCGCGGCTTCCTCCCACTTCTTCATCTTCGCCATATCTGTAGAGAGGAAAGAGAGATTAGATTAGAGGTTGCGGAGATAATAATGATAGAGAGTAAGCTATGCGGATACAGAAGTGCTAAAACATGACATTCCAACTCTCATAGGTGAGGATACTTACACTTGCCAAGCCGCTCGTAAGCTTGCCCGATTGCTCCTTGGGGGACGGGTTCCCCATTACGAATGCATTCATGCACTGAAAAAGAATGACAGCAAAGATGAGCAGAGGTAAATTTGAATTCGGTTTAGACATGAACAAAATAAGGGAGGGGCTCTTGATTTTAATGAGGATGTCTACCCTAATGATGTTAGTAATAGAGTCAACCTTGATACAAATACTTACATTGCTCGATGGTAGCCTTCTCCATCTCAGCAGCAATTCGATAGTTCTCAATTTTCGTAAACTCCATGTCGGATAGTTAATAATAGATACTGAATAGTAAGACTTCAATCTCTGAAAAAGAAAGATGAGAATCATTTCATTTGCCTAGTCAACGTTTATCATGGGAACATTCATTGAAGTGACATCTAATGAATTACATTTCACTCTACTCCATATCATAAAGACTAACCTTTGTCGAATGGCTAAAGTACTCTGACCTGGCGAGAGAAAGCATCACGTTGAGTATGAAGTCGAACGCCCAACATGAGCAACGGCTCAGAGGTTTCGGTCTAACAAACGAAGAACAACCCGTGCAACGCAATCCCTCTACGGCAGTACCCGCCGTCCCGAAGGAACGCTCGAGCAAAGGAGGTATTACAGCGATGATATGTTGTATGAGTAGAAGCGAATCTCTTGATAGCAAGAGACAACATGAAAACAACCTGATAGCAGGAGCTCACCGACACTCACCTTGTGAAAGATAAATGTGAAGAGCAGAGCTGATACACTGCCTTTTATAAGATTTTCCTAAGCGGTGAATGGATCAGACCTCTCGTCCAATCACAGACGAGCTAGAGTTCCCGATGTGCGCACGCACGTTTGTAACGCGTTCTTGAAATCGTGTTAGGCAAAAATGTTGTTTAGAATAGACTCAACCATGGCACCTGAAGTCAATACATTGAAACATGATGATTGCACGATTCGTTTTCATCAAGAGTACTTCAGAGCCTTAATACAAGACTACATCCTTGAGTTTCAAAGGGAGGAGACAGAATTGGAAGCATGTTCAGACTAGACACGAAAAATATTTACGGAGTTGATATCTTATTTCAAAGACATTCTCATCAAGGCTCATTTAATTGCACATGTCAATTACATTCATTTTCCACAAGGTGAAGTATCGGAAAGTGTTGATTTTCAATTTCGTTCCTATGGACAAGAATATGTTGCTGATGCTTCTGAGTTTTATACACGACATCTGCGGAAGATTATTTCTCGGATGGACAACTTTCATGGTTACGGCGATCATTTGCTTCTGAATAAAATAAACCATATTGTCATTGCTATTAGTAAAGTGGGTTTCAATGATGTTAAATCAAAGACCAAATAAAGCATTTTTCATGACACTTGTGTTGTGCTAAACTTTCTAGTGTTGTGGTGAGTTCGGTCAGTCATACAACTTCAATGATCAAACTTTACTTTCACAAACATGCGTCGTAGTAAAATTATTTGACTGCAATAACGCTTACATTTCATGACACTTGTGTTTCGTAAACGCCGATGATCAAACTTTACTTTTACAAACGTGTGTCGTAGTAAAATTATTTGACTACACTAGCTCTTACATTTTATGACATGTGTGTTTCATAAAACATCATGATCAAACTTTTCTAACTATACATCAACCTGTGTTGCAGTAAAACTTTTACAAACCATGATGCACTTTCTGACGAAACTCACGAATAATCGTCATGATCAAACTTTACTTTCTCAAACGGGTGTCGCGGTAAAATTATTTGACTACACTAACTTTGCAAACCATGATACACTTTCTGACTAGACTTACGAATAAAACGTTGATGATCAAACTTTCTAACTATACATCAACCTGTGTTGCAATAAAACCTTTGTACAACATGATAAAGTTTCTGACGACACTAACAAGAGCTTGTTCACTAGCGAAGAGAGAAGTCTGTGATGTGTTGCGTGTGGCGCATGAATGTCCTCCCGTTTCATCGCTTCATCATTTCGTCTCCGTGATAGAGACAAGAAGAACTGATGGTTCATTCTCGCATGGTTGGCCAACTGTCGGGAGACAAGTGCAATGGAGATTTTATGAGGTAACCTGTGGCAGATAGCTAAATGTCGCCCTGGCGGTCAGAGTACAACGTTGAGGCGAAAGGCAACCACTTGCAAACATGACGCAGAGAGGTTTCACAAGGATTACCATTGCCCACGTCCCCTGCAGTACTCATCGCTACGGACTTCACCGCTGTCTCGAAAGAACGCCCACACACAGGAAGTATCACACCGAAAATCTCTGTGACTTGCACCGTCCATGACTTGATCGCCAGACATGAAAACCGGTAGAGTTGGTATGAGGTTGACAGACTTTGATCAGCTTGATAGCAAGCCGTAGAGAGCTTGATTCACCAGCGTTTTGCAATGGAGATGTTTAGAGGCCACCCATGACAAGATAGCTAAGACTCAACCGATTGGCGTTCAAAGTGCTACGTTGAGAACTGTGTCAAATGCCCAACATGAGACATGAGTTTCCCCAGCGGTTTCGGTCTAAACTATGACACACTCCCTTGCCACACTTATCACTACGGCAGTAATGGGCAAAAGACCGTTCCAGGACACCATAAAATTCAAAAAAATAGTATCTTTAAAAACGTCATAAATTCATGAATTTATACCCTTTTTCAGGTTTTTAAGACCTAAATTCATGAACTTAGTCGTTTTTAAAGATACCGACTCATTTTCAAAAAATGGTACATTTTAAATGGCCTAAATTCATGAATTTTGGTCATTTTTCAGGTTATGAAGAAAAAAACCGTTTTTTAAAATACCGAATTTTCAAATTTTTCAAAATCTCAAATTTGAGAATTACAATTTTCTCGCTTAAATCATGACCGTTCCAGGACACCGAAAATCATAAAAGTTATGAAACTCAAATTTGTGATTATGACATTTCACCCTTAAAATCATGTCCGAATCATGTCCGTTCCAGGACACCGAAAATCAGAAAAGTTGAGAATTTCAAATTCATGAATTTTATCCATCTTTCAGGTTTTTAAAATATATCATGTGACTAAAAATATTTCTTTAAAAATGGAAGAAACAAAAGTGGAAGAAACCGCAAGAATATATCCTTCGTTAACATATGAACGTAGTTCTACTTTAATGGACATTGAAAAAATGAATAAAGAAAAACACAAAGATAGAGTACGTTATATGAAAGATAAGGAATCTCAATTATTATTAAGATTAGAGCATTATAAAAAATTAAGAAAGAGATGGAGTAAAGTTAAGAATGTAACACAAGGAATTGGCATATTCTTGACAATAAGTTTAGGTGCTTTAACAATTGTTATGTCTTCAGGTGTTTTAGTAATTCCAGTAGTTGCTACAGCTTTAACAGGTACGGGTGTTTTTGCAACTTCACTTGTTACAATGTTAGATAAATCTTTAACCCATTAGCTGCTAAAGGTCGGGCAGCGCCCGACCCAAAAAGTTAACAGTGCACGCGTCAACAGAAATTGTTTCAACTCGTTTCCACGCGGAACTATGAACCATCACCACACTTGCTCACGCGACTAGCGATATTTGTATAACTCCTCCACGCGCGGAAGTAGAAGTCAAATCATTGAAATTATAAAGTTAGTTTTTAATACAAGTATAATGTTGGTATAATAGTAATTTTTTAGCCAGCAACATAATTTCACAGCCTGTTAAAGGAAATACGCTTATCAAACTTCCGACAATCCTATGACTTAATTCATTATTTGTTAATCCTTCAAAAGTGAAAAGGCCGTCATATCATGGGAAAATTTAGTAATATTTGCTGTCAGTATATAGCTGCCTTTCGTTATATATCATAATTTCAAAATAGTTACATGTATGCTGCTTCGGGAAGATTCGAATTAATTACGCTTATTCCAACCATATAAGCTAACGACTGCTGATGAATTGAGAAGTAATTTTAAGTTACATTAATTTAGTATAATTAGAAAATATCAAAGCATAACAGAATAAAAACATAGCTACAATTTATGTAAAAGACAACCCATGTAACGCCCAAATTATCATTACAATTGATGCCACAATGGAAAGCAATCAATGCACAACGCCGGACTTTCTGGACATCCTTGACACTCATATCTCATTTCCTTCCTTCGCCCTTCCCTGTATCCACATTCCCGGCATCTTTTTGAGGGGCGAGGTCGATTTTGCCGTGCCGGAATCTTTGTTGGCACATGGGCGATTACGGGTTTTCTAATTTTTTGAGAATGGCAGCGCCCTCTTCCTGACTCCTCAATCAACACTTTCACAGCAAACTTTTGAAAATCGGTGAACTTTTTTACGTTTTGTTGATGCATATATCGATGGAGAAAAAAAGCGTTAAGCAAAAGTTTTTGGATCAAATGAATTCCAAGCTTAGTGCACCAGTGACCGGACTTTCTCGCCGCACTACATGATTCGATGATGGCATCTGCATTATCTATTGCTCCCATCAGTCGATTGTAATCCATAACACTACCTGGCTTTGACACCTGCTCTACAACTCCTCCACGTCGCACACGTTGCACAGAATGTAGTTCCGCTTTTGAGTTGGAATCCAAAAGATAAACATTCTTGATTCCTGAGGCTTTGTTCACACAATAACGCACTACCATCAAATTATTTTGACGCATGAATAAACTGTTATTGGGTCGAAGAGTCTGCTGTCTCAGATCAGAGGGGGCACCGCGGTTAATTCGAAGAGTTCCTAGCATCAACGTGTCTCTTGTCAAAAGATGTGCCAGACGAACACTCGTAAAAAAATTATCGGCAACAACTCTGTATCCTTGATCTAAAAGAGGTTCGATAAGGTGGACGACGATTCTCTCGGACACAGTCAAACCACGATCAACTAACGCTGGGGCGAATGTATCATGCTCATTTTTGTTAACATGCACTTCGAACGACCACAGATACCCGACCTTCGCATCACAAACTTCGTATAACTTAATTCCATAGCGATGCCTTTTTGAAGGAATATATTGTCTGAAAAATAAGCGACCACGATAGAGTACAACAGATTCGTCGACGGCTAAATCGTTGTAGGGAAGGTAGGTATTACGGCAAATGTCTCGCACTTTGTTTAAAAACGGACGAATTTTTCTGAGAGGGTCTTGTTCATTTATATTGATTTCATCATAGTTGGCGAATCGAAGGAATCTGAGCAGAATTTGAAAACGGTCCCTTGAAAGAGATTCCATTCGCATCAGGTAAGGCGTGTGCAACATCGGATCAACAGTCCAATAATACTCGATGGAAGGTTTTTGCACTAATCCCATATATAGCAGAATACCAATGAGTTTTTGCATTTCAGTACCGCTGGTTTCCTTCCATGCATTTAGCCGTTTAGGAGTTTGCTCCTCATCAAAGTCAGAAAAGAAGATATCAGCTCTCCTGTTCGTGGCATCAGCCAAGAAATCAAACTGCGTCAGGAAGCAAAACCCTTATATAATGTCTCATCAATTGTTCATCATTCAAATTATCATTTGGAAGAAGAAAATGATTAATCCCAGGTACACCGAGAAACTCAGGTAATGGTGGTCTGTCATCCAGTCCTGGCTCAACAAAGGTGAATCCTTGATATTGATTGGGAACAATTTGTTCTAAATTTTGTGCGTCAATTTCATCATCAGATTCCCCCTCAGATTCCGTATCATTTGATGTATCGGAGAAGTCGTCACTCACATTTCTCCATCTTGCACCACTTCGTGTAGCCATGTTAAAAACTGTGCCGAATGTCTGCACTTGATGATTACTTGCTTGAAATTAACAACAATATTTCAAATCATGCATAAACAATGTCGAACTATGAATCAATGAGTCATAAAATCCATAGTCCATGTGAAATCTGGTCTATTTAGCAATATCTATGGCTTGGCGCCATAGATACGCCTTGTCTACAAAATATTATTCCTCATCGATTATAAATGT
Organism: Prostheceraeus crozeri; assembly: GCA_907163375.1. Lineage (NCBI taxonomy): Eukaryota > Metazoa > Platyhelminthes > Polycladida > Euryleptidae > Prostheceraeus > Prostheceraeus crozeri. The sequence goes on from CAJQUW010003176.1 coordinate 560,581, forward strand.
CATTCAAGTAGATATCTATGCTTATAACCGCATTGCTTAGATTTCATACAGAGCCGACGCTGCACATATGAGTCGTCTGTGCGAAATAAGGCGCCAATTTGCTAGTGTTTGCAAATGACACAAGATGAATTTGGTAGATCGAAATAGAATCGTATCGCTTGTGTGAAAAGATGCTTGATGTTGATAATTTAATAAAGTTACAATGATGCTTGTATGAGATGGAAATTTATCCCTAGATAATGGTCACCTTAAAATTTATAATATACAGGTTTTAGGTAGTGAAATGTAAGAGCCTATTTATAACACCAAATCAATTGGCTTTCCTGTATCATGTAACACCTACATTATACTTATCTTTCATGTTTCATTGTAGTGTTTTCATTTCAATTATTGACAATATCATCAGCCTACCCTAACATTTAGGCCTACAACATAATTAAAATATTGATGAAATATTTACCTTATAATTTGATCACATGAGAGGTAATAACGCTCGGGTCGGGCGGAGCCCGACTTTCCGCGTGAGAGGTAGTTATCATACGGTCGGGCGCTGCCCGACCTTCGCATGTGAGTGAGTTATTTCACGGTCGGGCACTGCCCGACCTTCGCGTGTGGGAGTGTTGCACGGGGTCGGGCACCGCCCGACCTTCCGCGTGTGGAGGTGTTATTTAAAAATACACAGTCGCAGCTAATGGGTTAATAACTAAGAAACGAAAATCATTAGAAACTAAGCATTTACATATTCAAGAAGTCTATGATAAACTACATTACTACTTTCAAAGAGTATGTGATGATAATGTTATTACGTTAGATGAGATTGAAAAATTTGATCAAATAGCTAATGAAGTAAATCAAATATCCTTTCAATTACAGTCCGAAAAAATTGATGATAAGAATAAACAGGATGGCAAAATTTCTAGTGATGGTAAAACTTTTACTGATGGTAAAATTTCTAATGAAGAAAATGACAAAATTTTTTTAGAAGAGCTAAAAACTTTAAGCGAAAATTTAAGCAAAACTTTATTAAACAAAACTTTATTAAACAAAACTTAAAACGAGAAAACTTTAAACGAAAAGATGTCAGACAACAAAGCAATAAAAAAATAATTTGTTCACTAAAATGTTTTTGTTGTATTCCAATGTTACCACAAAATTCAAATATGATATTTTAAAAATGGATAAAATTAGAGCTGATAATTTTAAAAGAATAAAACAATTAGAAGAGTTAATAAAACAAAGAAATATTATGAAAGAAAATCATCTTCAACATAGAATGATAAAGCTGGTATTCAATCTGATATGTTTGAAAAAATGCAGCAAACCGAGCAAGTAAAAACTGATTTTGAAAAAACTATGAAACCATTTAAAACTCTTGAAAAAGAACTTACAAATAATGATAAACAAATTGATATAACAGATCCAGAGCACAAAACTATATTAGATGACTATGGATTACTAGAATCAAACATTAATAAGAAATTACCAAAATCTATGCAATTTGAACATTCTATTTCATTTATAGATGGAAGAACAATACCTAGATTTTATCTCGGACAAAAAGAAATATTTCCACAACCTTTTCGAGGTTTATTTTTTTCACCAGATAAATCTCCTTTTAATTTAGATAGAAATTTTGTTGATCTTTTAAGAGGAGCAGATTTAAATAATTATGCTGTAGAAGATCTCATAAAATATAAAGCTATGTTAGATAGAGTTGGTGCAGTAAAATCTCTTAGACGTTATAAACAATTAGAAAATTTATTATCAACGGGAGTTAAAGAAGGAAAAGGTTTATCTGAAAAACAGAAAACAGAAACAACTGTATTTTTACCAGATGATCCACAAGAATTACTAAATAGATTAAATATTTTAATATCTGCAATAAAAGAAGGACATAATTCTAGTTTCAATGAAATTCATGCTATATTGAAAAGACTGTTAGAAAAGAAGATTCTAAATGAAGAGGATTATAAAAGTGTAGCTGAAATATGTTGTTTCTAATTTTTATCTATGATTTTATTCATGATTTTTATCTATGATTTTTATCTATGATTTTCATCTACGATTTTTATCTATAATATTTATTCAAAATTTTAACTAAAAATGTGTTCAGCAGATTTAGACAAAATTAATAATCATTTAGAAAATCTAACAGAGATTTTGGGTTCATCAAAATTTAGTACGACGTTAAAAATTATAACAACTACTTCATCACACACTTGTAATTTGGAACCCATTCTACATTTGGAACAAAATAAAAATTATCAAATTGCATTGACTAGTTTCTCCACATTTAACACTATTCAAAATGTTATGAAAGATGTGAATGATCAATTTAGATATTCTACTGATAAAGGCAAAACGTGGAAAATACTAACTTTTCTTCCTGGTTCTTACGAAGTTGAATCAATATCAAATGAAATTAAGAGACATTTAGGTATACCATTTAAAGATAAGAAACAATTACATTTTACAGTTGAACCGGCAGTTAATAAATTTTCTCTTACTTTAGACGAAAATCATCAAGTTGATTTTAATCATGATGATCATTGTCAAAGCTATTAGGATTTAATAAACAAACCTATAGTCAAGGTTATCATTTAGGTGAGAAGATTCCAAAAATAACTGAAATAAATTCAATTGTTGTACATTGTGACATTATTGAAGGAGGATATATAAATGGTAAATTGTCAAATTTAATATTCAGTTTTCCAGCTTTTACTGTACCCATTGGTTATAGATTAAATGTAATTCCACAAACATTAATATATTTCCCTATTACAAGTAAAAATATTAACAACATTAACATTAGAATCACTGATGAAAAAGGACAAGAAATAAATTTTGGAGGTGAAGAGATTATGATAGATCTTTTGGTTCGGGAGGTATAAACTCCCGTTCGAGAGGTATAAACTCCCGTTCGTGAGGTATAAAATCCCACGCAAAGCTAGGGAAGTTTAATTTTCTTCTTCTTTTAAAATAGAAATAATTTTGTTTGTTAAAAAATGAGTGAAGTGTCCCCATTAAATAAAAAAAACTCAAATTTAATCATCATCCAAATTTATCTAATAAAGTTTTGTCAGTTATTTGCGGAAGATCAGGTTGTGGTAAAACGTATCTATTGTTAAAAATTTTAACGACTCCAAATTTTTTGGATCAATTTTTAAAATATGGATTTGAAAATAATCTTAAAAAAACAGCAATTGCTTCATTATTCAAAGAATATGAAAAATCTGAAGATGAAGAAGAAATAAGTTCGTGGTGTGAAGAAGCAGCAAAAAATAGTCAGTTAGTTGAATCCAATAAAAATAAGCATATAAAGATACAATTAATAGATGATAGTGGTAATATGCAAGATCCTAGTAAACTAGATAAAACAATGAAACATTGTGTAATTTTTGATGATTGTGTTAATGATAGAAATCAGTCAGTTCAGAGAAATTATTTCACAAAAGGTAGACATAATAACTGTAGTGTATTTTATTTAACACAAAGTATGTATTCATTAGACGGAAGTGTTATTAGAAAGAATGCAAATATATTTATACTATTTGAAATAAATGCAAGAAACTTAAGTGATTTGTTAAGAGATTTATGCGTAAGAAATAAAGATGAATTTAAACAATCGTGTAACAATGCTTGGTCAAAAGATTACGGCTTCATTACAATTAATATTGATAAAAAAATTCATGATAGAGTTATAGAAGATTTGTTCTCTGACTGAAAGTCGATAGAACATTTGTTTGCCGAGTGATAAAAATATACAAATATAGTGTTATAATATTTTATTTTTTTTATTTTATGTATATATCAAATTTGTCTATCTTAGAAATTAGAAAATTAAAAAGGTTCAGTAGTTATTCCATCAGGTAAAATTTTTCTTTTATCATCAAATGGATCTAATGCTAGTTTATGTTCTTCTTTTAAATACATTTTATGTTTCTTTGAATTAAGTCTATAATTACATGCTGTTTTTATTTCATTATTAAATTATGCATTTTTATAATCTTGAAATGTTATTTGATTAGCCACTGATGCCTTTGAAATTCCTTTTAATGTTTTATGTGTTTTAATATTATTAGTTGTGTTATAACAATAATATTTAGATTTTAAAAATATAGCTTCTGTTATGAAATCTTCATTTCCTTCTAATTCATCTTTTACTTTACATAAATCAGAAGGATGAATGATATCTTTTATTTTATCTATTTCTTTAACAAGTGTAGAATTATACGGTATTGTTAATTCTAAGAAAACGGAATCCGTATCTGTAAAGTGTAATTTATAGTTTTTGCCATAAGCAGGTGCTAAATAATCATATATAAATCTATACATACATAGTTTAGCTAGTTCTAATATAGTGAAACCAATAAAATTAAACTTATCATGTTTTATGCTAATTCGACGTAAATGTACAGCACATAGTTCATCACTAAATCTAGTAGTTCTTTTATATGTAGGTTTCCTTGTTAAATTTTGAAACCTATCTTTATCATAAACTATTTCAATATTTTGTCTATTACGCACATTTTCTAAAGTCTTACCATAAAATGCATTATTCATTAATTTGAAGAACACGTTTCCAAAATCATCTTTATTTCTTTTAGCTATTTTACGTTTTTCAATATTGAACTCTATATAATATTTTAACCACCTAGATTTTTGATAAAATAGTTTTCGATGTATTTTGGTGAGAATCATTCCATGATCTAAATACCAATCTAGCATTCTTCCTTCAACAACATACTTTCCTTTATTGCTTTGTGTTAACATAAGTTTTTTTGTTGGTCTGTATTTCTTAGGAATTAAAGATTTTTGATAATCTGAAAAATCTTCTATATTGGGAATTTTGTTTTCGGAACAGAAAGGAAAATATTTTGTTTTATCTTTTATTTCATCAGGATATACTAAATCAACTTCATATATATAACCATGATTATAATTTCCATCATATGTTTTTTGATAAACAAGAATATTACACCATGACATTTCACCTGTTGGTAATTCTTGTATCATGCAAGAAGAATATAAGCTATTAAAATCATAATATAACAAATAGTTTTCTCTCATGATTTCATCAACTGCTGCTTGACTCTCTTCATTTGATATAAGTCCTTCTATATTTTGATTAAACAATTTTATAAACTGATCACTTTCTTCTGGAGATAAAGGTTTCATTATTCCATAATCATCAGGATTTACTTTTTTATTGTAACACTGTACATAACGATTACCTAAAACTGATGAAACTCCACCTCTAATTCCAGATTCAAAAAATAATAATGTATCATATGTATTTTCTTTATAATGTTTAAGTTTAACATTTGTATGTTTTAATCCTGCTAACCATGTTAAACCTGGTGTAGAATAACAATAACATGGATCTATTCCGTAATATTCTAAACACATATCACGAAAGTTTTCAAAAAGATCAGCTAGTATTAATACATCTATCTGTAGATATTTCATTGTATAATCATACATTGTTTTACAATTTAACTCTCTCAAATTTTTTTCAGCTTTTGCATAGTCTTCTTCAGATAATTGTGATTGTTTTAATGTTGATTTAAATTTATTTATTGGAGGAAGTTGTTTTTCTTCCATAATTTTATTCACAGAATTAAAATCTCCAGTTATATATTCATACGGAAATATTCCTTTCAAAGGTTTTAAATTATATTTATTTAATATTTTACATTGTTCAGATTTCAAAGTTTTTCCCATAACATCTAATGAATAAGGAGTAAAAAATCTAAATGCATCTAAAATTCTAATACAACCTAATTGCATTGAAAAATATTCTTCTTCTGTTTTACATAGTACATTTATTTGTTGTTGTTGTAATTTTTCAGATGAAAATAAATCTTTCATTACTAGATGGAAATCATATTTAGAACCATTGTAGAGTAGAAATATAAAGGAACAAAGTTATATTTAAATTTATTAGCATTAAGATTACAAGAATTATGTGCTGCACCTCTATATAATCCATTTAGATGATCATGATCTTTTACTTTGACGGCAGAGCCGTCGCTTCGCTTGTCAAGATATCTACCTTTGCCATTTTTATAATTTTTTGTAAATTCTTTTCCACAGTAATAACAATTTGTTTCATTAACAAAATTAATTTTTTCTTCATCCGTTAATGGAAGCATTGGTATATTTGTTTCAAGCAATTGTGAAAAACGTCCTTGTAATTCTTCTACTTTCTTTGTAAACATTTCTGAACTATCTTCACCATAGTATTGATAATATTCTGATTTAAATAATTCAGGATAATTTGAATGAATGTACATTCCCCAACATAATGGTTTTTGTTCAAATAAATATTTTTCTTTACTTTGTTCAGATGCACTTTTTTCATATTTATAATTATCAGAATCGGGTGAAGCCCTGGAAGACATGTCCGATGTCCCGTGATTTTGTGTCATATTAACATTATATGCTTCGAAATCACAATATATTGTAAAGGGTACTTTATTTTTAAAATACCATTTATTATATTCTAAATAATCATCTTTTGGAAATGTGTTTCTGACTGCTTCGTTTTGTTGACAATTCTCCAAATGTCTATTCATTTCTTCTTTAGTTCTAAAACTTGTCATACATTGGAGACAAGGAAAATTAGCATTATCTGAAGTTTTTGTAAATATAGAAACATCTTTACACAATATAAAATGACCCTGATAATATAATATATTCGCTTGTGCTGGTTGTTCTGTCTGTTCTAGTTTTTCAAATTTATCTTGATATATTTCATGTGTTTCATCAATTTCCTTTGTAAGATTAAATGTATTTCGATGAAAATTTTGATTTAGTATTTGTAACTGATAACTATATTCTTTATTATATTGTTCTTTATATTGTTGTTGACATTTTTTTAAACATTCATTATTTTTTGATTGTTTTCATTTTCTTCATTATTTAATTCTTTATTGTCTTCATTATTTTCTTCATTTAATTTTTGTATCGTTTCTATCTTATTTTGATATTTATGGCCATATTCTTGTACTAATATTTTTGTTTGTTGTTGTTAATCTGTTTTACATTTTTGTAAACTTTCATTTAAATTTTGTAATTTTTGCTGATATTCTAAAGATAAAGATGAATAATCGGAATCATAATCATAATTATAATTACGTCCTTTATAATTATTATGATTAATCATTATTGGTGATAATGTTTTAACAATTTCAAATTTTTCAGTACATATTATATTTCCATTGTAAAAAATATTATGATGCATGTAATTTCCTTTTTCATTGTATACTATTTCTGATTGACATAAATTTTTATTATTCAAATTTGAATCTGAGTAAAGTGGAGTAATTTTACCAATAGAAACATAATTCACATTTAATTCAAAAACATTTACTTTTATTAAATTTTTATTCTTTTTATGAAACTTTTTTAACCTATTATAATCATATGGAAATTCATGTAAGCCATCAGAAAGATCAAATTCATTTATGTATTCTTCTTTATTGTAATGACTTAGTCTTTCTTTATGATATTCTGCAGGATGTAAATGTGCTATAATACTCCACAGAAAACAATAATCATCTTCATTTTTTATGTTGATTATTTGTGGTGAACTGAAAGGTAAAGGAACATAACTACCACCAGTATTATTTTTATATTTATCAATTACTATTTTCTTAGATAGTATTTTAACAAATCTCCAACCAGATTCACGTAACTGGGCTTCAATTATACAATTTTCTAATTTAAGTATCATCGACTCAAATATGGGTTGTATATCATTTACATTATGAATTTCTTGTGAATTTGTAAAATGTCCTTGTATTATTTCTTCAGGAATTCCATCAGGTCCATTTTTTGTATAAAGTACTTCTACATTCATATAACATTTAAAAGATTTCTTAAATATTTTGAAAAAGTTGGATAGAATATCAGAAAAAGTTTTATCGGTTTCATTATGTTCAACGGGCGAAGCCCTGCAACCTTCGGTTCGAACAGATTCATTAAATAAATATTTTATATCTGTTACCGCTTCATCGGTTCGTTCAGCTTCATCAAATTCATCAGTATCGCTAAATAAATATCTTCCATCTGGTACGGGCCAAGCCCTAGAACCTTCGGTTTGTATGGTCTCATCTTCACTATTAAAAACTTTTTTATATTCCGAATGTGAATAATCATCAAACATTTTTTTAACTTTTATATCAGTAGGCAATGTTTCTAGATAGTTTATATAATTATTTAATTTTAATATATTTCCTTCATCAACTCGATCTACATTTTGTAAATGCAATTTACTATTTAAATGAGATTGATAACTTCTTTTTGTTTGCAACTTTTTTTTACATGAGACACAATAAAACTTGGTATTTTCCATTTTTTTATTTTTTAAAGAAAAAATTGTGTTTTAATTTTAGATATAAACATTCTAATATCAAGGTCTTGAGAGTTATTTTATATTATTATATATTTCACGTTCTTAAGTTATTTTATTTTCTTTATCACATTAAGTTTTATCATATTAAGTTTTATCATATTAAGTTTTATCATATTAAGTTTATATCAAAAGATAATTTAAATTTATTTTCACTAACTATTGATTCTTCATCATCATCATCAATTGATTCTTCATCATCATCATAAATTGTTTCTTCAACATCATAAATTACACTTTTTGTTATAGGATGCCATTCCCTGATAGGAATATCTAATTCCAAATTATATTTATTATTTGATAATAATATAATAGAGAAAAATATTGGTCTTTGATCTCTTTTGGAAAATTTAATAACACCACCATAATCTGATTCATTTTTAGTTTTTATTAAAGATGATAAAATTTTTAATTGATTAGATGTAAATCCTAATTTAAATTTTGTAGACCCGACACATAGTTGTCTAACAGTATCTTCAACTATTCCATCATTATTATTTTCAATTGTAAGAAAATGAAATTTAGATAAATTTTGATTATATGTAGTATTAATATCATGTTGAGATATAAATTTTTCTTCACTTAAATTTTTATAATTACTAATATTTTTATAATCTTTTTTACCATTTACACCTTTTTCAGATGTTTCAGAATCATCGTCTATGTTATCATCATCTATATTATTATCATTATTATTATTATAAGATTCTTTAAAATTATCATTATTGGATTCTTTAAAATTATTGTTATTTTTAAAATTATTATGATTATGATTATGGTCATTGTTAATAGTATAAGGTGTTGTCCACATATAAATTTTCTCTTGTTGAGCTAAACCATTTATATAAGATTTTAACAAATTAATATTTAAGTTTGAATATAATCCTATATAAGTATCATCATCATATCTTTGCGGCATTTCTAATGTTTCTTGTTTATAAATTGTATCTCTATAATAAACTTGGCATAATAATTCTTCATTATGTTTTTTACTCTCTATGTGAATGTTATATTGATTTTAATCGTCAACAAATAATCTTATTTTTTCTTTTGAGAAAGATTTTAATTTTTTAACTAATTCTCTAATATTGATATAATTAATAATTTTATTTTCTATCCAATCAGTATTACTAATCGGCAAAACTGCTCTAATGAATCCGTAGACATTATTATGTCCTATTATAACCATATTTTCTTTATTTAATTCTACATATGCAACATCATTATATTTACTTACAATCTCCATAAATTTAATAAATGGATCACCTGGAAATATACAATAGTTAGTTTCTGTAGAAGGTAAACCTTTAGTCTGTTCTCTAAATATTTCGGCTTGTAATTCGAATAAAAGATTTACATCTATACATGGATTATTATTATTATTATTATCAAAACATTTATTATCAAATCCCGTTGATCTCGTCGAATAAGAAGAACAGGATGAAACGGGCGAATATAATTTTTTTAAATTTGGATATTCCATTTTTTTATTTTTATTAGAAAAAATTTTATTTTTTTATTGTTAAAAAATGATGTTACCAAATGTTGGTGGAGGTGCATATATCCCGAATAATCGTGAATTAGAAATAGAGATAGAAAATTATATCATGAAAACTAGAGACGTTTTATCTGGTACATTGCATCTTTCTATTCTTCCGCAACAAAATACAGAGTTAACAAATAAACAATATGTTGATACACAAATCAATGACTTAAAAGAAAAATATATAAACGATGTTTTGGTTCCACTGATGAATGAATTAAAGTTGCTAAAACTTAATGACAAATCATTAAACGAAAAATTATTAAAACTTGATAAAAAGGATAGAGAGCTAGAAGCAGATATAGCAAAACTTTTTAAAAAGATTTCAGAACAATCAAAAATTTTAATATTACTTTCTATAAAGTTAAAATCTGCGGTAATTAAAAATAAACATCAGATAAAAATGTTAAAAGAACAATTAGAAGATGAAATAGAAAAACTACCTGAAAGAATTAAAAAAAATTTAAAGCAGCTACAAACTACATTCCAAAAAAGTGTTGATGAATTGAGTTCTAAAATTACTCAACAAATGAAAAAGATGAATAGAATAATAAATGAAGTAAACTCACTTAATCAAAAAGTTGATAAATGAAAACTCTTAAACTCAATTTAGAAAATGAATTAAAGAAAAATTTACAAGAAAACTCTAAAGAAAATAAAGAACAGTTAGATTCTGTTAAAAGACAATTAGATGTTCTTAAAATTAAGTTAAATGCTCTTAAAACGGCATTGAAGATTAATCAGCAGAAAATGCAAGTTAATAGAAAAGAAATTAAAGTACATCACACGCTGCTTGACGCAATACATAAAGTGCAACAGGCAATTAATAAAGTTATCTCGAAGTTGTTGTCCACTCACAAACGTAAATCTTGTTAGAACCTTGTCCAGAGGCTTTAGCCTATCGGACCTAAGGTCCTGAGGTTATTACCTTATCATAAACGTAAATCTTAGCGCAAATATTAACGTAAATATTTTTTCCCAAAAGTCAAATTTAATCCTAAAAAATGCCTATAATTTATAAACACAATCTTAAACATTTTGCTTCAAATCAAAAAATTGCTCATGAACCATCTATGAAATCTGTTTACCATTATGACAGTGTAGAAACAATTCAACAAGAAGGGGCTGGTATCTTTTCTGGTATTGGAAGTATCGTTAACTTAATTAAAAATAATAAAGATTTGATTACATCTGCCAAAGGAGCAGCTGCTATAGGTAGTACAGCTAGTGCAATATCAAATGCTGTTAAGTCTCAAAACGAATTAAAACAATTAGAAACTATTCGTAAACTTAGGAATGATTCTGAAGAACTAAAAAATTTAAAAAACTTTCAGAGGGAACAAAAAACAAAATTGCTAACTTAGCTGTGGGGGAAACCTTGAGGAGCGGAGCTCCGTCTGATAGTAAACATAAGAAGAAATCAGGCGTAGCCATAAAACGTTCAATTGAAGAAATAAGAGGTAATGGTCTAGCAAAATTCTAAAATTATATATTAGTAAAATTTTTTTTAGTAAAATGTTTTAGTAATTTTTTTAGTAAAATTTTTCTGTGTATGAGAAAAACAAAAAAGTCAAATTATTTTTTTAAAAATGTCTTCGCTTATCGAAAATAAATTTAGATTAGACGATCCTCCGTTCGTCAGTTATAATCAAAAAAAGAATGACTATATAAGAATTGCTATGAATCCCGGATCTTCCAGTAGAGTAAATACTGGAGGTGATTTAATTTTTGAACTTGATAATCAGCAAAGTTATTTATATTTACCTGGTTCCTTTTTACACTGTGAATATTCTTTATATAGTGATGCTAATTTTACAACACCATTACCAGATACCGATAATATTGCATTAGAGAATAATTTTTTTCCAAGATTATTTACACAAATGCGTTTAGATGTTGCAACTCAAAATATAGAAACAATAAGTGATTCTCCAGGTGTAATTGATACAATGCTTAGATTTGTAACAATTGGTGAAAATAATAAAAAGTACGAAATCGAAGGTTGGTTTCCTGATACTAATGATGGTATAATTATAGATGATTTAACTCACGCTGGAACAGATGCAGCAGGAATTGCGAAAGATGTAGAAAATATTGCAAATCATTTAAATAAAACAAATAATGATGCATATAAAGAAAGACGTGAATTTAACAAGAAAAGTAAACAGACAGTAAATTGGTCATTGTCTCCATTATTCGGATATTTAGATTATGACAAAATATCATATCAATTAAAATTTAAGTTAATAATTCATCGTACAGCAAATAATGAATTAATCTTTTTTGGTAAGACTGGAAAAAAAGCATATTTAAAAATTGATAGACTTGAATGGTGGATTAAGCATATTACTCCTAGTTTAGAGGTTGAAACAGCTATTGCAAAAAGATTAAATACTAACCAACCAATTCCAGTAAATTTTCTAAAGCATACTGCGAGTTCTGTCACTTTTTCCGAACAAAGATTTAACTGGCATTTTACTAGAACTTCGAATACTCCAAGATATTTATTACTAACTTTTCAAAGAAATAATTCTCCAAGTTTTGATAAGAACAACAATCTTTTTCATATTAATACAATTCGAAGTTTACAAGTTTCATTAAATCAAACCCGATATCCAATTGATCCATTAAGATTCGATGATACCAATAATCAATTTATGGAAGGATATGATTCTTATAGAAATCTTTGTATAGAATTTGGAGTTGAACCACAATTAACTCCTGGTGATTGGAAACATTTATATCCTGTTTTCTGTTTCGATTTAAGTGCACAATCTGAAGATATTATCAAGACTGGTTGTGATGTAACAATTAATATTGAAAAAAAAGATTCCACAACTTCATTGATGGCTTATGGTTTATTGCTAGAAGATGTAAAATATTCTATTGAAATTCTTAATGGAAAGATGGCTAGGATAGGTTAGTGACCTGAGGACCTTTGGTCCGATCGGCTGAAGCCTCGAGGAGCTTCCGATAAGTTAATTAAAATTTTTGATAACTTAAAATTTTAACAACTAGAATAGATTAAAAATTTTTGTTAACTTAAAATTTTTTCATAACTAGAATAGATTAAAAATTCTTAACTTAAAAATTTTTCGTTACTAGAATAGATTTAAAATTTTTGGTAACTTAAAAATTTTTCGTAACTAGAATAGATTTAAAATTCCTAACTTAAATTTTTTTTATTAAAAATGTCGCAAGCGAAAAGTAATAATAATAAAACTGTTTAATTAAAATTACGTAATATTGTTGACAAAAATACACGTAAAACTATTACGATTAACAAAAAAAAGTATTACATAAGTAAACCAATGATAGAGAATATTCAATTACAAGAAGAAAAGAATGGCGGGATTTTTCCATTAATTCCTCTAATAATAGGTGGCATAGCAGCAGCAGGAAGTGTTGCAGGTGGGACAGCTGGTATTGTCCAAGCAGTAAATAAAAATAAATCAGAGAAGGCAGCATTAGAAGAACAAAAACGTCATAATAGAGAGTTAGAGAGAGTTGCTAAGGGAGAAGGAGTAGTACATAATTTTATTAGTAAATTAAAATTAGTTGATGAATGAAAACGAGTTCTTAAAAATATTCTCCACAATGTTGATGATTTAATTGAAATTAAAGAAACTAAAGATGGTTCTGGAATATATCTAAGTCGTAGTATGATTCGGTAATAACCTCAGGACCTTTGGTCTATAAGGTAAAACATTTATTTTATCTTTAAAAATTTTTTTATCTTTAAAAATGAATTCTACAAATTCCGAAAATTTCATTAAATTAAAAATTTCTAATTTAGAGTTATTAAATTATCTATTAAACAAAAATAAAAACTCAAATTGTAAAATTTATGAAGGTAACGACATACAAAAAACATTAGAAAACTTTCCTGGATTTATTTGGAGTAAATATTCGAAAGGAAAACATCTTCCTGGTCATTCATATACCGGTCCAGGAACTCGATTAGATATAAGACTAGATGAGAATAATAATCCGAAACCAGGTGAAGAACCAATAAATAGAGTAGATGCCGCAGCTTACAGGCATGATTTAGCTTATCGAAATCATGATCTAAGTTTTCGACATGCAGCTGATAAGAAGATGATTCAAGAATTAGATAGTATTCAAAATCCTACATTTAGAGAAAAAATTGAAAGAATGTTTGTTAAGAAAGCTTTACAAGCTAAAATATTATTCGTCAGGGTTTAAATGAAACGACAGCAAAGCTGTCTGAGAGCAATGCTCGAACCTACGCCTCCGAAATTCATAAGGAATACAGAAAGCCGAAATATTTATTGAAAGTAAAAGTATTTAATAAAGATGATATTTGGAATGCTGATCTTATTCATATGCCGAATGAAAAAGATTATAAATACGCATTGACCGTTATAGATTTATATACACGATATGCTTGGGTAAAGCCTTTAAAAAATAAAAGTGGTCTATCAGTTAAATATGCGTTTGAAGAAATCTTTAAAGAAAGTAATAGAAAGCCAAGGAAATTGTTTGTTGATAAAGGATCGGAATTTTATAACCGAAACGTTCAGCCACTATTTGAAACTGTTTATTCAACTGAAAATGCAGGGAAGGCCGTAGTGATAGAAAGATTCAATAGACCATTAAAAAATAAATTATTCAAGAAATTTACTGAGCAAAGAAATCAGAAATGGTTGAAGATATTACCAGGAGTTGTAGAAGAGTACAATAATAAAGTTCATTCCGGTATTGAAGAAACTCCAAAGAATGCTTCTGACGACCCTGATTTGATAAGAGAAAAAATATTCGAGAATAATTATTCGAACGAAAATAATAATTTGAATGAGAGTAATCCGAATTTGCAGAAACTTAAGCCGAAATTTAAAATTGGAGATAGAGTTAGAATATTTAAGTATAAGAATAAATTTGAAAAAGGCTTCGTCGGTTACTGGACTAAAGAAATATTTGAAGTTTGTAAAATAAACCAAACTTATCCGATTACTTATGAAATCAAAGATTTAGATAATGAAGATATCAGAGGCCGTTTTTATCAAAATGAATTACAACGAACTGATTTTTAATTATCATTATTATTATTATTATTATTGGAACTAACGTTTCGGGAATCAAATTCCCTTGTTAGGCGTAGCCATAGAACCTACGGTTCGTTCAATTCTAACATAATATCAAGAAATGGCACTCCTTTTTGTAATTTAAATAAAACATAAAAACATAATTGACCACAATAAGTAGTTCCCGGTTTTTGAATTTGAAATGTATTATAAATTCCATTGCCAAGTAATTTTTTGACTTCGTTTGTAGGTGGAAGTCCATAAGAGTCGAACCAATAGTTCTCAGCCTCTGGGCGGTCGAAATAGTAATTATCTCGATTTTTATTAAAGATACCTGCAGACCAATGTATTCCTTTTTCATCTGACGTATGAAGATTTGTTCTGAAATTTATAGTTATTGATGTAACTTTGTTCCGGGAACTGAAGGTTCCTGTTGGCTAATTTTTTAGGAATTGTAATTCGCCTCTCATTAGAACATGAAAATTCTTTATTCCCAATTGATTTGCGATTTTCTTTAAATCGAAATTCGTTGTTGTTTGTGTTCCATATAATTTCAAAAACTCATTTATGTTGCTCATTTTATAATAAAAAAATTTCTTAAGGGACCCCTAGAAGTCAGAAGGGAGGGGGTATTGATTTGAAACTGTTCCACAATGATGACTTTTCTTACTACTTAGTCAGAAGGGGGTATTGATTTAAAACTGTTCTCTAATGATGACTTTCCTTACTACTTATTCGATTTTGAAATGATTTAATTTAATCTAAATTAAAACGTTACATTGTTACATTTTATTTTTATGAACTCTCATTAAGAGGATATTGTTTGTTTTATCTGTATTAAGACAATGGCAACATCTGTTACCACATTTCTCAAACCGCATGATTGTTTTAGGGATCATACGGGTTGTGCATTCATAACATGGCGTTAATAGCATAAAAGCAATCTATTAATTCATTCTCTGCTTTGAGGGAATATTCTGTTGTTATAGCAAGCATTCAATACAATATCGCAGTATCGATAGTCGAGACCGACTGTCGAACCAAAACCGCAACTTTTCTGGTTTTTGTCGGTAGTTTGGTTTTGGATCTGGCTCGCGTTATGGCCGATGAAATGATTTACAATGCGGTGCAATTTCCTCATTGTCATTCAAGTACATTTAATCATACGCGTCATGTCATACCCGTATGTTGTCAAGCAAACTTCATGCACCTACAATGCCGCTTTGCTTAGATCACCATTCATAATTTTCACTTACTATTTAAACACGCACAATTCATAAAACGTGACACATTACAATCTTAGTTTAAATCTTATCATCACAATGGTTGGATCTACTGAAAGATCTGTTCGATTGGAGACAAAGCGGAGAAGAATTCAGAAGTTAACAAGGGAAATCATACATCTGCAAGCACAAAGTAAAATATTCTTACACTTGGATATGAGAAGAATTTTTGAATACATCGGAGACCCGCACATCAATTATAGGACATGATTTAAGAGAGAGAAAAAATTGTAATTCTCAAATTTGAAATTCTCAACTTTTATGATTTTCGGTGTCCTGGAACGGTCATGATTTACAAGGTAAAAATTGTAATTCTCAAATTTGAAATTCTCAACTTTTATGATTTTCGGTGTCCTGGAACGGTCATGATTTAAGCGAGAAAATTGTAATTCACAAATTTTGAGATTCTTAACTTTTATGATTTTCGGTGTCCTGGAACGGTCATGATTTAAGCGAGAAAATTGTAATTCTCAAATTTGAGATTTTGAAAAATTTGAAAATTGGGTATTTTTAAAAACGGTTTTTTTTCTTCATAACCTGAAAAATGACCAAAAAATTCATGAATTTATGTCGTTTTTAAAAATACCATTTTTTGAAAAATCGGTATCTTTAAAAACGACTAAATTCATGAATTTAGGTCTTAAAACCTGAAAAAGGGTCTAAATTCATGAATTTATGACGTTTTTAAAGATACTATTTTTTGAATTTTATGGTGTCCTGGAACGGTCTTTTGCCCATTACTTACGGCATCGTCCGCCGTCCCGAAGGAACACCCTGTCAGTGGAATATTACAGCAAAACTCTCCGTGTCTTGCTCGCTTTCAGTGAAAAGCTGCTTGGTTCATGAGAAGACTGGCTCAGACATCATTAAAAATCTTTTCATTGACTTCAGCAAGGTCGAAACCCCAGAAAACCTCCAAAACTGGTGAATTTAAGTTTTTCAACTTTTTAGCACTACTTATGAAATTTTATAAGTAGTCCATCACTTAGGGCAGGTCAATAGCGACCGAACCTTTTTTGAATCAAGTCAAACGGACTTGTAGAAGCAAAGTTACAAGCCTTTAAAGTTTTGGAGTCTTTTATGGCCTGGAGACTAAGGCCATCTCCTGGCGAACCTCTAAGTCTGACGCCTTAGCTGACTTCAGCAATGAAATTTTCTAAGTCGGTTTCTTTCAGAAACCCGATTTTTCAGATTTCCAATGCTATCATAGGAGCTCCGGAGTTTACCTACTCCAACCCAGTCGGGAGGAGAACTGATTTCCACAAGCCGAGTTTCCACTTATATAGTTTGTGGCGATCAGATGATGACGTAATACCCATCATCCAGAAACTTAAAACCCGTCTATCTCCGGTTCTAGTGCTCCGATTGAGCTGGAAATTCACCAATTCCATGTAGAATTTGATGCTGAATCCGAATCTGCCCTCCATTTTCCCATCCGATGCTTCGTTTTGACTCTACAGCCTACAGCCATCACAAAAATTCTAACTCGTTTTTCGGAAAAATGATGAAAATTTTTTTCTCTCCGATGGCTTTCAAATTTACCATGCCGAAGCAGAATTTGACGCTGATTCCAAATCTGGTCTCTGTTTTCCCGTCCGAGGCTTGCTTCACCCGCTAGAGCGATTTTCATAAACATTCTAACTCTGTCGTTTTTCGCCAATGTCCAAAATTTTCAATAACGTCTCACCTCTAAACGAAGGCAGAGTGGAACAAGCCATGTTTTCCACTGAATTTGTCTCACTCCCAGCTTTCAAACGAGCTATTGAACGACTTTCTACCATCTCTGGAACCAAAGTTGGAAGATCGTTGCCGAGGGGGGGACGTCCTCAAAACTTTTTCTCTCCGATGTCGATGGAAAGAAGTTCCCAGACCCAACATTGGCCAAAAAGTCCGAATTTGCACTCCATTTTCCCATCCGAGGCCTCCTTCCTGTCGAAAAATGGACTTTCTCATCCCAAAACCTCCAAAACCTGACTTTTCCAACTCTGACGTTTTCCTACCATTTTCCTCCCAAAACCCAGGAAAAGTGGACCAAACTGAGCTTTCCACTGCATTTTTCTCATTCTCAGCTTTCAAATGAGCTATTGCACGACTTTCTACGATTTCTCACACCAAAGTTGGAAGTTTGGCAGGAGGAGGGGGGGGACGTCTTCAAAACTTTTCCTCTCCGTTGTCGCTGGAAACATCCTTCCTAACCCAAAATTTCACGTAGATTCGGAATCTGGCCTCCGTTTTCCCATCCGAGCACTCCTTCCTGTCGAAAAACGACTTTTCTTATCCCAAAACCATCAACACCCGCCTTTTTCCAACTCTGACACTCCACTCCTTGCCTCATCACCTTCCTTCCCATCCCTTACCCGAAAACTCCTTCCTTCCTTCCAGAGGGGGGAACATTTTTCTCCTCACGGACCCATTCCTCCCAACACATCCTTGGCGCTCTCCCTCACCTTCCTCCTCCACCTTCCTTCCGCATGATGACTCATCGATGACTCATCACTGCACCGCACCGGGCTTGAATTTGGGATGGGGTTGCTACTTTCATTTCTATATTAGATATTAGGCATTTTCGTTTTTTTTGCTCCATTGTGAGGACTCCCATCCAGTGAACTCTTGTCATGTCGTGATCATCACTCTTCAAATTTGTAAATATAGGCCCTATAGATCTCACGTATTTTGTATATGGTATATGATGTAAATCATGATGACTCTTAAAATTTGTAAATACGTAGGTCTCATATAATTTGTTAATGATATGCATGTACATCATGATCACTCGGTAAATTTGTAAATATATATCATGTATTTTTTATTGATGCTAAACTTTGCGTATGCATATGCTGCACGTGTTATCAACGCTTGTTTGTAAGTGCCCTTGCGACCATCGCTTTGCGTTTTCTGTATATTTCGGAGCAAACATTTATGACTTATGACCAGGGCGGTTTTTTATTGACCCAAAAAATTACGAATTTTGACTTTATTTTCAAGTCAATTTTTATCTAGAATTTTGACTTAAATGTAAATTTTTTACCCAATCTTTTTACCTAATTCAGTTTTGTTTAACCAAAGAAAACATCATTTCAGACTCACAAGAAAACGTTACTTGTTTTAATTAAAGAAACACATTTTATTATTGAGCCCACAAATACAAAGAGTAGTAATCCCGTCCCAAAAGGAAGCGCAAAATGTGCAAAGATGAGTCATCATGCTGACTCAGCCCCCCCCCCTCTGGAAGGCACGAAGAGAGGTGAGGGAGGTGGCCAAGGATGTGATGGAGGGATGGGTCCGAGAGGAGGAAACTGTTCCGCCCCCCCCCCCGACGACTCAACCGGCCAAGTTGGTCGAAAAGACCAAAGTTGTGTTCAGAATCATGTGAAACAAACTTCTATCAAGGTTTCAGGTTGAAATTCGCACAAAAAGTTTTTTCGAAAATTTTTCACTACGGTGGTCGAAAATTTTTTCAAGTCCTTTCCTGTGAAATGTCGCTTTTTTAGCCAACTTTGACGATATCTCACTCAGGAATGGAAGTGAATGAAGAGCTGGGGTTTCTTTTACGGGCAAGACCGCGCTTTGTTCTCTAGGATCCTATCTCTTCAGATTCGTGGCAGGCTCCGTTTTCAAATGAGAGCATGTTGAAAATCGAGTTTTTGCGCATTTTCCAAGATTTTGGAACTTTTGAAAAAACGACAGAGCTTTTTCATCTCGGCTTCTGGTCATCGTAGAGGGTCGAGGGATATCTTAAATGAAAGGTGAGAGCGAGAAAACGTGACTGTCAAAATTTGAAGTCAATCGGAGCACTAGAACCGGAGTTAGAAGGCTTCAAAGTTTGATGCCTACCAATCAGCTGATTTGAAAACCTATAAAAGCGCAGATCACCGACAGACACATCAGTTCATCCGTCGATTTCACAGAGGTAGGTGAACTCTCCTGAGCTCCGACACTTGGTCGGATTTCATGAAAATCCGATTGAATCCGAAGGAAATCAAGGCAGATTTTTCGATTGGTGATATCGCCAATCTTGCCAGACTTATAGGTTAGCCAGTATAGTATGACTGATAACTTGATGATAGTAGGCCGAAATCTTTAAACGACTATAACTTCGGTTCTAGTGAACCGTCTGACTTGATTCAAAAAAGTTTCAATAGGTCTTGACCTGCCATAAGTGATAGACTACTTATAAACGGTTTATAAGTAGTGCTAAAATGCTGAAAAATTTTAATTCACTATTTTTGATGATTTTTCGGGGTTTCCAACCCTTCTGAATTCAACTAAGACATTTACAAAGTTGCCAGAGGCGAGCTTCGGCTCGAGACTTGTTTCCTGATGTAAATAACTCCACCGATTTTCATGTCAAAATCGGGGCCCGGATACCAACACAGTGACATGACGCACGCTCTGTCCGCCCGAGGTTGGATTTGTGGGTCGAGGTCTTGGAGTTGGGATAAGATCCCCTCTGAGAAAGCCTGTAAAGGATTCATCAGCTTAACTTGTCTTTCTTTCCTCAAAGCGCAGTTGTCTTTGTGATAGCACTGGGCGGCTATCGATTCTGTCTTTGTATAGCATGGGCCTTCACGACTGAAAGCCCGGTAACTGTCGATGTGTTGTCCAAATTTGGTAAAAGCGTTCTCAAGTCAAAAGCATGACTAAATTTAGAAAGACCAAGGCAAGGCTTTGTGTCGGGAGGGTATATAAGCCAGTGCTTCTCTCCAGGGTTCACTCCTGTTTCAAGTTGTAAGACGAACGGTGAGTGCTCTGTCGAAGTTTGCTATCAAACATTGAAATATTTAGAACTTAGGATTATTCTGTCTTAATGCAAATACAGTAGTAGTTTCATATGAACGTTTTTATTAAGCTGTGACTTTAGATGAGATCCTTTGACGATCTCCTATTATGAGCACTAAAATGTGTCTCAATTTAAAACATAATTTCCTCTCTTTTCAGTTTGAAAAATGACGAAGGAATGTAACAAGAAATTACAAATTTTTAAGTGCAGTTGTGGCATGCCCTTCCGCGGTGACCGTTTCAGGCGCCACATCTTGGCGAGAGTGACGAAGGGTGAGATGAAGCATGATGAGGTGTTGATGGTGATGTATTGTGTGTGGTGTGATGTTCGTTGTAGTGCGTATGATGTCGAGTTTGTGAAGGCTCATGCTAATTGTGCACTGCGAGTGATTGGGAAGGAAATGATGAGTCAAGTGGTGAGCGGGGGAGCGCATTTGTTCAAGGCGAACCAGTGCGTTCCCCAGTCGTGAATGTCGATTTGGGTAAGGATGATGAAGTGGTGACTAAAGTAAAGAGGAAGTTGATTGTCGAGAGTGATGATGATGAGGATGAGGCTATGGAGAGTGTTGTAATGAAGAAGGGGTGTGTTGAGAGGTTGAGTGATGATGATGAGCTTGAGCGAGCTGTCGCGTCGATTGAGCCACTGGCAAAGCCACGGGCTCAATCGTGGCCGAGAGATGAGCGTGTGATGCCTAATTGTGTTGTGAGAGTGAGTCAGTAGAGTGTGCCGAGTAAAGTGGTGCTGTCGAAGGATGATGCGCTGGGGTATGGGAATGTGAGGAATGAGTGTGACAGGTTGCGGGGAAAGTTAAATGCTGCAAAGTGCACGTTGAAGGAAGTGACTGTGGAAAGGGATCGTTTGAAGAGAGAGTCGGAGGACGTTGTGAGTGTGAAGAGAGAGTTGTTTGAGGCGAGGCAGAAGTTGGTGAATGAGAGAAAATTGAAGGAGACGCTTGAGTCGAAGTTGGAGAGTTAAGAGAAGTCGGTCTGTCGAGAGCGTGGGTTGAAGGAAGAGGCGATGGAACGAGTGAGTGTTGGAGCGTCAGTTGACAGTGCAGTCGGAAGTGTCGCCTGAAACGGTCACCGCCCTTCACATACCTGTGGTGAGTTATGTCCCGGAGCGCCCATTAATTTATGGAGGTGTGACTCCAGACAGAAGCCAAGAGTGCTTTAACTGCACGGATGTCCGATGTTATCACATCAAAATACATCACAAGGAGGACATCCGTGTAGATTATAGAATGCCTCACAAATTTCGTAAGTATTATGACTGGAACATAACATTATACCATCTTTCTCATTCTTACTTCTTTCATTGCAGGCCAACTGAAAAAGCCATAATCCCATCACAACCCACGTCCCGTGAACGCACCATGGGCTCTCTTAACGGCCAACCTTCTAATGCAGCTAACGTGGTCCCAAGCCCACCACATGTCTTCGGACATCGATGCAGAGGGGAAGGCTGAAAAATGATGAAATGAAATGGATGTGTTACATTCTGTGCCACACACACACACACAAACACATTACAGATTTCTCTCTTCACGAGTCTGTCAAGCGCTTCGTTACTCATGGATCCTACTGAAACAAGATTCGGCAAACGCTGTTTCGTATACGGTTTGCTGTGACCACTTCTGCCAAACCTTACAAGAAAGGATGATGTATAGAAACAAAATTCTTAAACCGAGGTGTTAATAAAACTTAGAACAACAAGTAAACTCAACAAACTGTAATGTGTAATACTAGAAACTCGAAACATAAAGTCTATCACGTTGGTTATAATGTACACATGCATTATTAAGTTTTGCTAGTCATCGAAATGAAAGATGAAGTATATTTCGTTACTGTCAAAACCAGGGCTGTAGAGCCGATGCGTTATCTCATCGGCTCCGGCTCCGGCTCCACGACACTGATGTGAAAGGCTCCGGCTCGGCTCGGCTCCGGCTCCGACTTCAAATTCAGGTTCTATCTATGCTGGTTATCCTGGATCCGTTGAACGGGTTTTTTGGATAACGGTGTGACCTTTAGAGGCTTGCTACAATCATCAAATTAGTTTTCATTAACAAGCAATGACTTAAGTTAATAATAAAAATGATAATAGCCTAATGTAATGACAAATAACATACTTGTCATATATCTTTGCATGAATTGACTATCTCTGAAAGATAAAATAAAGTTATAGCCAGGATTGGTTAAATTAGATAAAGATCTCCCGCACTGACTAAATATAAATTGGTCTAGCCTGCAACCAGTCTACTACGAGGCTACATTAAATAAGACCATATGAGTGATGATGATATACTTAATTAGCCGTCACAGGGGCCGAATAGTAGTATAAGCTTTTTAACAAAGCTTGAATATGAAACTGGATAGCGTATGCCTCTAAATAGCTTATAGGGCCTGTATCTACTCGAACATGGAAAGGTTATCGGCTATATAGCCAAATATACCGTATCAATAAAGATATCAATTGCTTTATTGAATATTAAAGTGTATATAGGCTAGCTTAGGTTGTTATTGTTATTTGTTATTGCCTTTATTCAATAGTCTGTTGGTCCATGAATAATATGATCGGTGGGTAGCCTACGACTCATCATCTGTAGAAATTGTAATATAGATTGCCTCATTGCAGTGTAGGCTAGAAATGTACAATTGAAAATTATACTTAAAAAAATTAAAAATATCTAATTTAGGACAAGTTTTGTAATTCTATGCAGCATACTTAATAAGTTAAGGCCTAACTTACATTATATTAATTTCGTATTTTTCATTATGGCGTAAAGTTGTACTAAATAATTCATCAATGATTCATGTATATTATTATATTCAATTTATGTATAACACATTACCACTATTCCTCTGATGATGGTTAGGCTGATGAAACTGAACTCGGAGTATCACACAGTATGTTGCAGGGTGCTATGCATAATAAAATTTTGACTGCGAGCACCGAGCAGAAATCCCATCTACTTTGCTAGCTTTCGAATGCGCGTGCGGTTTAATGTCACAGACAATAGAAAAGGGAGGTCAAAAGGCGCCTGTTATTGAGAGCGTCTCAGTCTTTTTTATTGTTTACATATAAGTCAGCATGATGTCAGTATAAAGTGTTGACAGACGGAAAAATAATAATGAAAATTCTTGAAATCCACAGGTCTATGACATTTGGGGAAATATTATTACACGATACGGCTCTTGTGCAGTCCTCTCCCCCATTTTTTCTCTGGTCAAAAGATGCAGCACCATTGGATGTCCGTTTCAGCATCACCGGTTTGAGTGAGGCATTCCGTGGTGTTGTAAAAACCTACGTGGGTAATTGCGATGTCATAGTCGCAAACTTCGTCAGTAAGTCAACATTGTAATTTTCCTTCGTTTTTTCGCATTGAAATATACCCTTTGAATTTTGAAGTCAAAGGAAATTCATTGTGAATGAGATACCTTTAAAATAATAGGGCGCTACTAGAAGTGGCTGGGTCGCTTATTGCTATAGCCATGTGAGGACTTGTAGTCAGGTCATTCGTGTGAGTGTGAAGAGTTATCCCTCCAATCAAAATTGATCAAATTTAATAATCGATTGTTTTGAAAAATGTAGGTGGGGGACTTCACAAGAGCCTACAATACAATCTAAGGAAACTGGCATTGTCACAGGTGCCAGTAGCTTCTGCCAGTAGCCATACCGATAGATGATAGCCTACATAGTAACCGTATTAGATTTAAGACATTGCGCAAGAAATGCAGCTATATTATCTTTGCTGACTGAACTGGAAATGTGTACATAAATGACTGGCGACTTGTCTCTAGGAATCTACAATCATCTAGTTAGCATGCATATAACAAGTCTTCAAATTAATGGATTTTGGAGAATACGTTGTCAATATGGAAATTAGACTTACGAAACATATGCAATAAAAAAATATTACACATGTGTGTAAATATATAATAAATATAATACAAAAGAAGGCGGCAACTGCAAAGAAAGATATCGTGGAGGACAGATCATTGGTATACTTAAAAGACATCTTTAGATTTCAAATGATTTAATTTTTTTATGATGCCAATTAATAACTTTCAAAATTCTAGATTTATATCAAAGCTCAAACTATCGCAGCCGGAGCCTTTGTGATAAATCGGCCCCGGCTCCGACCAAAACCATCGGCTCCTTAAGGCTCCGGCTCGGCTCCGGCTCCACAGCCCTGGTCAAAACATATGAATGAACGAGAGTTTTAAATCCGAAGTTAGATTCCACTGAGTCATGAACACTTGCAAAGGTGTACAAGTCATATGAAGCATATTCAACTGAGTGTCCATTCTTGACACTCATCATCATTTGAAATTATTTGAAGATGAAAAGTTGCATTCGATACCCAACTTCATGGTTGGTAGGAAGAGACCTTGGCTATTCGTTGAAAGCTATAGAAAGTGTTGCAAATGTAAATGAAAATATAAAAGCTGGGGCTTTAGCTGAAAGACTAATGGATCTAGATGAGCATGCTATGAATCATCATTTGGATCGAAGTTGGATAGAGGATTTTTCCATGCTGCATTGCAATGATAGTGAAAATAGGAGGATGAAATTGGTGCGATCTGGAGTGAAAAAGAAAAAAGTGGCATTTGCAACTGATTTGACAAGTAGCTCTATCAATAAGAGTGACTTCAGAAAGAAATTGGAAGAAGAGACGTTTGAATTATTATGTGAACGGAACTGCGTTGAGTGTTTTAAAAGGGAAAGATCCCTTCTCTTTTTACCATGTTGTCATTCTGTTATGCGTTCTACGTGCTATGTACCTTTAGAAACTATGTTGTGCCCCATCTGTGATCAAGAAATAATTTCAACAGTTAATGTATATAAATGATTTTGATGCAATTGTTGTCGATTTTAGAACAGTAATCTATGACCATGTATCGCCGTCTCATTGAAAAGCGAAAGCATTATTATACAAGGCAGTGGATTCTTGTGTTGGAAAAACTATTGTCATCCAGTTATTGTAGAGAGATGATACATCGTTTGAGTAATGCTATCATCATTCACGCAAACTGTGATGTTGATTATATGCTATCTTATAATTATAAACCAAAGCAGTTTACGAATACACTTTCATCATTGATACATCATGGTCTTCTTTCATTACCTTGCTTGGAGTTATGTATTCTACACGTTGCTTATGGGAAGCCTTTTCCACTTAAGCACAATTGATGCAAAGGTATTGAACTTTACAAGCATCATCGTACAAACAGATTGTTCATGTCTGGCTCATAACATATCAGCAAACGACACAGCTGAACTGTTTCCATTGAACTATAGTACCTCGCTGAATGATACCTTACAGCTACCCACACATGTATCTGCTTCTGATTATCCCACTGGTACTGTGGCTGTTCTCAGTGTATTGCTTTTTACTAGTGCTGTACTCAATGTCTTCCTCTATTTCATTGCGTTTACGTCGGTGATGTTTCGACGCGGCTGTCGTGTTTAAGCAAAGAACACTCTAACATCCACCTGTAAAATATGGCTAGACGTCGTTCATCTCACCGTTCACGCAGACAAAAGTGTCAATCAAATGCAAAGAAAAAATTCTGTCTCACTCTTCGTCGCTTATTAAAATTAAAGCCACTTCATTCGTAAAATGTGTGCGGAAATACGAAAAGTGCGTTATATGACATTGAACAGTAAAAAGGCCAATGCAATTGCCAGGCATGGTAAAGTTCTTCGCACCTTGAGCAATCCAAAAACATCAATTCCTACAAAGCGCAAACTATTATCACAGCGCGGCGGCTTCTTGCCACTTTTAGCGCCTATCATCATGGCAGCTGCCGGTCCTGCTTTGAGAGGATTAGCTGGTGCTCTCGCGAATAAAGCCATTAATGGATAGATACTAAGTTAAATGGTATGACTTTTCATCAAAATCAACATGGATTTCCGTTTACGCTGTAATCGCACTATATGTATCGTAGGACACTCTCTTAAAGTGGGAAGACACATTTAACACTGCAATTGTTGGACCGACGTAATGAGATTTTTGACTGCATACCGAATCGCGTTGTTTGGTGTTATGGAATTTATCAACATAACTTACATCGTGAATTGGTTGGTAAAGGTTACTTGGTTCAACCGGGGATTATGAGCACTGCTGATATTCAACCCTATGATATCATCATTCTTGATGATTTACTTAATGAGAGTAAGAACTCACAAGAAGTAACTGCTATGTTTACCAAGGCTGCTCATCACAAACCATGCTTTATCATTTTTATTATGCAAAATATTTTTCCAAGTGGAAAGGAAGCACGGACTCGAAGTCTAAACACACATTACTACATCATCTTTAAAAATCCTCGCCATAAAAGTCAAGTTGAATTCCTATCTCGACAAGTTCTTCCTCGCAAGTCAAAAGCCTTAATTGAAGTATTTGAGGCTGCTACGGAAAAACCCTATAATTATTTATTTTTAGACTTTACCCAGGAGTGTCCTGAGGATTATCGCTTACGCAGTCATCTCTTTGAGAAACCCATGATCATATATAAATTGTTATGAGTGGTTTTCAACGCATGATTGCTATTCCACAAGAAGAATATATACATCTGACTACAATGCAGAGTGTTCAACAACCTTGGACAAATCAAATGTCACAACTTAATCAGCAATATGAACAAGAAGCTGTACAAAGTAAAAATCCATATGATCGTTTGATAAAGCAGAGTTCTACCTTAGAAGAAATGAAACAATTGAAAGAAAAAATTCGCAATGATCTTTGGCTTGGTTCACCCAAACCCTATCGCAATCGCGCACTAAGCTTATATCGAAGTCTCGAACCCAACTTGAAAATCACACAACGAGGTGAAGTGGTAGGTGATGATGGAGCAGTCATTAGGGACTCAAGAGTGCAAGATTTAATTAATCATGCTGTTCGTGATCGTCGTCGTCACTTTACACCTACAGGATGGGAGTTCTTTTTAAAAAGTATGAAGAAATTCAATGTTCCAAAGGCAATTCGTGGTCGTGATACCTTGCAGGAAATGGAAAATGATTCTACACCTAGGAAGAGAAAGTTGCAAAGTGTAGAGAGACCTAAAAAGAGAATCAAGAAAACTTTGAAAACACCCGAGAAGTTGCCGAAGCGTATACCAAAACCTTCAACACGTTATCCATCACTTGATTTTATCACAGACTTCTAATATGAAGAATCTATGTTGCATCCCATGTTCAGAGTTGCCAAACATTCATGTGTCATTGAACTGCTTAAGTACATGTTGCAAAAGTGATTCATACAAGACGGCTTAAAAAAGTAGCAAAAGCACGTCTCAAACACAAACGCAAACCCTAGCGGAGAAAAAGACTGATACTTTGAGGCAAATAAACAATCCCTCTTAATAGACGATGGATGAACATCTGAAATCAATTTACTATAACCCAAAGCATTATGCAGGTTATGCTTCAGTGAAAAAGTTGTCACAAGCAAGTGGTTATTCACAAAAACAAGTGAAGAGATGGTTAAAAGCTCAACCTGCATATACATTGCACACACAAGCTCGAAAACGTTATCCTACCCGTTCTTATATCGTTCATGATATTGATGAACAATGGCAAGCAGATTTGGCTGATGTTTCTTTATTAGCTAAAAAGAATAAAGGCTATCGCTTTCTCCTAACTGTCATTGACTTATTTTCTCGTTATGCTTGGGTTCAACCACTCAAGACAAAGCGTGGTGAAGAAGTGGCCGAGGCTTTTCAAAATATTTTCAGTGAAGGACGCATTCCCACACGTATTCAGACTGATCAAGGGAAAGAGTTTGAAAACAGACATGTGCGTGCTTTATTTCGCAAACACAACATTGAGCTGTTTAGTGTGAAAAGTGCATACAAGGCTGCAGTGGTCGAACGCTTTAATCGTACACTGAAAACTCGTCTATGGCGCTATTTCACTGCAAAAGTGACACAGAAGTGGACGGATGTATTACAAGATACTGTACACGATTACAATCATTCTGTTCATCGTATGATTGGTCACAAACCTGCTGACATAACTCCAGACATGGTGGATACAATCCGTGAAATCAATGCTAAACGCAAGCAGCCATCACAAGGTAAACGTGACATTCAGGTTGGTGACAAAGTTCGCATTTCCAAGGTGAAAAGCGTGTTTGCGAAAGGTCATCTTCCCAATTGGACGGAAGAAATATTTACTGTCTCTGAGGTTAACAAGAAATTCAAGCCCACTACCTACAAGCTTCGCGATTATCATGGTGAAGAGATTGAAGGGAGTTTTTATCGTCATGAGATAACACCCATCACCAAAGAAGATGATGACTACATGGTTGAAAAGATACTTCGTCACCAAATGCGACAAGGGGAAAGGTGGAGCCTGGTGAAATGGG
The DNA here is from genome assembly GCA_907163375.1 of Prostheceraeus crozeri. Taxonomy (NCBI): domain Eukaryota; kingdom Metazoa; phylum Platyhelminthes; order Polycladida; family Euryleptidae; genus Prostheceraeus; species Prostheceraeus crozeri. Next base: position 590,016 of record CAJQUW010003176.1, read on the forward strand.
CTGGCTATCCAAATTCAATGAACAGTTGGATTCGTCATTCTGACCTTTATCGTGTTAGTCATCGTTCCTAAGCAAAGTAATGAATTGTGTAAATATAAATAAATAAATACCTATGGATCAAACTGCTACGTTTTATTCTGCCCCATCCTATGCTAGTCATGGAGCTTGCTTTCCCGTTTATGCTGGATCGAGACGTCAAAAAGGGGGTAGTCTATTGGGTGCTGTCAAAGGTATGATGTTCCCCACTATCGCAAATGTGGGAAAATCAGCTTTAAAGGAAGCTGTAGGATTAGCAGCAGATGTAGCAAGTGATGCGCTTTCAGGAAGATTGCCGATTCGTGAATCGCTAAAGCGTCATGGAATACAGCGTTTGAAGAATGTCGGTGAGGCTGGTATCAGGTCTGTCATCAGTCATATCAATCCACTCTCTACTTCAGGCAAACGTAAGCGAAGAGCATCTCGTATACCTCCTAGCAAACGCAGACGACGTGGACTGTTTTAAATATGGAATGCAAAACCTCATCCCTTTGCTTATTTGATGGAACACCTATACAGACGGATATCATTAGAAATTATGTATCCATTCGTTATCCACAGACAAGTATTGATTCTGGTAGTGTCATTGAGTTTTTAGTACCAGGAAATGATGCTGAGTACATCGATGTAAATGACATCAATCTACATGTTAGGTTTAAGATAGTAAATAAGGACGGTACAAACCTTGACGACAAGGACAAAGTAGCCGTGAATAACTTGGCAATAGCAACGCTCTTCAAGGATGTATCATTGACCATTGGTGAAACTCGGGTTGAAGGTGGTCAACACAGCTATCCCTATCTCGGTTATTTTTCAACAGTCATGCAGTTCCAGCCACAAGCACAAAAGAGTCACATGGCTGTTATGGGTTGGTGTAAAGATGAAGCTGGTAAATTTGGTGACAAAAACAAGGGATTTGTCACTCGTGAAAAGTGGACTGCAGAAAGTAGGGTGTGTGAATTATATGGTCCCCTATACTTGGACTTTTTCCGTCAATCACGCTTCTTAAAGTCAAAAGTAGACATGCGAGTTCATCTCTTGCCGAACGATCCTAAATTTGTAATGAATTCTTATGGAGCAAAGACTGAATTTAAGATTGTGTTTGAAAGTGCTAGACTTTATGTGCGACGAATGACAGTGAATCCATCGGTGATTAATGGTCACGAGATGGGTTTGAAGAAGTATGATGCTCTTTATGATGTAAATCATACTGAGATCCATAGTTTCACCACTCCTCGTGCGCAAAAGAGCTTTGTTAAAAATAGTTTGTTTCCTATACAATCACCAAAAATGATCATTGTGGGATTGATTGCAAATGATGCATACAATGGTAACATATCGAAGAATCCCCTCAACTTTAAACACTTTGGTTTAAATCAAATCGGATTGTATCGTGATACTGATTGCATTCCTGGTACTCCTTTTTGTCCAGACTTCGCTAATGGACATTATTCTCGCTCATATCAAAATACTATGGAGACATTTAAATACTGGAATACTGATGATACCAATGGTTTGACCTATGATGAATTTGCTAAAGGTTATACACTTTATGCATTTGATTTGACATCAAACAATGAAGCAGGTGCTTCTTATCGTCCGGGCACAGCCACGAAGGGTCTTAAACTAGAATTCTTTTTTGAAAAAGATTTGACGAAAACAGTCAATGTACTCATCTATGCTATGTTCGATTCTACCATTCGAATTAACAGGCTACGTGACGTTTCCGCTTCTTATACAAGTTAATGAGTTGGTTATCTGATGCAGAGCTAGAGAGAGTCGTTCAAGAACATGGTGATGAACGCACTGTTGCAGCATTTCGAGGTGTGCTTTCCATTAATAGTATGCTTACAGTTTTACCAAAACAACCCTCATTCATTATCATGAATACTGATACAGCACACTTACCCGGCAAACACTGGAAAGTTTTGTTTATTGATAAAAACTATTGCGGTGAAATCTTTGATTCATTGGCCTTACCAAACTGTGATTATGTTACACGCTTCATGAACCATCATTCACGAAAATGGATTTGCAATGCTTTGGCCTATCAACATCCCTTGTCTTCAACATGTGGAGCATATGCCCTCTACCTTGTAATGCAACGACTACATTATGACTCTTTACATGACATTTGTAAACATTTTTCACATGATACCCTTGTCAATGAAAAGCGCATTCGTAACCTTTATAAAAGCCTTCAATAAATCTGTATGATTAAAATTTGTTTTCTTTATTATACTTCAATGGAAAAGTAGATGATGTGATTGATTATGTTGTATTTAGTCATCAAACATGAATAGGTAGAGATAAGAAGACATTGTTCACTTGTCACACTCATGCTTATGAGCGTTGGTTTGTTGAAGGTAAGTCATTATGCGAGGATGTATGCGTTCTCTATACTTGTTCCAACTGGAGGATGCAAAATGTATAACACCATATTGATCATGAAGAGCAATGAAATCTCGTCGAATAATGAATAGACGCCCACCTAGAGGGATATAGTACATTGGATGATGCATGATATGTAAAGCATCGTGGAGGTTATCCATTTGAAAAGGTGATAAACTTATTTTAACCTGTCGATGAGTATCGCAGAAGGTAATGCGTCGAGCCTTCCATGTAACGTGACACTGAGAAGAGAGCTTGGCAATCATGGTTAGTTTTAGACATAGCAAAACGTTTGCCTAGTCTTCTCGTTTAAGCAAAGCATTCATAAGAAATGGACGAAGTCATGTTAAGATTGATCATCATATTATCATTTGCAATAGTGACATTAGCGGGACGAGGATTAGATGATACAGTTCGTCTCATCAAATCACCTATTCATGCAACAAGACCTATGGAAGATGTAATTCTTTCCGCCATAGCCGATCCTTGGCAAAATCATGCTTACAAACTTCAGATTTTACGTCAGCGAATGGGTCATGCGTGGGAAATGGTGTTAACAGATTATGGCTTTAAGCGATCGCCTGTAGGCGGTATCGATTTGATCAATCCTGTACGTCGCATTGCAATGGAATTAAAAAATAGCTGCCGTGTGAGCTCATCAATAAAACGTGAAATATTTCATACCCTTGCAGATTTTAAATGTAGAAGACCAAGATATCAAGTCATATTTGGTTGTATCAACTATTGCAATATGAAAGAAGGCGTTACAACCATACTTAGGGGAGTGCATTATGTGAAAGGGCAATCACTCTTAACCGAATTCCTAGGACGACAAAAAGTGCCTACTGTGAATAGATTGAAAGTACCAGTTCGTTATGTCATGCGACATAACGTCTAAGCAAACGACGCTTTATGTTGATACTTTAACATCGAGTTTACAGCAGTGTTTCCCAGTAATGCTCAACCTGATCGATATGAAAATACAGCTGCCGAGTTTGAGACTGATTTAACACAGCCGATTGACTTAAATGGTGATTGGGAAGTAGCCCTGCAAGATTTGCGCTATGTGAATAATACAAGAACCATTGCAAATGAAGAGATTAGATTAGGCACTGCAACGAATCAAGACTTGTACTTTCCAAAACTAGAGCGAAATGATAAAGTACATACCTACAACTTCAATGAACATGCAGCAGAGTGGAATTCTATTCCTACAGTAAACATCCGTCGGGGAAAGCCAGCTGTTGATGAGATTGTAAATGGCCGTACTTTAATTATCACTGCAGATACAGACATACCCATTGCTAAAAATGCTTCACCCCTGAAATGGAAACAACCTACAAACCCATCATTCCGTCATCGTTTAGAGCAAACATACTATTAAATGAAAATTTAACGCCTATTGAATGTTATGAATGATTTGGCAAAGGATCTATGGTTCTGGCAGATGGATCCAAATCTACATAAAGTTACACTCTACATGAGACCGACTACTATTTCCCATGGATTTTATGTGAGTGGACCTCCGCAAAGGATATTGAATCTTAAATCACGTTTCTCTCTACCTATCGCAAAATTTGCAGAAGTAAAAGGAGGTGGCGCCTTCCCTTTGAGAGCTCAAGTGTCCATGAAAGTATCAAAGCAGATAAAGAAATATCCAAATTGGCACAAGAAAAATTTAATATTACCCTTCTTCCCCTTGATCGTACGCATGAGCGCTCTATACTTTTTAAAGCTGGTACTGTTGATGACTTGATCAAACAGGTAGATGAAATAAAGGGATTATCTATGTACATCATTCGAGAACACAATAAAGCAAGGATTGATTTCCGAAATGATTATGAGCGTTGACACATTGGATTTGTTCACATCAATTCTAGATTTCGCGATTTGCTCTCTTTAAAAACAGACGTCTTATGGTCATACCATGAATGGGAGAATGTGAAAATAACATCTGAACAGCAATCCGATTGCCGAATGGCCCTTCATTTCAAACGCACAGACCCTGTTTTACGTCCAAGTCTTACATGGAAGCCAAATGAAAAGTTACCGATACCTCCAAAGCATTATAGCAATGGCTATGATGTTTGTACATACTTGAACAAGGGTGTATCAAATCTACACTCATATCATTTTGACTATGATCCTAAAGAAAATACATTCTGTATCAGTGTACATGGTAAAACGGTCATTCACATTTCAAAAGAGTTGACAAAGATTTTAGGATTCAAACGTGACATGTTCTACGACGAGAAGTACCGTGGCTCAACATCCTTGCTCGATATGAATATCAATCACTTTTACATTTACAGTAACTTTATCCATTCAACACAAGTTGGTGGTGAAATGGTTCCCCTTTTAAGATATATTCCTATTGACAGTAGCGACTTTAGTGTGACCATGCACAGGGAGTTCCTGAACAAGGTATACATTCCAGTCAATGTATCACGATTATCCCATTGCAAATTTGGTATCTATGATGACAGTGGTAATCCTATTCAATTCATTGGTGGTTGTACTGTCTTAACACTTCACTTTCGTCAGATAACATCAAATCACTAATGTTGCGTGTGGCGCAGTCAATGTCTTTTCTTTCTTGATTAGGTGGCCGTTAAGGCCGTGGTCTCATAAAGACCGTTTGGGACATTCTCTGGTCTCATCAAGGCTTTTCACTCCTGAAAGTCAGCCTCGTTTATGAAAGGCTCACTCTCAACCGTTTGTAGAGTAAGCTGCTTGCAGCCTTCAATCATTTGTCTCTCTTTCTCTTCCTCTTTTTGTTGAAACTTTCTCTCAACTTCCTTCTTCGCAGGAGTTGAGGTAGCAAGAGGTGTGAATGTTTCCTCTGTGTCGGACATGACTATGATAGTGAAATGCACGACACTCTTCTTTATATATGATAATGATGCATTGTGATTGATAAATGGCTGTCGTCCAATGAGAGAGCGCGAAGCAGGAAGAGAGAATCTATATAAGTGCGGTGCAATGACCATTTCCTCATAATATCATCAAAATGGATACACCACCGAACACCTATGCCCTACTCATGCCCAATGCCCCACGCAAGAGGCAAGTGAAAACTATTTACGATGGTGAGATCGAGCCGCTGCAGTTGGATGAGGAAATCATCATCATTTCCGACGATGAAGAGGATAGTACTGATACAATCAGGGCCGCCTTCCCGAGTGTATCTCCAAAAGAAGTCATGATAAAGCGGTGTGTTGAGACTCTCTGTAGCTGGCTAGACCTACTCTCTCCTTCTAGTCAGCCCCGCAATCAAGAAGAGTTTGACTTGGCAGACTTAATTTATCGTCTTATTACAAAACGCATTGCCTTTATTTCTTTTTAAAAAATGTGTATCATGACAGTGTTGTTTTTCCTTCATATCAACTACATGACTTCGAAATGATCATCGAGTAAGCAGTGTCGATTGGGAGCTATTGTTAGAATAAAATATCCTATCATCTAGACACTTAACACAGTTACTAGAAATCATTCAACATATGAAACATGATTTTAGGTGAATCAATTGAAGCAACGTTATCAACCTAACCCCATATCTAAATTCCTCCATTTATTTCCATTTCTAGATAAATACATTGCAAAACAAAGACATGTAGTATGTAGGTTTATTTATCAAAGTTCAGTGGGACTGTTTTCAAGTCATTATAAAACCTGTAATATACCACTCGCTTTGGTACATCCGGCACTCTTCTGAGCCGCGTCGTCTTTGGTGTGAACTCGCCCTCACTCCATACAACTTGGGTGATGTCACTTTTGCTACCACTCTTCTCCTCAACATTGACGATTTTGGATTTATTGTCACTGTTCACATCCCCGTCCCATTCATCAACAACTTCGAAAATTTTGTAGAAAATATTCAAGGCTTCAGAAGAATTTGCCATACTAGACTGTTCGATCGTGTAACGTGAATGAGAAGTGCTGCATACGTTTCACTTATATAGTTATTTAACAATGAGTCCCTCAACAGCCAATCAGAATGATTCTAATTTAGATAGAGATTCCTTTTTTCACTTTATCAACCTGTGTTGCAGTAAAACGTTTGTACAACATCATAAAGTTTCTGACTACACTCACAAGAGCTTGTTCACTAGTGAAGAGAGAAATGAGCATATGGCTGCATGTGGTGAAAGGGTGGCCTCCCGTTTCATTACCATTCATCATTTATTCTTCCCCTCTGCATTCCATATGCGAAGATATGTGGCGGGCTTGGGACCGCTTTAGCTGCATTAGAAGGTGGTCCTTAAGAGGGCTCATGGGACATTCTCGGGATCGTAATCAGACACCTTACTTTAGACCGATTTTGCTGAGAGAGTCTTTAATTCTCTCTATGGTAGCAGCATCAACCTCTACTGCTACTAACTGACTACTTGGGGGTGGTATATAGCCCCACTGAGTCATATCATCTTTATCGCCGCAATCAGATGCACCTATACGAACAACATTGTTAAAAATCATTTCTCGCTCTTCAGCCCCGTGAAACTCTTGAAATAAATTTCTCGACTTCAATCAAGGCTTATCAGGAGAGCTGACTAGAGTGTTGCGCGTTTGCTCCATGACTGAAATGAATATGAAAGTGATGCAACGGTTTATATACCCAGCGAGCACAAAGCCATGATTCCGACCTTCCTTATTTGGCCATGCATTTGACATGACAACAGCGGTTTTACCATGTATGGGCATCGGCAGTCACCATGCTTTCAGTTACCAACTCCCAGCACAAAGACGGGTTACCCTATGACGCGAAAAGGTTTGACGTCAATGCCTGCAGTAACCGTCTCATTTTTACCAAGTTACAATGACAAACAATAGACGTTGCCAACCCTGAGTTACTGAGGCTGGACGAGATTTCACAAAGGCCCGATAGCAAGCCAGCAACCGTTTAGGTGTTAAGCTCTTGAATCCGTTACAGGCATTACTCAGAGGGGATCTTATCCCAGCTCCAAGGCCTCGACCCACAAATCCAACCTCGGGCGGACAGAGCGTGCGTCATGTCACTGTGTTGGTATCCGGACCCCGATTTTGACATAAAAACCGGTGGAGTTATTTACAAGAGGAAACATCCCAAGTCGTTGCTTTGATCAGCTTGATAGCAAGCCGTGATTCACCAGCGTTTTGCAATGGAGATGTTTAGAGGCCACCCATGACAAGATAGCTAAGACTCAACCGATTGGCGTTCAAAGTGCTACGTTGAGAACTGTGTCAAATGCCCAACATGAGACATGAGTTGCCCCAGCGGTTTCGGTCTAAACTATGACACACTCCCTTGCCACACTTATCACTACGGCATCATCCGCCGTCCCGAAGGAACACCCTGTCAGTGGAATATTACAGCAAAACTCTCCGTGACTTGCTCGCTTTCAGTGAAAAGTCGCTTGGTTCATGAGAAGACTGGCTCGTACACACTTATCCATGCCTTCATTGACTTCAGCAGGGTCGAAAACCCCAGAAAACCTCCAAAAATAGTGAATTTAATTTTTCAACTTTTTAGCACTACTTATGAAATTTGATAAGTAGTCTATCACTTAAGGCAGGTCAATAGCGACCGAACCTTTTTTGAATCAAGTCAAACGGACTTGTAGAAGCAAAGTTACAAGCCTTTAAAGTTTTGGAGTCTTTTTATGGCCTGGAGACTAAGGCCATCTCCTGGCGAACCTCTAAGTCTGACGCCTTAGCTGATATCAGCAATAAAATGTTCTAAGTCGGTTTCTTTCAGAAACCCGAAATTTGGAATGTCCGATGCTGTCATCGGAGCTCAGAGAGACGGCCTACCTTTGACAATCGCTCTCCTCTTAATGAAGTCTCTGTCGTTTCCCCGCTTATATGGTTTGTGGCGATCAGATGATGACGTAATATCCATCATCCAAAAACTTTAAACCCGTCTATCTCCTGTTCTACTGCTCCGATTGACTTCAAATTTTGACAGCCATGTTTTCTCGCTCTCCCCTTTCATTTAAGACATCCCTCGACCATCTACGATGATCAGAAGCCGAGATGAAAAAGCTCTGTCGTTTTTTCAAAAGTTCCAAAATCTTGGAAAATGCGCAAAAACTCGATTTTCAACATGCTCTCATTTGAAAACGGAGCCTGCCACGAATCTGAAAAGATAGGATCCTAGAGAACAAAGCGCGGTCTTGCCCGTAAAAGAAACCCCAGCTCTTCATTCACTTCCATTCCTGAGTGAGATATCGTCAAAGTTGGCTAAAAAAGCGACATTTCACAGGAAAGGACTTGAAAAAATTTTCGACCACCGTAGTGAAAAATTTTCGAAAAAACTTTTTGTGCGAATTTCAACCTGAAACCTTGATAGAAGTTTGTTTCACATGATTCTGAACACAACTTTGGTCTTTTCGACCAACTTGGTCGGTTGAGTCGTCGGGGGGGGGGGGCGATTTTTCACCGAGACTTCACCGACCCAACTTTTGACGATAAACATGATGGGATGGGTCTCGGTGCTCAATTCTAACATTTTTGAAACTTTTTTTTCACTAAAAAATCCTGAGTGTCGAGGCCCAAAGCGACGAACATTTTCGAAAAAAATTTTTGTGCGAATTTCAACCTGAAACCTTGATAGAAGTTTGTTTCACATGAACAACTTTGGTCTTGTCGACCAACTTGGTCGGTTGAGTCGTCGGGGGGGGGGGGCGGAACAGTTTCCTCCTCTCGGACCCATCCCTCCATCACATCCTCGGCCACCTCCCTCACCTCTCTTCCTGCCTTCCAGAGGGGGGGCTGAGTCAGCATGATGACTCATCTTTGCACATTTTGCGCTTCCTTTTGGGACGGGATTACTACTACAAAGTTCTTCACGAAAAGAAGGAACGCCTCTTAAACAACGAGTTTATTGTTACTGGCGTTGTAATTCATTATTGCATAGTATTCTTCAGGCTTTTCTAGAATTCCGACAAGAATGTTCATAAACTTCCGACCAGAAATTTCCGTTTCGTTCACCATTATAAATATTTTTTCTCCATTCACATATCGCAACAATTTCTGTTGTTCTAACTGAAAGAGTTTTGGCACATTTTGCCGACATGATGACTCAGATGGGCAATGATGACCCATAAAATCAAATAAATCTCGTATCGCTTGATGCTCCAATTTATGTAAAGGAATGTCAGCGGCTAAAAACGTTGCTGTTACATGCTTAGCCAGATCAGGTTTGAAGTTGAAGAAGGTCTGACTTTCATGCTTTGATGAGGTGGGTACTGATGATGAAGAGGTAATTCTTTGTAACTTCGTCGCATGTTTGGCATTTATACGATGACTGTCAATCACAAACTGTTTCGCGTATTTCACCGGGCATTCACGAAGCACACGGAAAAGTTCATTCCTTGGTGTTACTTTAAATTCTTGAGGATATTGGCAAGTAATTCTTTTACATTTGGATGCATCGCTTTCAGCTCTCTTGGGCATTTCGAACAATCGAAGATAGTCAGTGTCAGTTAACAAAAAGATGTAGTTATTTGCGTTGAAATCCTTGCGAGAATATTTGGTGTTCCAATAGCTTTGCTTTTTGTTTTGATTGAAAAGAGTTCGG